>JARDYJ010000001.1:75222195-75749695 GCA_029215755.1 Spea hammondii
TCCATTAGTGCAAACATGGTTAAAAAAAACAAAACAAAAAAAACTAGTCCTGAAGGGGTTAAAAGGTATTCTAAAATAGCTTATCTTTTGTCTTAATCTTTCAGGTCTAGTTTTTTCATACCCTTGAATGTAGTGTAAGAAGCACTGCAAAGCTTGTTGGAGCATTTTAAGTAACAGATTATGATGTCGATTGTACAGAAATAATTCAAACTAACTTACTACTCACAGTAATTTCTGACCAGGTGTGTTTCACACATTTTCCTCCATAGGATTTGAAATCTGATATATTTGTATTATTTGAAGCTTTATATTTTGCCTTTAAAAGTAGAGATCTGTAAACTTAATCTAACATTCAATCAAACGAGTAAATTGAAAGAAAGCTTAATAAGGACAGTTTAGCCATACGAAAGAATACATAATAAAGTACCACATCAGTACAATGAAATGTATTTCCAGAAACAAATATAAATTATTAATTGTACTCGGGGTACAAACTGCAACCCTCACCTGTGGTCTGATTATTCTTGCTGCTGATTGGCTGTTTGTGAGAAATAGGCGAGGAAACAGAAAAAAAAAAACCTCAGGAGCGCAATCTACATTGTTGCACCAAAGGGGAAAAAAGTGTTGGTATCTCTGTCCTAGACGTTCTCTCAAAGTTCTCAAGAGAAATGTGTATGATTCTGAGAATGGTTGTAAAGAGTTATCTCGGGAAATGTGAAAATTATTAATATCTTCTGAGGTATTGTGTCAAAGGTCACTGGAACAGTAAAAAACATGTGCAAAACCAGGAAGCAGCAGGCAGCAAAGCAGGATTCAGGCATAACAAATGATTATCTGTGTGGTAATTAGCAAGGATGTCAGCGGCTTGTTTCCACAACAGTGCATAGGGCCCAACAGTAGCTAGCTACATTACAAAATACATGGCACAAGGTGGTTGCACTGGTATTTGGAGTGTTACTTGAGCAGTCAGCATTGGCAGATTGTGGTGCAGGTGAGCTAGGCTTCACAAACAAACTCGGGCTTGTTTACAGGTATTGTATTACAATAACTGATAGGGTGGGTTGCATAAAAAAGAATTGTATGAAAGGTTTCTGCCTAAAAGATCTCAGCAAACCTATAGGAAACTTTGCGACCTTGGCCTGTTACAACTAACACGCTTCTGCCCCTGCTTGATGTTGCCACAGAACAGCAACATCCTTGGTCCTTAACCCATTTAGTCCCCTATGAACGTACCAGTACGGCCAAAAAACGCATCTAAAGAAACCGCTATGGACGTACCGATACACCCTGATCTTCTTGCAGCGGCAGGGACACATCCTGTCATGGTCTGGACTCCCCGTGTCAGCAGAAGCCAGCTTTGCTGGCATTCTGATGCCCGATCTCATGTAACAGCTGTTACATTTTTAAATGCCCGATCACGCGATGGTCCATGATATCCCCTGCAGGGTCTCTCCGATGAGACACTGTGATCACTATGCAAGTCCTCACAGACTTGGGGGATCGCATGGAGGAGCGCAAGAAACCATGTTTCTCACCCTGAAAAACTGAACGAAGAAAAAAAAAATTGTTAATGATTTAAAACAAAAAAAAAAAAAAAAAATCACTAAAATAATACAATAAATAATAATAAGAAAAAACAATGAAGTGAGCTGTTCAAGAGGTCCCTAGCCATACTGCACATAAAAAAAATATATAAAAAAGATAATAATAAAAAAAAACCCCTTACATCAAATTGCCCTAACACATCTAAAAAGTATAACCCTCCTGCCCCCGTTCACAAACCCGTTAAGCCGTAAGCATAAAACTTCTACAAATAATGTACACCTTATAGCATGTTCCCTATAAGTGCTGAGAAAGTACGGAAAATCTATATAAATTAGGTATTTCTGAAATCAGGACCCCTGAATTGATAAACTTGGAGGGGATTTATCACTTTACCTAATTTTGTGACGATTCAGAGGGAGAATATATAAAAAAAAAATAGGTTTTCTTTTCTAATTTTCGCTAGTTTTTACTAAATTTCTCATCCTAAATTTTCAGCTAATCATCTAACTATGGTATCAAAAGAACGCTCTATCTCTCCTTGAAAAAACAATATATAGTTTACATGGGTACACTATCCGCAGGAAAGGAGAATAATCGCTGATCCGACATACCGCAAAAATGTCAAACTTGCTCCGGGCCTTGAGGTACCAAAAACCCCTGGGACTGAAGGGGTTAATTAGGTTATTGCTGCTATTGTGCACCACCCCCATGCCTTCCACATACTGTTGACTGTGGAGGAAATCACATTTACCAGAACACTTCCTACATGACAAATTCATGCTCCATTATTATATTTATGCTCTCCACCTTGCCAAAAAATGTTTTGTAGCCCCCAAACAACCTTTCAAACCTATGCATGAGTGGTGTCACTGTACTCAGAGATGTTGCTAAAGACTTATTGTGGTGTTTGTCAGTGACATATACCAGGAACTGTAAATTCATACATATGTGTGTGAATAAAAAAAATTACCACCACAAAATTTGACAAAGGCTGGTAGTAGAATTAGTGCATGGGAAATAGTTAAAATACGACCATTTAAAATGCCCAGCGGTGTCTTATTTTCAAAAATATATGGTGTGATGGGGTAAATTGAATTGGAAAATTTTCTTAAAATTTTTATTTGCATGAATCCAAATGCACAAATCTAATTCGGACTACAAAATACCACATACATTTACAACAATTTGAAAAGAAGGGAATATTCATCTGTCAATTAGCCAACAAATTGTTACTCACAAGACCTCTGCTATCAGAGAGTAACCAATTTGGTATGTACATGTGCACTTTATTGAACTACATATGAATAAATAATATTACATAAATGTATTTCTTAATATTTATATATCGTTTTTGCGATTTCACACATGTACATATGTGGCTCTTATATTAAGCAATTTTGGCCACCACTGCTCTAGAGTCATTTCAAGGAGCTCCACGTTGGAAGAATGTCTTACTACATTATTTACGGCCAAGCAGATTTTTACCTCTAAAAGTGTTAGACATCTCATTGAAGCTCTGATGGAAGCTTCCATGTCCTCTTTGAAATGGGGTGCAGAGCACAGTACATTTTGTTTACATTTAATAGCCCTATTTTCAGACTTTTGTTTTAGGCCCCACTCCACCTCCAAAACAAAAACCATTTCAAACAGTGTAGCACCTACATGCATCTGGGCTTATGATATTTGCCAAATATCTTAACATATAATTCTACAAATTTTGCTTTGAAAAGTAAGTGATATGCAAAACACTAGGTGTCAGTGTTGTTTTGCTAAATTTTATTACAGCTCACGCTTTCTATGCCAGTATACCTATCAGCCATAACTTTATGACCACCAGACAGGTGAAGTGAAAAACCAATGATAATAATGTTATCATGGCACCTGTGAGTGGATGGGATATAGTAGTGAACATTTCGTCCTAAAAGTTGATGTGTTAGAAGCAGGAAAAATGGGCAAGCGCAAGGATCTGAGCGACTGATGTGCACATCTGGGAATTTCTCGGCTCCGGCTACCCGGAGCCTTCCTTTGCGGGACGTGGCCAGGACTGCACACTGACTTCAGGAAACACCCCCATTTAAAGGAAAAAATGGGGGGGAGCAGGGCGTGTCAAGACCCCACTCCCGCGACCCGGGGGATTCAGGTCTTGACCCAGAGAACCGGCGGAGCAGTGCTCACCTGGCAATCTCCGGGTCAAACCTGGAGAGTTCCCAGGTATGCTGATGAGGGCCAAATTGTGATAGAAACATAGAATTTCCAGATGTAAATGGTTTAAAAAACCCCTATCAGACTTTGGTCAGGTCATATAGTGAGGAAAGCTTTATGTCTATCCCATGTTTTTTTTTTATTTCCTCACTGTATTAGCCTCCACCACTGCTGCTGGGAGACTGTTCAATTTATCTAATAAAGTAGAACTTACATCTAAGCCTCTGTCCTGCAAACCACATACCATTTTTGCAGCTCTCCTCTGAACTCTCTCCAATGTGTCAATATTTTCTGGAGATGGGGTCTCCAGAACTGTATGCAATACTCTAGGTGAGGTCTTACCAGATATCTGTTAAGTGGCATAATCACCTCCCTCTTTCTGCTGCTAATGCCTCTCCCCATGAAACCCAGCACCCTGCTTGCTTTTTGAGATGCTTTATTGCATTTACCTTTACATGATTAGAAATAATTACTGCTAAGTCCCTCTCTTCCATTATTATTGACAGTATAACGCCACCAATGTTATATTCTGCCTTATGATTTTTATATTCCAAGTTCAGTGATGGGTAGACAACTGAGTCAGAGCATCTAGGAAAATGCAGCTTTTCTGGGGTGTTTCTGATCTGCAGTGGTCAGTACCTATCACAAGTGGTCCAAGGAAGAAAAAACTGTGAACCGGCAACGCAGTCATGGACGGCCAAGGGTTATTGATGCACGTGGGGGGGGGGGGGGCGAAGACTGGCCTATGTGGTCAAATCCAACAGATGAGCTACTGTAGCTCAAATTGCTGAAAAACTTAATGCCGGTTCTGATAGAAATGTGTCAGAACACAAAAGGCCCTTTTCCCTGCATTCCCTGGTGACACATGAAGACAGACTCCTCCTGCGTAGGGAAGGTCTGTAAAGAAAATAAACCCCCCTCCACTTATGAACAACCTGTATGTCCCTTATAGAGAAGGTGACAGCAGCAAGATATAGCGTTCCCTGGGCTCTGGTACACAGCTGCTCCCTGCTCGAGTAAAATTTTATGACCATTGTTGGCTACATTGAGATTGCCTTTCGGCCACCTTTCGGCAGGGAAATCTTGGGTTCCTACTACCAAGAAAAACCTTACTACAGACGCCAACATCAAGGTATGGGTGCCGTCTAACGAGAGCTGTATGTCCAAGGCTACTGCTCCCAAAAGAGTGCATGCTACTGTCCAATGGTATGAAGCTGCTGGCTGTGGAAAGAGCTCTTCGTCACTGGGAAGCGTTGTTGATGGGGAAAAAATTCTGCTAAAGTCAGACAATCAAGCAGCAGTTGCATACATCAACAAACAAGGAGGCACTAGAGGATGTTGCCTGTTAAATATCCTGTTGGGGATTTGTCTATGGGCAGAACATCACTCAGTTTCCCTCTCTGCAACACACAATCAGTGGAATCAGGAAAATCCCTGCTGCTTTTTTTGAGCAGAACGACCATATTTCCAGGGGAATGATCCCTTCATTGCAATGTTTTTCTTCTGATGTGCAAAGATGAGAAATGGCCAAAATCAATCTCATGGCATCCAGACACAGTTTGCACATTCCTGTCTTGTCCAGAAGACAATCCCCTAGCTGTAGATGAACACTCTCTAGTTTGGAATTTTCATCCTGGCATTTTATTCCTCCCTTTCTACTCATTTCCAGGGTTGTCTAAACGATCAGAAAAGAAAGAGCTTTAGTTATTCTGGTAGCCTCAGACAGGCCAAAGAGTATTTGGTACGCAGACCTGATCCATCTCAGTTCTCAGCCCTCACTAAGCTTGCTGGTTCGAAAAGATCTCCTGAGAAAGGGTCCTATATTTCATCCCAACCAAAGAATATTCCATCTGACAGCCTGGAGATTGAACAGTGGATCTTGAGAGAAAGGTTTTTCTCGAGCCATCATGGAAACTCTTCTCTTCAGTCTTAAGAAGGTGATTTCCATTAGATATTTGAAGATTTGGAAGAAATGTTGCTCCTTTGCACTTGCTCAGCATCATCTTGTCCTTACCCTTTATGGGCTACTATTAATGTCCAAATCTCTGCTCTCAGCAACAGATGATAATTATGGCAGTAAAAAATGTGCTTGATGTGTTTGATGGGTAAAAAAAGGCATTAAATATTAAACTGACATAGATTACTAATTATGTTATGTACCAAGAGTGGGGGGAATTTTGTTTTTGTTATTTACTTATTTGTGGACATAGCTGAAAAATAGTTATTTTGGGCAGATGGGATACAGCAAAGAAAAAGAACACCCACAGCTTCAAACAATGTTATTTGTGTTTCCATCAGGGTAACAGTGGAATGTTTGATGTCATCAGCAAAAAACATTGTGACATGGATATAAAAAGTCTACACACTCCTGTTAAAATGCCAGGTTCTTGTGATGTTAAAGAATGAGACAAAGGTAAATTATGTCAGAACTTTTTCCACCTTTAATGTGACCCAGGGGCGTACCTAGAGTATTTGGCACCCGGGGCGGATCCTGTATGTGGCACCCCCCCCACTTTAAAACTGCATAGCTTCTACCGTTACATACCGGCGCAGACACTGAAGGTGGTACTGCATTACTGTTTTCATGTTATACTGAGGCAGACATTGACGGTGGTACAGCATAACACTTATCACTATATACTGAGGCAGAAATTGACGGTGGTACAGCATAACACCTACCACTATATACTGAGGCAGACAATGACGGTGGTACAGCATAACACCTATCACTATATACTGAGGCACACATTGACGGTGGTACAGCGTAATCCCTATCACTATACATTGAGCCAGACATTGACAATAGTGCAGCATAACCCCAATCACTATATACTAAGCCAAACATTGATGTGGTGTAGGCCTACCACTTCATTAGTAGTAGGGATGCACCAAAACGAATTCTGGACTGAAACCGAAAATGCAGCATTTACCTGGCCGAAACCAAATATGACCCCCCCACACCATAAAAAAATAAAAAAACACTTTTATTTAAAGTAAGTAACACACCAAAATAGGACAAAACAATTAAATAACAATATTAATATATATATATATATATATAATTGTTAACAACAATCACATTCCTATCATGCCCAGGCATACCCAGATTTCAGGAGGCACTCGCAGACTTGGCATGATAGGAGTATGATTGCCCTATCTACCCCTTCTCACTCCCTTCTGCCCTATCTACCCCTTCTCACTCCCTTCTCCCTATCTACCCCCTCCTAACTATCTACCCTCTCCCTCTTTGAAGTTCACTTACCTTTCAGGAGTACTGGGGTGGGGTGCAAGGCCTCTGTCCGCCAGCTCTGCCACTGTATGGAACAGTATAGAGTGATGGGAGTTATGATGTACTTTAGAGCATAATTATATAATGAAAAATACATTGGAAATGGTACAGCATAACACCCATCACTCTCACACACTTACCAATCCACACTTGCCAATCCACACTTACCAATCCACACATACCAATCCACACACTTACCAATCCACACATATACCAATCCACACATATACCAATCCACACATATACCAATCCACACACATACCAATCCACACATATACCAATCCACTCTCACTGTCACTGAATGCTTTCCTACCTTTCCTCTTTTCAGCTCTTTTTCCTCCTCTTCTTCAGTTCGGCACGGACAGCGGTGGGCGCGGCTACAGTGTTGTGCGCCGGGATCTGACAACAAACCCCGGCGCACAGCAGCTTTTGCCGCACGGATCGCAAGGGAGCGATATCGGAGGTCTTTAGCAGACCTCCGGCTCCCTTGAGTGATTTTAAGCCGGGTTCAAGGGAGATCCTTGAACCGGCTTAAAATCACTCAAGGGAGCCGGAGGTCTGTTAAAGACCTCCGATACCGCTCCCTTGCGAGCCTGCTCCTCCAGCGGCGAACATTACTGTCCGTCTCTGGAGGGGTGCCGGCAAGTTGGCACCCCCTGATGAGCGCCACCCGGTGCGGACCGCCCCCCTCCGCCCCCCGCTAGGTACGCTACTGATGGGACCTATAATGTGAACAATTCAATTGCAAAACAAACTGAAATCTTTGACTGGGGGGGGAACACCCTTAAACTACCGTATTTGCTCGATTATAAGACGAGGTTTTTTTCAGAGCAAATGCTCTGAAAAATACCCCTCGTCTTATAATCGGGGTCGTCTTATAATCAGACCCCAAATAGGTCTGACTATGAGACGACTAAGATCCAGATCCCCCGCAGCTGCAGGGGAGCTGGATCCTCCTGTCTCCCCCCCCCGCCCCACTTACCGGTACTTCTGAGTCCCCGGTGTGTAGCTGGGGCAGCGTGTAGATGTCTACGCGATTCGCGTAGACAACTTCCGCTGCAGCAGGAAGGAAATGTGGCTAGCAGCGGGGGTTGTCTGCGTCCATCGCGCATACCTTCCCCGGCTGTCAGAGATCAGAGTTCCCCGTGCCGGTGCTGGTACCGGTGCAGGGAACTCTGATCTCTGACAGTCGGGGAAGGTCTGCGCGATGGACGCAGACAACCCCCGCTGCTAGCCACGCCTCCTTCCGGCTGCAGCGTAAGTGCGTGGGATCTACACGCTGCTCCGGCTACATGACGGGGAAGTCAGAAGCACCGGTAAGTTTGGAGGAGGAGGAGGAGGAGGAGGAGGAGGGAGGGAGGGGGGGTGTTAAATGGGGGGCATGAGGCATTTCTGGAGGCAGAGTGCTCTGTGAAATGCCTTTTAACCCCCTTAATGCCACTCTGCCTCCAGAAATGCCTTTTTAACCCTCTATACGCCACTCTGCCTCCTGAATGCCTTAAACCTCCCTATATGCCACTCTTCCCCATAATATGCCTTTTAACCCTCTAAATGCCAGAGTGGCATATAGGGGTATAAGGCATTTCTGGAGGCAGAGTGGCACATAGGGGGTCAAAAGGCATATCATGGGGCACAGTGGCATATAGGGTTAAAAGGCATATCATGGGGCACAGTGGCATTTAGAGGGTTAAAAGGCATATCATGGGGCACAGTGGCATATAGGGGGTATAAGGCATTTCTGGGGCAGATGTGCATAACTGGGGGGCAGGTTGGAAAATAGAAGGAAATAAAACCAAAATATTTATTAAAAAAAAATAGTTTAGATGAATTAACATTTACTGGTAAAACTTTTTTCCTATAGGGTCGTCTTATATTCAGGCTTTTTCTTTTTTTCCTAAATTAATATTCAGATTTGGGGGGTCGTCTTATAATCGAGCAAATACGGTAATACTTTGTTGAAGCACCTTTTGATTTTATTACAGCAATCAGTCTTTTTGGGTAGTAGTCTATTAGCATGGCACATCTTGACGTGGCAATATTTTCCCACTCTTCTTTGCAAAGGGGCTCTAAATCTGTCAGATTGCGAGGACATCTCCTGTGCACAGCACTCTTCAGATCACCCCGCAGATGTTCAATTGGATTCAGGTCTGGGCTCTGGCTGGGCCATTCCAAAATGTTAATCTTCTTCTGGTGAAGCCATGCTTTTGTGGATTTGGATGTGTGCTGTGGGTCGTTGTCATGCTGAAAGGTTAACTTCATCTTCAGCTTCCTAACGAAGGCCTGAAGGTTTTGTGTATGGTGTTCTTTCGGTGATGTGCAGTGTTGTTTTGCGCCGAACATACCTTTTGGAATTATGGCCAACCTGGTTAAACATTGGTTTCATCCGACCATAACACATTTTCCCAAGTGCTTTTGGGGGACTTGATGTTTGTTTTTGCAAACTTCAGCCGGGCATTGATGTTTTTCTGTGTAAGAAAAGGCTTCCGTCTTGGAACCCTACCCCATTCATGTGAAGAATACTGGAGATTGTTGTCACATGTAGCACACAGCCAGTACTTGCCAGAAATTCCTGCAGTTCTTTTAATGTTGCAGTAGGCCTCTTGTAAGTCTCCCTGTTTTCTTCTAGTCTTTTCATCAATTTTGGAGGGACGTCCACTTCTTGGTAATGTCTCTGTTGTGCCATATTGTCTCCACTTGATGATGACTGTCTTCACTGTGTTCCATGGAATATCTAATGCTTTGGAAATTATTTTGTACCCTTCTCCTGACTGATATCTTTCAACAATGAGATCCCTCTGATGCTTTGGAAGCTCTCTGCGGACCATGGCTTTTGCTCTGAGATGCAACTAAGCAAATGTCAGGTAAATCCTACTAGAACAGCTGAATCTTATTTGTGATTAATCAGAGTGACTTTAAATTATGGCAGGTGTGTAATGACTTCTATTTAACATGAGTTTGAATGTGATTGGTTAATTGTGAACACAGCCACAGCCCCAGTTATAAGAGGGTGTGCATACTTATGCAACCAGGTTATTGTTGTTTTTCCCCTCAAAGATTTCAGTTTGTCTTGCAATTGAATTGTTCACATTATAGGTCACATCAAAGGTGGAAAAAGTTCTGACATAGACGTATACAATATAAAAAAAAGTAAATAGAAAAGTGAATTTGACCCTTAGTCCTAAAAAGGGATGCTTCAATAATACGTGAATATATAGTAACAGTCCCACCATGCACTCTTTAAGGTAAGTTAATATGCATAACAAGTATTCCGACTGACTGGGCCTAGGTCCCCTAGTATGCTGCTGCTCAATGGAGATTTTTGATCTCCCTCAACTTGCTTACTTTCACTACGGAGACTGTGCCAGCCCGGCACATCCTCCCTAGAACGCTGTGAAGAAGCTGTGTGATGTAATATCCTGGAACTCAGCGAGGACGGCAGCTGGGGGGGTTGTGCTGAGTCAGGCCTAGGGCAATACCCAGGTAAAAATGCACCCTTTAGAGTGTCTTCCTTCTGTGTGTTCCAGGTATTCTTACCACTTATTAGACTTGCGCATTCGTCTTCGGGCGAACATGGAAACGAGCACGAAGAGGCCGTTTTTTTGTTCGTGCCGAAGACGCATCGAAGAGAATATAGTGCCGGCAAAACGTAGGAGAAGACGAAGACTCACAAAGATTCGTCTTCGTTTTTGCCGCGGAGCCGCCAAAATTTCAAACAGGAGTGAGCTGATCCTCGTCTCTCCAATCAGCTCACTCTTGTGGCGTCACGCTAAGGGTCTCGTCCAATGCCTGTGCTGCTGTTTTTTTAATTCTGAAAGCGCCTTTATAAGACCAGAGCTTGCCTGAGAGATCCATTCATTTTTCGCTGTGACTGCTTTGGCAACACTGCTGTGCTGCATCCGAGCGTTACAGAGAGATCGTTCTGTTCTGTGTGAGACTGGTAAGCCTCAGCCTGCCATTTCTCACAGTGTACTTCATCCTCACTTCAGTTCTACTGAATTAATATTTAATAATAATAATTTGATTAATTTAATATTTTTTTTTTAATATAATTTGTCATCAACTGTGTAGTGCTGTTGAGTTGACAGTGCACTCAGTGCCTCACTGGGTGCCCTTGCCCTGGGCTGGCACTAGTGCCTACTGCCTGTCCTGCTTAAATAAATTAAATAATAGAATTTATAAATAATTTAATAGAATATATTATTAATAATTGAATACATATAAAATTATATATATATTTGTCAGTTATATATACTATAGTTAGTATAGTATTAGTAATAGTATACTAGTGTAGAGTGTACTGTAGACATTCAAGACATCTACTAGTATCTAATCTAAAATCAGTAATATTAATAATTAATAATTGAATACATTATAAAATTATATATATATTTGTCAGTTATATATACTATAGTTAGTAATAGTATACTAGTGTAGAGTGTACTGTAGACATTCAAGACATCTACTAGTGTCTAATCTAAATTCATTAATATCAATAATTCTATAATTATTATCTTAATAGTTAATTAAATTAGCTATAAAAATATAATTAATAATTACTACTAGCTTATAGTTCAGCTAATCTATTAGTACTGGTGCTGCAGCTCTATAGTTTGTGCTTTGTTTTAGCAACAGCAAGAGACCAAGTCAATTTTTCTTAATTAATAATATTTCATTTTATTTCATTTGTTTTGCTCACCTCAGTCCATCAGTGAAGTGAACTTGTTGGGCTAGTGAGTGCAGCCGCATAAGTGCTGTGTTCCTTTTTGATCAGCAAGCAGTGACGTTAACTGTTTTGCAAAGATTTTCTCATTTATTTTACATTTTATTTTAATTTTATTAAAAAGTACCCTTAGTGTTTTTCTCACCTCAGTCCATCAGTGAAGTGAACTTGTTGGGCTAGTGAGTGCAGCCGCATAAGTGCTGTGTGTTTCAGCAAGCAGTGAAGCTAACTGTTTTGCTGTGACATTTTATTTTATTTCTTTTCAAGAAAAATTTACTGTGTGACGACAACTGTACTAAGCAAAGCTTCAAAAGCTACTAGCTTTAGTACAAAAATAATTCTAATCTTTAATCTTCTTAATCTATAATATATTATATAATATAATATAAATTCTAATTCATAATCTATAATATATATAAATAATTATTTCTAATTCATAATATATATTCTATCTATAATCCAAAATATAAGTAATTCTAATCTATTAATAATATAATACTATATATAACTTAACCTCACTTTAGCTTAGTGGGCTTGAGAGCATCTGCCTAGAGTTAGACTAGAATACTAATATAGCTTTAGGTTTAGCATAGTAGTAGGATAGGCTCTTAAGACCGTGTAAATTCAAAGTCTCTACACACACAACACAAAATTTGAAATGGATCCTCCTTTTGGGACTAAGGAGGGACAAGCTCCATCTACCACCACCAGCACCACCACCAGTTCTAAGATGCAGCCTTTGTGTCAGTCTAGTCGGCCAAGTAGGCCAAGCTCTCGCTTGAAGGATCATCAAGTAAAGGAAAGGCACCAAAAGCAGGCAGTAGTAGTGCGGCTAGGCCCACAAGCTCTATGGTTTTTTACGGAAAGCCTAAAGCACCAGAAGCACGTTCAAAGTTAAAGGGTAGCACAACTAGTACTTCTACTAGCCCAGTGAGTAAAAAGAAGTGCTTTTTGCCCCAAGCAGCATCTTCCCCATCCATGAGCAGCATGCAAGGTACCAAGCAGAGCCAAATTAGCAGCAAGACTCAGAGGGGTCCCAAACCAAAGCGATCTCATTCCTTTGTAGGGAAAACTTTTGAAAATGTTGAAGAAGGGCGCTATGGAAAGTGCAAACATTGTAGGAAGCTAATAAGTAGAGGAAAAGTGTCTGGCCATTTTGTGCTATTGGGGAAAGATGCAGAAGTAAAACTTAGTGCGGGCAACATAGCTGGTGGCCGTGGAAAAACCCCAACAGCTGCTTTTGAGCCAATGGCAGCAGCAGCAGCTAGTGCTGGCAGCCAGAGACCAAGGCAGGTTGGAGCACTGCATGTCCAGCCCACCCTGGAACAATTTGTGGCATTCAAATCCAAAAGGTCAATACCCAAACAGCAGGCCAATAAAGTAACGTGACTTATTGGTCAGTTCATTGCTGTTGGAGGGGCATCCTTCTCTATGATCGAAGGGGAGCCTTTCAAACAATTGATGGCGGCTGTGGCTCCACAATATACAGTTCCGTCACGTTCCACTTTCAGCAGGAACATTGTCCCCTCATTGTATCGGTCCTGTGTTGCAGCAGTGAAAGAGGAACTTTCCAAGGCTGCTGGTCAGTCTGTTCATTTCACAACAGATTTGTGGAGTGCACCTAGTGGGCAGCATGCCTTTCTTTCTTTGACAGCACACTGGTGGCAGCCCGGTGTGCCCAAGGAAGCTGCTGCAGCAGGCTACCGATCATTCCTTCTCCATGCAGAAGTGATGGATGAAAAGCACACTTCCCAAAATATTCTGCATGCGATGAGGAAAATGTTTAGCCTTTGGGTGGGAGCAGAGGCAGGCACCAATGTTGAAGTTGGTTTTGTGGTAACTGACGGAGGTGCCAATATGGTGAAAGCGCTGCGAGATGGTCATATTGTTGGTGTGCGCTGTGCAGCCCACATCATCCACCTTGTAGTGAAGGCAGCAATGTCAGAAGGAACTAATGTGGCAGAAAGATCGCTGGGCACTTTCACCATAGTGTTAAGGCTAGCCAACTTTTGAGGGAAGAGCAAGAGAGGTCAGGTCTTCCCGTACACTGCCTACGTCAGGATGTCAGTACACGGTGGAACTCCACGTTAGACATGCTGGAGAGGATTTTGGAGCAGCAGAGGGTAATCCATAATCTTGCCTCAGAGCACAATATTGGGATTACATCTTCATTGAATAGGGAGGATTGGACAGTGATCGCCCAGCTAGTGGCAGTCCTTAAACCATTCAGGGATGCCACAGAAAATTTAAGATCAAACACTGCCAGTCTGGCCCAGGTAATCCCAGTGTTCTCCCATCTAGGCAGCAAGATGAATGTGTTCCTTGAAAACCGTGAGGCTGTTCAAGGTGGCACTCTACATCCTGACGTAGCAGCTATAGTCAGGAAGCTGAAGGATCTGCTAAAAGTACACCTTCGCAAACGCATGGAAGAGAGTCCCGAAATGATGCTAGCGTGCCTTTGCGATCCAAGAATTAAGGGAAAGCTAGCTTTGAAATTCAATGTTCTCAGTAGCTACCGGGAGCAATTGGTCAACAAGGTGCGTGGCTGGCAGCATAAAATGGGAATGCTGTCCGAGGAGGGGGAGGTGCAGGAGGAGGAAGAGATTACGTGGTCTGCTACTCCTAGCAGCAGCATCAGCAGCAGTGCCACAAGCATCACAACAACACAGCTGAGTGGAGCAGCTGCGTTTTGGGAAGAGGCACTTGGGAGTATAGTTGGACCATCTGACAGAGCTAGCAGCAGAAAGGAGAGTAGTGCTGCTGAAATGGTCAAACTTTACCTCTGTGAAGTTCCTTCTGCACCTAATGTTGATCCTCTTAGCTACTGGGATGAAAAGAAGAGTGTGTGGCCTGCACTCTCATGGGTTGAGCAGCAGCTTCTATCATGTCCGCCAACCACTGTTCAAAGTGAGCGCGTGTTTTCTATGACTGGAAACATACTGAGTCCACAGCGCTCACGCATGGCACCTCATCTGATGGAGCAGATTGCCTTTCTTAAATTCAATCTGCCCAAGTTGGGTTACCCAGCTCTTAGCTTGGAAAGTAAATTTTTTTTTCTCTAATGTTTAAGGTAGTTTCTCCCCCTGGTTGCACGTGTTTGTGGTGTGGCAACGTCTGCTACCTCCGCCGCTGTAGCCAATTTACGTTAGGGCCTAGTGTCTGAGTTCTGGAAGTCTGCTCCCAAACGCCAAGGACTGACAGACTTTGATGCTTTGACTGAAACAGGTGAGCGGGTCGTCAATTGCCCACTCATTCAACTTTCCCAATGCTGCTGCTGCTGGTTGTGGTGCCAACGTCTCTTCTCTGCCAGTTCGCTTCCTAGCTAGTGTCATGCCTCAAATGTCCAAAATGTTTAAGGTAGTTTCTCCCCCTGGCTGTGTCTGTTTGCGGTGTGGCAACATCTGCTACCTCCGCCAGTGTAGCCAATTTACGTTAGGGCCTAGTGTCTGAGTTCTGGAAGTCTGCTCCCAAACGCCATGGACTGACAGACTTTGATGCTTTGCCCTGGGGTGAAACAGGTGAGCGGGTCGTCAATTGCCCACTCATTCAACTTTCCCAATGCTGCTGCTGCTGCTGGTGGTGGTGGTTCCAGCGTCTCTTCTCTGCCAGTTCGCTTCCTGGCTAGTGTCATGCCTCAAATGTCCAAAATGTTTAAGGTAGTTTCTCCCCCTGGTTGCGTCTGTTTGCGGTGTGGCAACGTCTGCTACCTCTGCCGGTGTAGCCAATTTACGCTAGGGCCTAGTGTCTGAGCTCTGGAAGTCTGCTCCCAAACACCTAGGACTGACAGTCTTTGGATGCTTTGCTCTGGGGTGGAACAGGTGAGCGGGTCGTCAATTGCCCACTCATTCGCCTTTCCCAATGCTGCTGGTGGTGGTGGTGCCAGCGTCTCTTCTCTGCCAGTTCGCTTCCTGGCTAGTGTCATGCCTCAAATGTCCAAAATGTTCAAGGTAGTTTCTCCCCCTGGTTGCACGTGTTTGCGGTATGGCACCGCCTGCTACCTCCGCCGGTGTAGCCAATTTACGCTAGGGCCTTGTGTCTGAGCTCTGGAAGTCTGCTCCCAAACACCTAGGACTGACAGTCTTTGGATGCTTTGCTCTGGGGTGAAACAGGTGAGCGAGTCGCCAATTGCCCACTCATTTGCCTTTCCCAATGCTGCTGCTGCTGGTGGTGGTGCCAGTGTCTCTTCTCTGCCAGTTCCCTCACTGGCTAGTGTCATGCCTCAAATGTCCCTAATGGTAAGGGTAGTTTCTTCCCCCTGGCTGCATCTGTTTGCGGTGTAGCAACGCCTGCTACCTCCGCCGGTGTAGCCAGCTTACGCTAGGGCCTTGTGTCTGAGTTATGTAAGTCCGCTCCCAAACGACAAGGACTGACAGTGTTTGGATGCTTTGCTCTGGGGTGAAACAGGTGAGCGGGTCGCCAATTGCCCACTCATTCGCCTTTCCCAATGCTGCTGCTGGTGGTGGTGCCAGTGTCTCTTTAATGCCAGTTCCCTTTCTGGCTAGAGTCATGCCCAAAATGTCCCTAATAGTAAGGGTAGTTTCTCCCCCCTGGCTGCATCTGTTTGCGGTGTGGCAACGCCTGCTACCTCCGCCGGAGTAGCCAGCTTACGCTAGGGCCTAGTGTCTGAGCTCTGGAAGTCCGCTCCCAAACGCCAAGGACTGACAGTGTTTGGATGCTTTGCCCTAGGGTGAAACAGGTGAGTGGGTCGCCAGTTGCCCACTCATTCACCTTTCCCAATGCTGCTGCTGCTGCTGGTGGTGGTGCCAGCGTCTCTTTAATGCCAGTTCCCTTTCTGGCTAGAGTCATGCCCAAAATGTCCCTAATAGTAAGGGTAGTTTCTCCCCCCTGGCTGCGTCTGTTTGCGGTGCAGTAACGCCTGCTACCTCCACCGGTGTAGCCAGCTTACGCTAGGGCCTTGTGTCTGAGCTCTCTAAGTCCGCTGCCAAACGTGTAGGACTGACAGTTGTTTGGATGCTTTGCCCTGGGGTGAAACAGGTGAGTGGGTCGCCCATTGCCCACTCATTCGCCTTTCCCAATGCTGCTGCTGCTGGTGGTGGTGCCAGCGTCTCTTTAACGCCAGTTCCCTTTCTGGCTAGAGTCATGCCCAAAATTTCCCTAATGGTAAGGGCAGTTTCTCCCCCCTGGCTGTGTCTGTTTGCGGTGTGGCAACGCCTGCTACCTCCGCCGGTGTAGCCAGCTTACGCTAGGGCTTAGTGTCTGAGCTCTGGAAGTCTGCTGCCAAACGTCTAGGACTGACAGTTGTTTGGATGCTTTGCCCTGGGGTGAAACAGGTGAGTGGGTCGCTAATTGCCCACTCATTCGCCTTTTCCATTTTTCAATGCTGCTGGTGGTGGTGGTGATGCCAGCGTCTCTTTTCTGCCAGTTCGCTTCCTGGCTAGAGTCATGCCCAAAATGTCCCTAATGGTAAGGGTAGTTACTCCCCCCTGGCTGCGTCTGTTTGCGGTGTGGCAACGCCTGCTACCTCCGTCGGAGTAGCCAGCTTACGCTAGGGCCTAGTGTCTGAGCTCTGGAAGTCCGCTCCCAAACGCCAAGGACTGACAGTGTTTGGATTCTTTGCTCTGGGATGAAACAGGGGAGCGGGTCGCCAGTTGCCCACTCATTCACCTTTCCCAATGCTGCTGCTGCTGCTGGTGGTGGTGCCAGCGTCTCTTTAATGCCAGTTCCCTTTCTGGCTAGAGTCATGCCCAAAATGTCCCTAATAGTAAGGGTAGTTTCTCCCCCCTGGCTGCGTCTGTTTGCGGTGTGGCAACGCCTGCTACCTCCGCCGGAGTAGCCAGCTTACGCTAGGGCCTAGTGTCTGAGCTCTGGAAGTCCGCTCCCAAACGCCAAGGACTGACAGTGTTTGGATGCTTTGCTCTGGGGTGAAACAGGTGAGCGGGTCGCCAATTGCCCACTCATTCGCCTTTCCCAATGCTGCTGCTGCTGGTGGTGGTGCCAGCGTCTCTTTAACGCCAGTTCCCTTTCTGGCTAGAGTCATGCCCAAAATTTCCCTAATGGTAAGGGCAGTTTCTCCCCCCTGGCTGTGTCTGTTTGCGGTGTGGCAACGCCTGCTACCTCCGCCGGTGTAGCCAGCTTACGCTAGGGCTTAGTGTCTGAGCTCTGGGAGTCCGCTGCCAAACATCCAGGACTGACAGTTGTTTGGATGCTTTGCCCTGGGGTGAAACAGGTGAGTGGGTCGCCAATTGCCCACTCATTCGCCTTTTCCATTTTTCAATGCTGCTGGTGGTGGTGGTGGTGGTGCCAGCGTCTCTTCTTTGCCAGTTCGCTTCCTGGCTAGAGTCATGCCCAAAATGTCCCTAATGGTAAGGGTAGTTTCTCCCCCCTGGCTGCGTCTGTTTGCGGTGCAGTAACGCCTGCTACCTCCGCCGGTGTAGCCAGCTTAAGCTAGGGCCTTGTGTCTGAGCTCTCTAAGTCCGCTGCCAAACGTGTAGGACTGACAGTTGTTTGGATGCTTTGCCCTGGGGTGAAACAGGTGAGTGGGTCGCCCATTGCCCACTCATTCGCCTTTCCCAATGCTGCTGCTGCTGGTGGTGGTGCCAGCGTCTCTTTAACGCCAGTTCCCTTTCTGGCTAGAGTCATGCCCAAAATTTCCCTAATGGTAAGGGCAGTTTCTCCCCCCTGGCTGTGTCTGTTTGCGGTGTGGCAACGCCTGCTACCTCCGCCGGTGTAGCCAGCTTACGCTAGGGCTTAGTGTCTGAGCTCTGGAAGTCTGCTGCCAAACGTCTAGGACTGACAGTTGTTTGGATGCTTTGCCCTGGGGTGAAACAGGTGAGTGGGTCGCTAATTGCCCACTCATTCGCCTTTTCCATTTTTCAATGCTGCTGGTGGTGGTGGTGATGCCAGCGTCTCTTTTCTGCCAGTTCGCTTCCTGGCTAGAGTCATGCCCAAAATGTCCCTAATGGTAAGGGTAGTTTCTCCCCCCTGGCTGCGTCTGTTTGCGGTGTGGCAACGCCTGCTACCTCCGTCGGAGTAGCCAGCTTACGCTAGGGCCTAGTGTCTGAGCTCTGGAAGTCCGCTCCCAAACGCCAAGGACTGACAGTGTTTGGATTCTTTGCTCTGGGATGAAACAGGTGAGCGGGTCGCCAGTTGCCCACTCATTCACCTTTCCCAATGCTGCTGCTGCTGCTGGTGGTGGTGCCAGCGTCTCTTTAACGCCAGTTCCCTTTCTGGCTAGAGTCATGCCCAAAATGTCCCTAATAGTAAGGGTAGTTTCTCCCCCCTGGCTGCGTCTGTTTGCGGTGTGGCAACGCCTGCTACCTCCGCCGGAGTAGCCAGCTTACGCTAGGGCCTAGTGTCTGAGCTCTGGAAGTCCGCTCCCAAACGCCAAGGACTGACAGTGTTTGGATGCTTTGCTCTGGGGTGAAACAGGTGAGCGGGTCGCCAATTGCCCACTCATTCGCCTTTCCCAATGCTGCTGCTGCTGGTGGTGGTGCCAGCGTCTCTTTAACGCCAGTTCCCTTTCTGGCTAGAGTCATGCCCAAAATTTCCCTAATGGTAAGGGCAGTTTCTCCCCCCTGGCTGTGTCTGTTTGCGGTGTGGCAACGCCTGCTACCTCCGCCGGTGTAGCCAGCTTACGCTAGGGCTTAGTGTCTGAGCTCTGGGAGTCCGCTGCCAAACGTCCAGGACTGACAGTTGTTTGGATGCTTTGCCCTGGGGTGAAACAGGTGAGTGGGTCGCCAATTGCCCACTCATTCGCCTTTTCCATTTCCATTTTTTCTGTCTGATAAACAACCTACCAAACATAACACACACAATAACACATATAACACAGTGACATAACACATAACACACATAACACACACATGTACAATTCACAAATCACAAGGACCTTTCCTCTTGTTATTTGCCCTGGCCTTCACCTCTGCACTCACTAGCATTAACGCTATAACTCACACTTCACCCTATAACATTTTTCCATCCACATAGCTGCCAACAGACCCAACTTTTTCAGGGACAGTCCTGCTGTTTGCTGTCCCATCAAATTTAGCT
Organism: Spea hammondii; assembly: GCA_029215755.1. NCBI lineage: Eukaryota > Metazoa > Chordata > Amphibia > Anura > Pelobatidae > Spea > Spea hammondii. The sequence goes on from JARDYJ010000001.1 coordinate 75,241,962, forward strand.
AAACTAGGTATGCTAGTGCACATAGGTATAGCTGGGTAGGGTAGGGCACTACAACATAAAATAAATATAATAAAGTAAATAATAATAAATATAACTTTAAAATAAAATTCAATAAACCCATTAAAATTAAAATTAAATTATTATTTAGGCATAATACATCTTTAACCAAAACAGTGCACTGCTAATAATCTTAAAAATAACCGTACATTAACCCTATTTTTTAGTTTTTGTCCAACATTTTTCCATTCGCATACCTGCCAACACACCCAACATTTTTGTGGACAGTCCTGCTTTTTTCCAGTCCTGTCCAGTAAAAGTTGGGTTGTTGCAAAGTATGCCATTATAAATAGGTAGCAAATTTTAGGCATGTATTACAAGTGGTCCAAAATTAATTTCAAAATGTAAAATAATCCCTATTCTTTTATTAAACATCTATGGATGTGTGACTGTGTATGATAAAAACAAAGGAGGCCAAGTTCCTTGGAGCATTTGTCTAGGTCATTTTGTGTACAGTACACCTCGGTACGTGTGTGCAACTCTATTGGTCGTTTCGGCAGGGGGCTCGACTGCCATCAACGAATGAGGTGCATTCTGCAGTTCTGCAATTCATTTGTTGATGCCAGACCTCTTCCGGCGACCAATAGAGTCGCACACACGTACCTTCACGGCGCGAACGCATCTGCTGCTGCTGCTGCTCCGATGTGTTCTTAACCCCGTATTAACCCCTGCTACGCAGCCGGGAGGAAACGAAGATGAAACGAGCACGAAGAATGGCCACGAATATTCGCCCGAAAAGAAGAAAGGAACGGGTGAATATTCGCGGAATACGAAGGTTTTTTTGCCTCCGAAGACAGGTACGAAGACTAACACGAAGAGCCCCCTGGTGCTCAAGTCTACCACTTATTAGCTGCTTGAAGCAGCCAGTCAGTGCCCTCATCAAAATCATTGTTTGAATATATCACTGAGATTAATACAAATGAAACAAAAATATTGTTTGTTTCAAGTGCAGGAAATGAGCATATATAACATTTATTTAACTGAAATAGTTTGGCATAGAATTACATTCAAACTAAAGTACAGTGTACCTATAAATGGATAGAGTTGTCAAAAATACATTTAAAAATATATTGAGTAAAATACATCAATTACCAGTTGCTAATCTGGCCTACTTTATGAGTAACCATGATTTTCACCTTCTTGGGAAAACAATATTATGGAAACCTTAGTTTGCTTTATTAAAAAAACAAAAAAAGAAATACTGTGTAATTGAAGTCAAAGAGGAGCAGTGTGGGGATGGTAGAAGAGAGTGTATTAGGGAGGTGGTCCACTGTAAGAGATAAAGGGATGTGATGAACATCAGTTGAGTGGCAGCAGGGTATTATTGCGGTCACCCAGGAGTATTGTGGGGATGTAGTAGAGAGCACACAGGAACAGAGTTGTCAGCTGATATCAGCACTTTAAATGTATTCATTTCTCATTGAATATTTTTCTGATTTAACTGAAATACCGAGCAGTGAAGCAATTTTGGAAGATTGAATTTCAACCAGGTATGGGAAGAGCTATGTTATCTGGGGGTTGAGTATGTTGCACCCTCTCACTTTCAACACTGGTGGGTGGGCATGAAAGCAATTTCTGGGCCACCAGAGAGAGATTTCGGGTTCCAATAACATAGAGGGTCAGTACCAAGAAGTAGTGTTAGTTCATCAAGATACGCTTTCACCATTTCAGAGGTGCTTGGGTACCAAAATATCAAGGGCCGCTGCCCAATGGTTGATGCTCCAGTGGGTCTAGTGCAGCTGCTCTGCATGGGTACAAGGAATTCGGAATGGGACATGTGGCTAGCACTACTGCCACTGCTGCTTGGAATTTCCATTTCCAACTCCTGCATCTCTCTGTTTAGCATGCCTCTTTTGTGCTGAATCACACACACCCTACGGACAAGCATGTCTCTACAACTTTCAAAATTATTTTTAAGGGCCAACTGGCTGACCAGCATTTACTCTGGGGTGTCTATGATGGCTTGCATGCAATCTTTCAGTTCCTCATTCAACCTTTTGATCAGCTCTGCAACCTCTATTTTGCCTGGAACTCATTTTTTTTTAGCAAGTCATGCATGTATTGTTCAAGGTAGGTGTGATGGAGACCCGTACTCAGACTGAGTAGCTCCGCCGTAGAGATCTTCCTTGCCGCTGAAAGCTCAGTTGCTCAAGGAATTAACCCTTCATTATCCCCTAAGCACTAGCCGACACTTAGCGGAGGCTACAAACAGAACAGAACAGCACTGATACTTATACCCAACACATGATAGGATTAGGGGTATAATCACATCAATCACCAGACAGCCCAGTGCCGCTATACAGTTCTATGGCCAGCAATGCCCACCTGAAAAAGAGTCGGTATTTCGGGGTTATCGCGAAGGAACGGCGTCAATCCCAGGGTACCAATGGAGAGCTCAACTATGTGATCCGACGTTGCGACCCTGAGCGACAGCGTCTGAAACTTCCCCGGGAATAGTCAGCGTGGTAGCCAGGCCAGAGTACCATAGTCGCGCCTGGGTAACCACACGCTTAATGTAACCTCAAAAGAGCGACGTGATGGGACAAAGGGTGTCCGTATCGACGCAGTTCCAATTGTCGGGGGGCATCGCCACGGTTCCTACCCACCGTACAGTTCCTGCTAGTTCATGGGAGTCTGGTTAGGGCACACCAGACGCCTTGTACCCCCCAATGATTACAGGTTTACTTAGACATAACAGGGGACTGGGCAGTTCTCCATAGCGGAAGGGGGAACACATTAAACAGGGAAACTGGAAGATGTGTCGCTTGTCTCGCTTATAATCTTAATCCAGGTCACTGTCGTCATCAACATCATCATCAAAGATAACCATATCCTTTTCCACCTGGCCAGAAGGCGGAGTAAGGTCCATTTCTGCTGCAAAAATAGACTTCCCCTCTTCTTCTTCTTGCCCTTTCTGGGACAAAAGTAGATCTGCTACTATCATCTCACACTGCCACTGGTTGGTGCCTATTTTTTCTCTGGAGAGTGCTGCCAGTGGTTATGGTAGTGGTAGTGTGAAGGGTGATAGTGGTAGCACCAAAGGTGGTTGTGGTTGCACTGGTAGTGGCGGTTTTATTCTGTGCTCCACCTAAAATAGCTTGCAAGCTATCGTTGCCTGGATCCTAACCCCTCAGTAAGTCCTTGGTTGTAATTCTGACTAAAATGTGCCTTACATTGATAGGTGGGGTGGACAAGATATTAGCACTAGTAGTAGATTGAGGTTGTTTGTTCGTACTGCGGTGGCTGCTACATGTGACTGGTGGTAGGTGGGTTCATCTTCTGATTCCGAGCAAGAAAGCTTCTGCCTACTTGGGACTGGTATACCAGTGGTCACCTGACTTTTACTTTTTCATACATGCCTGCCTGCAGTTCTGCTCAACCTAGAAACACTGGAATTACTCCTTTTCATGGACAATTTCAAATGTTTTATAAACTCCCAACAGCACTTCGAGGAAATCTCCACAGCTGAAGAATTAGCGTATTAGGAGAGTCCTTACTTATCCTGCTTATTTGCAAATTCTGGATGATATGCCCAACCTTCTGTTGTGAGTTTATTGCTTCTATAATTTGCACATAGCATTATTATCACACAGGCTATACTATTGTGTTTTGTTTGTTTTCCTTTCCCTATGATACGAGTGCCCCTTTGTGTATCTATATCTACTAGTTAAGAACAGGTTTTAACTGTGTGCAAGCCCTGTAAAATACCTAGTTTTGTCACCAATTGATGAATTAAAAATAATAGATGATTTGATAGATAACTTGTCCAAAAATTAGAGTTTTGGCTAGTAGCATTACTGGGCAACTGTCTTAATCAACTAAACTTTACACAGGAAAGTTAGGGGGGAAGTCTACAGTACACTACAGTAGTAAACTACAGTTTCTCCAATCCATCCTACAACATTACATTTTCTGCACTAAAATAAACTATTAATTAACTTGCAGTATTGTATATGAGTAATGAGCATTAATCTCAGCCTCTGCTAACATTCCAAGTCTCATCAGTCTGTAACTGCTGCTACTGACAAATTAAAATGGCATCAGCACACTTATATATCTAACACTTGTCCCTTCCCCTTGTAAATGCTGATTGGTCGAGTTTAAAAAGTTTAAGGAAAAACTCCCAAAGGTTGTTGGACCCATCAGTCACTGCCATAACTATCAATAAGACCACCCCTGTTTTTGGCTACTTCTTCCCATTAGTCATTGATATGTACCCTCCTACACACAAGCCCTCCAACTTTACCTCATCAACAAGCATCAAAATGGCTTGTAATGGTGGCGGTTACATATGGCAACGAATCAGACGATAGCCCTCTTTATCATTCATTCGTACAAACGCAAGAAACCCTCAGTTCACATAAGGGCCAAATGACAGAGCTTGATGTGACCTCCCCTCCACCGATTTGAGGATTTGAGAGATGATGCAAGTGCCACCATATTGCCCTCAGTTCACTTAAGGGGATAATGAGGACAATTGCGATGAAGTACTCTCCTCCAACCAGAGGATCAGGTTGATGACATCACTGCAAGTGCTGCCATATTGCCCTCAGTTCACCTGTGTGCAAAATAATGGCTCTTACAGTGATGTTCTCTCACCCAATTGGAGAATTGGGAAGGACGTCACTGCAGCGCCGCCATTTTGGCTGCTGGGTTATGTCTGTGGAGATGTGGATGAAGAAAGCAGATAGCAGATCAAAGATTTAAGATTGAAGATAGAATAGAGAAAAGAAGGGAGAAGACAGTAGATGAAAAAAAGCAGAGGAAGATATGAGTGGTCAGCAAAGAAGGTAGGGAAACATTTAAAGAGCGTGAGAGAGTGAACAAGAATGAGAGTGTGAGAGAGTGAGTGAGAGTGAATGTGGGCACCGGGTAACAAATTGTGTCACCAAATAAAAATTGTTCCCTATTTTTCAGATGAAACGAATGGACAAGGAATGAAATTTGTTGCCCGAAAACGAATGGACGAAAAACGAACTGAAAAATTTCTGTAAATCGTTTTTGGCCCATTTGCACATGTGTAATGGCTAGCTATAAGACTTTTAGCCTCCCAAGTGAACTGTGTCTTTATATCCCCTACTGCATACCCTTTCTCTTTAACATAGTAGACAACCTTAGGGGCGTTGTGCCCTACCAGCTTGATTTTTTATGTATTGTAGAATATCAGTTTTTTGTTTTCTTGTTTTCTTTCTCCTTAAACAATTAAATAAACAGTTGTTAATCATTGATGACTAATAAATTAGAATGAGTGCCTCTGAATACCCCACAGGTTTTCATCCATCCATTTTAGGCACTTGGCAATATATAAGCACATTTGCATACTTCAACACAGACAAATCTCTCTTCATTCTGGTGCTTCCCATTCTCAATACATGAATATTTAATAACTGCAGACAACACAGTGAAATGAGGCTATGAAGACATAGCCTCATAGTATTACTATAGAAGAAAACCTTAATAAATATTTAGAACGAGGAAAAAACTTTGGGGTTTTTAAGCCCCCACGAATATAAGTATTTATCTATACCATATCCTAAAATTCCAGTACTTTATATATTACCAAAGATTCATAAAAATATCACTTCTCCTCCTGGAAGACCAATAGTATCTGGAAAAAATTCGATCCTTTCCAGAATATATTGATATTGAATATATTGATATTTTATTACAACCATATGTAGTTGAAACCAAATCATATTTGAAAGATAATACTCAAGTTTTAATTGAATTACAAAATATAACCTAGCAAGAAAGTTTTTACCTAGTATCTTGTGACGTAAAATCTTTATATACTATAATTAAACATGAGATAGGATGCCAAGCAGTAAAATTTTTCTTACAGAAGAAAAATATCCTTCCTAGTGAACAAATTAATTTTATCCTAGAAGGTATTATGTTGATACTTGAGAATAATTTTTTTTGATTCCAGGATTCTTTTTATTTACAAAAACAAGGCACAGCTATGGGCACTAAATTTGCCCCTAGTTATGCAAATTTATTTATGACATATTTTACAAAATATCCCTAAGAGTCAATTTTGCAGGATTAAAAGGAACTGTACAGATACAGAGATTTTGGACACACAAATGAATAAATTGAAGAAAGATTTTGAAGAAAAGGGCTATGATTCCATAGTTTTAGATAACACTATTAATAAGGTAAAATTAATTGACAGGCAATCTCTATTAAAACCAGCAACTAAAGATAATTGATACAGCCCATTTCACTAAAGTACATAATAAAGACCCTACAGGTTTAGACTTTATAGGGATAGAGAGAGTTAATAAATATTGGAGGGGAGATAATTTGATAAGATCTATAGGTCAGAAAGAAATGAGGTGGGCATATAATTTAGAGACTTTAGCTCCAAAAGGCCTTAATATAAAATTTGATCTACTTAATTTTTTATAAATTGGTAGTATATTATCTTTTTATATTTTTATATTTTTATATACATATATTTTTTATATTATTCTATAGATTGAATTTTTATGTATATCTCTCTAAAAATTATATTTTTTTCTCATAGGTGGATTTTCGCATAAAACATATATCCTTTTATTGCACTTTATTTGTATTTTTTATATAATAAATTTCAAAAAAAAAATATTAATAGGATAAAAAATCCCATAGAGAGATATTTTTATTCTATATGTATATTTTAATGTATGTATATTATATTGTGTATTTATTGTAATGTAAATAGAAAGATAGAAACATGGATGGATTTAGTGGTATGCATATATATGTGTTTTTAATTAATTACATTAATAAACAAAATATGTTTTAATTATATATATATATATATTATATGATTTATATTTTGATATTGTCACGCACAGCGTATGGTAGAACCTGTAATCAGGTAGAACAGCGTGTGCAAGTCCAATAGACAGAACACCAGAGTCCAGTACAGAATAGCCGATGAGCAAGCCAAGGTCAGGAAGCCAGAAGTCAGGATCGTTGCAGGGTAAGCCGAGGTCAGGAAGCCGGAAGTCAGAATCGTCGTGAGGAAAGCCAGAGTCAAACGCCAGGAAATCGGTAACGGGAAATCAACAGGAACACGTACTGAGAAGACACTATGCAAGAGGTACAACCATCAGAAGGCAAACCTGGAAGGTTTCTGAGGCTCTTAAATAGGAAGAGGAAGTGCAGACATCAATCAGCGTTTTCCCGCCAAAATTTCCAAACTGCCGTTACGTCACTTCCGGTCCGCGGCCATCTTGGGATTGGCGAGATCTCAGATTCATAAAAGAACCGGTAGTACACGCGGCAGGACCGGACCAGGTTCCAGTAGGCGGCGGCTGCCGTGTGGAGTTGCGGGGTCTTCCCCGTCCTCGCGGCGGCAGAGGCTGTCTCGCGGAGGAGGGGGGTCTTCCTCTGCTCCGCAGCGGTTGAAGCTGCTGTGGCAGGGGGTCTCCCCCTTCTCCTCGGCGGCTGCGGCTGTAGCGGCAAGGCGGGGGGTCTCCCCCTTCTCCGCGGCGGTAGAGGCTGCTGCGGCAAGGTGGGGGGTCTCCCTCTCCTCCGTGGCGGCTGATGCCGCTGTGGTGAAGCCGGCTGTCTCCCCCTTCTCCGTGGTGGCTGAAGATGAAGGTGCAATTAAACCACCTCCCCATTAACCCCTGGACAGTAAGCTGCAACCAGACTGATGAGGAGCCAACAACCTCAAATATGTGCAAACAGGGAAAAGAAAAAACTTTGGTGCGCTAAGCTAGTCTCAGGCTCAAATAATACAAATGTATAACACGAAGCCTACCAAACAGGTGTAAGCATGCTGCAAAAACAGTGTATTGGCTGTACAATGTATACAAAAAACAAAAACTGTCTGCGCTTCTTACCCTAATAAAGTTGCCCACTATGTAGGAGGTGAGAGTAGATTCTCACCCTATTGAGAGTGTGCCTTGACGTGGTGGGTGAGCTTAATTATGCTTTGGCCAATTCATATAACCAAAACCTCTCATTTATATTATGTTTATATATTTGTTGCCAACTTTATTAGGGTAAGAAGCGTGTTGACGTCAAACATTACTACTGTTAGGTAGTTTGTAGCAAGGAGGCCAAAATGCACGATTGCTACTCAAAAAAAGGCAATATAAAAATTAATAGCCGTGAGGGGTCAGGAAGGCCATAGAAACAGCAGTATGGTATAACAATATAATGTGGTTTGAAAGCGCAAGCTGCCTAAGCGGCGCGCTAATTGTCCATTGCTGGACATTAGTTATATAATAAGGGTCACTAAAAGGTCAGCATAGTTAAGGCATAAAGTTTTGGTGGGCTAGGCTAGCTAAATCTAATTCTAGGTTACTGGGCAGGCAGTTTATTTAGCGCAGCTGATTGGTTTATCAGCTGTGCTGCAGCACGAGGTTTGATTGGGCTTTCTGTGCGGCGGGAAAAATAAGCACAGCTGATTGGTACAGTCAGCTGTGCTTACAGCGTGAGGCAACTGTAAAATAAATAAATAGCTGCTCGCAGGGTGATTAACCCCTTCGTGACAAAGGCTGATTTTACTTTTTGTACCCTTCGTGACAATGGCCTTTTTAACATTTCTGCGCTGCTTGTGTTTAGCTGTAATTTTCTTCTTTCCCGTTTACTGAACCCACACACATTAGATATTGTTTTTTTCAGGACAAGAAGGGCTTTCTTTAGATGACATTGTTTTGATTGTATCATATTATTTACTACTAAAAAAAGTATAAAATATGGTGAAAAATTTAGAAAAAAATGACTGTTTCTAACTTTTAGTTGAAAAATCTTTTACTCATCTATAAAAGGTAATGAAAAAACATGCTAAATGGATTCTACTATTTGTCCTGAGTTTAGAAATACCCAATGTTTTTATGTTTTTTTGCTTTTTTCTACCCATTATGGGGCAATAAGTACAGGTAGCGTTTTGCTATTTCAAAGCCATTTTTTCCAAATCTGGTAATTCTTCCCCCCATGTGCCATTTCGGGTATCTTTGAACCCGACCAATGCAATTTACCCCATCAAATCATATATTTTTGAAAACTAGACAGCCCAGGGTATTCCAAATGCTAGTATTTTAACTATTTCCATGCACCATATCTACCACCAGTTTTTGTCAAACTTTGTGGTAGTCATTTTTTTGCATTTGTTTTGTCACACACATTTTACTTTAGGTATGAATAAACAGGTTCTGGTATATGTCACTATCACAAAACACCCCAATATGTGTTCAGCAACATCTCCTGAGTACAGCGATACCTCACATGAATGATTTTGCCTGGCTGTTTGGGGGCAAAAGGGCCACATTTGGGGCATGCGCATTTTTCAATGTTGAACTTTGGCATTTGGGGATCCACTGCCTATGCCCTATTTGGTACATCTTTGAGTCGGGCCATTTTAGTGTGCCCAATAAACCCATATATTTTTGAAAACTAGACACCCCAGGGTATTTCAAATGCTAGTATTTTAACTCTTTCCATGCACCATATCTACCACCAGTCTTTGTCAAACTTTGTGGTAGTCATTTTTTTGCATTTGGTTTTCCACACACATTTTACTTCAGGTATGAATTAAAAAGTTCTCGTATATGTCACTATCACAAAACACCCCAATATGTGTTCAGCAACATCTCCTGAGTACAGCGATACCTCACATGAATGATTTTGCCTGGCCGTTTGGGGGCAAAAGGGCCACATTTGGGGCATGCGCATTTTTCAATGTTGAACTTTGGCATTTGGGGATCCACTGCCCATGCCCTATTTGGTACATCTTTGAGCCGGGCCATTTCAGTGTGCCCAACAAAACCATATATTTTTCAAAACTAGACACCACAGGGTATTTTAAATGCTGCTATTTTAACTCTTTGCATGCACACATTTTACCACCAGCACGTTTTCAAAGTTTGCAGTAGTATTTTTGTGTGTGTATTTTTCCCACACACACCTACTTTATGTATGAATTTACAGCTCCTGGTATATGCCGCTGTCACACGACACCCCATAATGTGTTCAGCAACATCTCCTGAGTGCAGTGATATCCCACATGCATGGGTGTGTCATTTTTGTGGGAACTAAAAGGCCACATTTGGTACGTGTGCATTTTTCTAATTGGAAATTAGGTGTGTGGCCTTCCCCCGGTGTTAATTGGGACGTTGTTGAACCTGGCCAATTCAATTTACCCCATCAAATCATACCTTTTTTAAAAGTAGACACCCCACGGGCATTTAATATGCCAGTATTTTAACTCTTTCCATGCGAGAATTGTTTTAAGCTAATATGCTAATTTTAGGACTTGCTCACAAAAATATATTTTTTATATATATATATTTTTTTTTGTTTTTAAAAAAAAAATAATTTAACATTTTTTTTCAACTTGGAGGTTCCCCTGATAGTGACATCAGTGAGAAATGATTTTTACATTTTACTAGTTTTTTACTATTTTTTTTCTAATTATTATTAATTTTATTTTATTTTTTAATTTATTTTTACTAATCACACTGTGATTAGAAAGCTGGGTTCCATTGACTTGCATGGTGAATGCAGTACCTGTATTCAACCTGCAAGTGGAGCCAAAGTTCTCTAGATGGTCTGGACCATCTAGCGAACTTTTAAAATTTGTTGGTTCCTGTTACAGGGCAGCGGCCATCTTGCTTGATGGCGAAGATCATCGGCAGCTGCGGCTGTGACCGCTCTCCGGAGCGGTCACAGCCCATCGAAAGGTAAGTGTTTGGTGTCGCTGGATGCCTCCTGATCGAGGCATTCCAGCGACACCATTTAAGTTTAGGAGGCGATCGTTGATCGCCTCCTAAACGCTTTTAAAACGGGCGTCCGCCGCCATACAAAGTATGGCGGATGTTGACGCCCCGTGGAGGGGCCAGAGATGGCCCCTTCGTTCCGATCGCGGCGTTGCTGAATGCCTCGAGGTCGAGGCATTCAGCAACGTTTTTTGGGTGCAGAAAGCGAAAACAGATCGCTTTCTGCACCCGTTTAAAGACGTGCCGGTCCTGGCACGTCAATTGTCGTAAAGCACATGCTTTTCCGTGTCGTGCCAGGACCGGCAATTGTCGTTAAGGGGTTAAAAAATCTTCAAGGAGCTGTTGCTGAGCAAGCGTCCCACCCCCCTCCCTTTTGTTTTAAATGTAAGGTATGTAATATGTATATTGTCGTAGTTTTATAAGGGGTAAAGGTCGCCTCTGTGTTGAGGTGGATAGAGGCTTGGTGTTACACAATCTGGCTGAGAAAAGGGGCGGATTGTATTTGGTGTATTATTTATAAGAAGTTATTTGGTTATTACGTTAAATGGTTTGTGTTGTTAATGCCTCTTATACCCTTTTAAATAAAGCTACGGCCAATTTTATCCAATTTACAATTCTGTGTCTGTGGTTATTTTATTGATTTGTTAGAGGTTAATATGTACATGCAATGGACAGTAACAAGGATGCCAGAGAGACAGCAGTAAATGAAAATCTAAAATCCAGGAAGTCGAGTGATTTTATTTTTTTTCTTCTCTTCCTTTCTCTTTTTTTTCCATTCTCGTGGGTTTCAGTGAAAGGCCCTTAATATTACAGCTTTGTTGTCATTCAATCTGTCTATGAGAACGATTTCTTTTAAACGAAAAAAAAAAATGTTAGATTTTAAATACCCTGTTGCCCTTTCAAGAGCATTTCTTCACGATAAAGATCTGAAAATAAATTAAATAGTAAACATACATTTGGAGACAAATCTGAAATGAGAAGATTTTAGTACAGCTGGGGGTTAGTAATACATTGTTATAAATGAATTCCAATAATTGGTATTACTGTACTGTCAGACAAATAACATTAATAGCATTGTGGAACCAGCATTTAAGCCAAACATGTATTGTATTGTATGCCAGCGAGTGTATCACCTGTTCCAATAATGCTGTAATGAACCAAAAAAATTAAACTACCTTTTATACATTATGGTACCATTTAGTGGCTTAGTATAGCCCTGGAACAAGATGTGGAGTCACACATTAAGCTTTCAAACCCCTTTTTGCCATAAGCTCAAGATGCCTGTCCCTTGCCTTTATTAATGGATTATACCATATTTGCTCAATTATAAGACGACCCTGATTATAAGACAACCCCCCAAAATCTGAATATTAATTTAGGGAAAAAAAGAAAAACCCTGAATATAAGACTACCCTATAGGGAAAAAGTTTTACTAGTAAATATTAATTCATGTAAACTATTTTTTCATATTTAATAAAAGCTATGATTGAGAAAAATATTTTTTGTTTTTATTTCCTTTTATATGCCAACCTGATCCCCGCAGTAATGCACATCTGCCCCCAAGCTTGCCACTCTGCCCCTTGAAATGCCTTATCCTATATGCCACTGTGGCCCATGATATGCCTTATACCCCTATATGCCACTCTAGCATATAGGGGGGTTAAAAGGCATATCATGGGCCACAGTGGCATATAGGGGGTAAAAGGCATTTCTGGAGGTATATATATATATATATATATATATATATATATATATATACACCGTATTTGCTCGATTATAAGACAAGGTTTTTTTCAGAGCAAATGCTCTGAAAAATACCCCTCGTCTTATAATCGGGGTCGTCTTATAATCAGACCTCAAATAGGATCCTCCTGTCTCCCCCCCCCCGCCCCACTTACCGGCACTTCTGAGTCCCCGGTGTGTAGCTGGGGCAGCGTGTAGATGTCTACGCGGTTCGCGTAGACAACTTTCGCTGCAGCAGGAAGGAGGTGGGGCTAGCAGCGGGGGTTGTCTGCGTCCATCGCGCAGACCTTCCCCGGCTGTCAGAGATCAGAGTTCCCCGCACCAGTGTCGGTGCCGCACCGGTGTGGGGAACTCTGATCTCTGACAGTCGGGGAAGGTCTGCACGATGGACGCAGGCAACCCCCGCTGCTAGCCACGCCTCCTTCTGGCTGCAGCGTAAGTGCGTGGGATCTACACGCTGCCCCGGCTACATGACAGGGAAGTCAGAAGTTTGGGGGGGGGCGGGGAAGTGTTAAATGAGGGGGGAAGTGTTAAATGGGGGGCATAAGGCATTTCTGGAGGCAGAGTGCTCTGTGAAATACCTTTTAACCCCCTTAATGCCACTCTGCCTACAGAAATGCCTTTTTAACCCTCTATGCCTTTTTAACCCTCTATATGCCACTCTGCCTCCTGAATGCCTTAAACCTCCCTATATGCCACTCTTCCCCATAATATGCCTTTTAACCCTCTAAATGCCAGAGTGGCATATAGGGGTATAAGGCATATCATGGGGCACAGTGGCATATAGGGTTAAAAGGCATATCATGGGGCACAGTGGCATTTAGAGGGTTAAAAGGCATATCATGGGGCACAGTGGCATATAGGGGGTATAAGGCATTTCTGGGGCAGATGTGCATAACTGGGGGGCAGGTTGGAAAATAGAAGGAAATAAAACCAAATTTTTTTCTCAATCATAACTTTTATTAAAAAAAAATAGTTTAGATGAATTTACATTTACCGGTAAAACTTTTTTCCTATAGGGTCGTCTTATATTCAGGCTTTTTCTTTTTTTCCTAAATTAATATTCAGATTTGGGGGGTCGTCTTATAATCAGGGTCGTCTTATAATCGAGCAAATATGGTAATTGCTAACAGCAATCACACTCCTATCATGTCCAGGCAGTCAGTACATGCTGGAACCTGGGCATGATAGGAGTGTGATTACAGCCTCCCTATGCCATGCTAACGTCCCCCCCTTACACATCCATGCTATCACACAGACACTCATTCACAAACATTTAACTACTCATTCATTCCCTTAATCACGCATACTTTCTCATACACCCTCCCGCACCCCCTTACCTGAACTGCAGATGTCTAACAGGCAGACTTCTGCAGGGGCCCGGCTTCTTCCCTCTGCAACTTTTCTTGTCCTTCCCCCAGGGGAAGAAGGAGGGGAGCAGAGTCATGTGACATGGGTTCTTGTTCTCCTGGCTAGTACAAGAAATGCTGCTCGCACACTGTGCGACTAAAGCACCGGTAAGCAGCCTGGTCCCAGCGGAATTTTTTTTTCCAGACGTTTTTTTTTTATTTCTGCATTTTGCCACTAATGCCCTTTTCAGCCACCGATATATCGGTGCATCCCTAGATCTTAGTCTTGTAGTCAGACCTCTATTTCATTAGAAGATGACCTCGATTATAAGATGAGGGGTATTTTCAGGGCATTTGCTCTGGAGAAAAACTTGTCTTATAAACAAGCAAATACGGTATATGGATGTCATTCCGCAGCAATGGCAAATGTTGTTATAATTGTATGACAGATTTTAAGAAAACTGGGTGTACAATTGTCACAAACCGCAATGCTCCTCTTCACCACAGTACCCATTTCTAGCATGTACCTGGCCATGTTCCCTGCCAGCTGCACAAACCACTTGTGAGGTTCGTCTTACCAGGAGGAATCCGGAATGCAGGAATGGAACACACTTGCTCAGAACAGAACACGCACAAGGGGCCTGGAGAGGGTAACAGGGCGCTTGGCGGTGTAACTGTAAGCACGGGTGGTCAGAGGGAAGCCGCTTAGTAGACCAGGGTCGGGATGCCAGAGGTACACGTAGTCGGTATGGATAGCCGGGGTCAGGATGCCAGAGGTACACGTAGTCGTAGGAAGAGCCAGAGTCAGGATACCAGAAGTACACAGGAACCGTTTAGCAGACCAGGGTCGAATACCGGATAATGAGAAAACAACTTGAAGTACTGGAGGGGCTCACGAGATACGGGAAGCACCAGTATAACTGAGCACTGAGGAAACGGTAAGTGAGGTTTAAATAGCCTGAGGGGGCGTTCACCGACGTCCGGGACGTGATCGCGTCCTGCGTCGCCATAGCGACGCAGCGGAATCCAGTCGGCGGTCAGCCTCATAAATATTCACGAAGCGGCCTCGTGCGCGAGCGGCTGCTTCATGTTTTAACGAGCGGTGCCGGCGTTTCTGCCGGGAGTGAGAAGAGGACGACCGGGAGCTGCTTAAGGTAGGTGCCTTAAACCACTACTGCTTTATCACAACTCTGTTTGCCCACATCTAAATGCGTGTGCGCGCTATCCAAGTTTATTGCATCCACAGTGGATGCGACGGCGCATGCCTCAGTATTACGTCACAAAATGGTTGTGGCTTAACAGGGGTGTAGTTTAACTGGGCATGGCTTAACAGGCGGCGGATTTAAAAGCCAGCATTGAGCCTTTGCTCATTGCTCAGTGGTTTTGATTCCTATAGAGCTGCTGTGCTGTGCTACTGTCACGGAACTGGGTCCATACAGACAACTGTAATGACCCAGCGCACCCAAAGATTGTGTTCAGGAGTTATTGCGCAGTAGTGGAGTTGGACAGGGCCTGGAGCAGGGCGACTACACTATCCGGGTGGACATCTAGACTTGTGCGGCCACATAGCAGGGCCCTGACATAGCATCTGATGTTCTGCAGAACAAAGCAGAACTTGGAGATATCCTGCAGGCGGGGGGGGCCAGAGGGGGCCATGGCCCCCCCCTACATCATGCTGTGCCCCCCCGTGTGCCCCCCAGTTGAAACGCCGTCTTTTTTATTTTTTTTAATAGACGCGGACTGGGCTGGGCCGGACGGACGGCAGACGAGCATTCAACGCAGCCGCAAAGTTCAAAACTAAGCGGCTGCGAGCGGGATCGAATGCGGCAGTAGCGTACCTGGCGGGGGGCGTACCCGGCCAGTTGACTAGACTTTCCCCCCAGGCCTTAGGCTGCCAGCCCTCCCTTGCCCTTAGTGCAGGTCATACAAACTCTAAATTCTAAGAAGTACACTCTAAATTCCCTAGATAGGGAGGGAGAGGGGGTAGATATAGAATATTGAAATAAAGAATCAGAATGAGAGAGAGAATGAATGGATTAATGTGTGGATGCATTAATGAATATGTGTAAATAATTTGTGTGAAAGAATAAATGATTGAATGAAAGTGAATTAGTGAGTGACTGTAAAAGTGTTTGTGTGAATCATGGGTGTATTATTGATTTGTCAAAAAAGCAAAGATGGTATAAGCAGGGTGTTTAAGCACTGGGGACAAAGATGGCACAGGTATTGTGTTTATGGAACAAACATGGCGTACGTTCAGCTGTTTGGGGACAATGTTGACTCATGCTGGGCTATTTGGCGACAAAGATGGCACGTCCTATGTATGTGTAATTTAGGTGCTGGTCAGGTTCTATGTCGGCAATGTGGACGCCAGGGTTGGCTTTGGGGTGTGTGACCAGTGATCTATGCCTGTAATTTAGGGGGGTTTATACCTTTTAATGCAGAGTTTATATGAAATTTCCAATTGATATATACCTGCAAAGCTGGGTTTTTTGTTATTCTGTTGATCTGTATCGGCTATGTTTCCATACATTATTTATGTTTGCCTGCAAATATAGGATTTGTATGTCTTATTCAGTTGATCAATACTTGGAGTGCTGTTTCCATGTGTTGTTTATTTGATCTATACCTGAACTACAGGGTGTAAGTAAAAGAGCGGTATGGTTTAGTGAATGAGGGGACAAAAGGACTCTGGGGATGATTACAGGGCAGAGGACCTCTCGGTGCAGGACTGACTCTCACAGTCTTCCCCTGATCTGCAGTCAGTATGGCAAATATTTTTTTTGGGTGTGGTAGCGGAGGGAGTGATTGCATGCAAGGGAGCGTTGAGCGGGGCCCAAGGAAATGCTTGGGTAGGGTCCAATTTTTTCACTATAAAATATATTGGCAACAGGGTCTAATATTTATATATATATTGGCAGCAGGGTCTAATATTAATATATATATCAGCAGCAGGTGATAATATTAATATATATCGGCAGCAGGGGCTAATAAATATATATATATGTATATTGGCAGCAGGAGCTAATATTAACATATTTTGCCAGCAGGGGCTAATAATATTTATTGGCAGCAGGTTCTAGTACTTATATTCATATTGGCAGAAGGGGCTAATATTTATATATATATTGGCAGCAGGGGCTAATATTAAGATATATTGGCAGCAGGGTCAAATATTAATATATATCGGCAGCAGGATCTAATTTTTATGTATATCGGCAGCAGGGTATAATATAAGTATATATCCGCAGCACGGGCTAATATCAATATATATCTGCAGCAGGGGTTAATATTAATATATATCGGAAGCAGGGTGTAATATTTCTATATATCGGCAGCAGGGTCTAATATTTATATATATATATTGTCAGCACGGGCTAATATTAAAGAATGAAAAATAACTAAGTACATATTACGTAGTTAAAGATGCACGTCTAACGTGTGTGTGTGTGTGTATATATATATATATATATATACATATATATGTATATATATATATATATTGTGACAGAAAGGCCGGTACAGTAGTGGATGGGCGGTATATACGCCCTACTTTGGCTAATTTGGTGTGTCCTTATATGTAAAATTAAAGCCCCAGGGAAAGAGAAGCACAATAAAAAACTACAATATAGGAAGTGACTTGTTGCTCCAGAAGAGCAGGGTGGGCTGGTGCTCCAACAGCTTTTAAAATCCAGACCAGGATTTACAGGTGACCAAGTATGGCTCACCTGGTCTAATCAGGAGGGTTTAAAAAGCCCAGCTTGGTTCAATTCACTCGCTCTTCTTATTGCCAGCCAGGAGAGCTGCTGGATTTATTTTGTTTGTTTGGCGTGTTTTGATTTGAAGAAAATAAATATTTAAATTCTATCTGGATCTGGAATTGGCTTTTTACCCTAGAAGACAAGTGACTCTGAAAGATCTCTGACTAACTCCTTGTGTTTCAAAGGACGTTCAGTTACAATTGGTGGAGAATGCGGGTATCACTTATGTGTCTGTGGGTATAAAGCTACCTGAAACTTACCATGGAGGAAGTTATTAAAGCACTGATCCAGTCTACTTCTGCACAGCAGGAAGCTAATAGGAGAGCTGCAGAAAATAGTGCAGCCCTACAGCAGCTGGTGCTGGCTCAAGCAGAGAATGCTATGATAATGGCCAAAGCACAGAAGGAAAGCACTGATACCTTGGTACAACAGATTGTTATGACACAAGCTGAGGCATTCAGAGTGACCCGTGAGGAACAGCAAACCGCTACCCATGCGCTACAGCAGGAGATTCACGCTTTGTCTGAAAAGCTGAACTGGGACTCTGAAGGGACCTATCAAGGACCCAAGGTGATTCGGGCAAGTCACTATCTTCAAAAGATGACTGCAGTAGATGACACTGAGGCATATCTTCTGGCTTTTGAACGCACAGCAGCAAGAGAAGGATGGCCG
Source organism: Spea hammondii (assembly GCA_029215755.1). Lineage (NCBI taxonomy): Eukaryota > Metazoa > Chordata > Amphibia > Anura > Pelobatidae > Spea > Spea hammondii. The sequence continues at coordinate 75,260,262 of JARDYJ010000001.1, forward strand.
GCAGCTGAGTGAGCAAGTATACTGGCACCGTTCCTGAGTGGAGAACCCCAGAAGGCCTACTACGACTTGGAGCCAGCACAAGCCAGTGACTACAGCAAGATGAAATCCTGGCAAGGCTTGGAGTAACCTCAGCAGTACGTGCACAAAGGTTCCATTCATGGTCATATTCCTCTGACAAAGCTGCAAGATCCCAAATGTTTGACCTAATACATCTGGCCAGGAAGTGGTTACAGCCTGAGGTCAACTCAGCTAGCCACATTATGGAACTCTTAGTAATGGACCATTTTTTGCGGGGCTTGCCTCCCACTCTGCGTAGATGGGTTAGTCAAAGTGACCCTCAGACAGCAGACCAATTAATTGCTTTGGTGGAGAGGTATGTAGCTGCAGGAGAACTTGCATGTCCTGTTTCAACTGAGCAATCCCGCAATCAGAAGATCCAAGATCCTGGGAAAGCTGGTAAGACTTTTCATGATTTAAGGGGTACTGAAGAACGGCAGGTATATGCACAAGACACCAGAGACGCTATTCCAGGAGTCAGAGCCGCATTCAGACATAACAAACCTGGGAAAAGAACTAATTGGGGATATGACTATGTTATCAAATGTTATAAATGTAACGAGGTTGGTCATACAGCCAAGGACTGCCCACTCAACGACGAACGTATGGAATGCAATATGGGGGAAAATCCATGTTCTCTTTATCAATGTGTTGGTTCTGCTAATAATAATTCTCATTGGTGTTATGTGAATGTAAATGGGAAAATGTCTAGAGCACTGCTAGATTCAGGGAGGATGGTCACTTTAGTAGCCGAGTCGATAATACCTGAGGTAGAAACAGATCATGTACATAAAATGGGAATTATCTGTGTACACGGTGACAAGCGAGAATATCCCACTGCTGAGGTATAAATTGAAACTGAGTATGGTAATATAAAATATAGAGTAGGTGTAATGCCCAGTTTAGCACATGATGTGGTGATTGGACGAGACTTCCCCAACTTTCTCCAGCTGTGGGAATCCACAGAAAACTCAGACCATACCTCATTAGGAAGCAGTCAAACTGGTGAAGGTTATGTGTTTCCCTTTTCTGATGTTGATTTGGAAGACGATTTGGATGACATGAGACAAAATAAATCCAGCAGCTCTCCTGGCTGGCAATAAGAAGAGCGAGTGAATTGAACCAAGCTGGGCTTTTTAAACCCTCCTGATTAGACCAGGTGAGCCATACTTGGTCATCTGTAAATCCTGGTCTGGATTTTAAAAGCTGTTGGAGCACCAGCCCACCCTGCTCTTCTGGATACTCCACCCCAGGGACCCATTACACAATTTACAAGTCAATTCCTATATTGTAGTTTTTTATTGTGCTTCTCTTTCCCTGGGGCTTTAATTTTACATATAAGGACACACCAAATTAGCCAAAGTAAGGCGTATATACCGCCCATCCACTACTGTACCGGCCTTTCTGTCACAATATATATATATATATATATATAGTGTATATGTACCGTTTTATAATCGGCCCCCCATGTGCCCCCCCAAGTATGAAAGCTGGAGACGCCACTGCCTGCAGGCACCCTGGAGCAGGCATGAGACATAGCACTAGAATCATGAGCAGGATGCTGCAGGCTGGGAGTATGAAAGCTAAGCAGAGTATATAGCAGAAACATAACAAGCAAGGAGGACAGATCAAGGAACAGGGAGACCGAGCAAGGAACATAGGAAGACAGGACACACCTTTAGACTGCAGACTGAGACAAACATAACAAACGGGTGGGGCACACCTTATAAAGGAAACAGAGCTGAAAAAAAGAGCAGAACTAGAATCCAGGAATCAGAGATTAAGGACAGATCACACGGAAATGCAGGAACGGATTAAAGCAAAACATGGGAACTGAGGCAAGGCAATTAAGCAAAGATAAGCAGCCTGAATGGGGCCTGACTTAGAGCGGCCCTTACAGCTACCTAGTCTTCCTTGCTGTTGTCCGTTCTGTTGCTGACTCCGGATTGTCTGACCTTCTTGCTACTTCTCTGGTATCCTGACCCTGGCTTTGGACCTTGACTTTACAGGTGGTAAATCTCTAGGCTGGAAGCCCTCTGGATGGGGCGCACGGTAGGTAGCCCTCTGGATGGGGCGCACGGCAGGTAGCCCTCTGGATGGGGCGCACGAAAGGTAAACCCACTTGGCAGGGCTCAAGGCAGGTAAGCCCACTTGGCAGGGCTCAAGGCAGGAACAAGTCAGGATCAGGTATTCAGGAAGCCAAATAGCAAGTCAGGAATCAGGTACACAGGGTCAGAGCAAAACGGTTTACTAACTTCAATGCAAAGGCCCTGACTGAACGGCCGGGCAGGTTTAAATAGGCAGGCTTGATCAGGTAACAAGGTGCAGCTGTACATGATGATAGGTCTAGGTGCTTCAGAGTGAGCAGGGCACCCACTAGTGGTTGCTAAAGGAAATGAGCAGCACAGAGGTTTGAGTATTCCAGGCCACGAAGGGTGGAACATGACATCACCAGTACCTAGCCTAACAACAACCTAACCGCTATTGGACAGTGGGTGCCAAATGCCAGCTTGGGTTAAGCATACCACCTCCTAAAAAAAGTGTAGGAAAACAGAACTTATTGCAACTAGAAGTTCAGGAGAGAGACATTGAAATCAAAAGGAGGGTCAGAGATAATTCCAGGATCAGGCAAAACCAGGCTTTGGAGCCAGGATTTAAAGGTCCGTAAGAGCGACTCTATTGGTCGCCAGCAAAGGGCTCATCTGGCATCAACCAATTAAGAGCAGCTGCCCTTTCCCATTTATTCTTTAGTGTGAATGCAGTTTTGTCAATGCTGCTGCCAACTGTTACAGTGTTATACTTTTGTTTGATTCGGTGAAACGAGTGATGGGTTAGAGTGTTTGGGATTATTTTTTCTCACACTATTAGCTTTTTCCCATGTGGATTTCCGTATTAAAGATTCTTCGTGTTGTGCATCTTCGTTTATCCCCCCGCTATATTCATTTGTTAGTTATTCTGCTTGGCGACCGAAAATGCAACATTTGTGTTCTCTTTCATGTTCTCCCAAATACAAATGCACAAGTCTAGTAATCATACGTATGACATTGCAATCATTGCAATAATTTATTTTATGACGGAAGCACACCTAGTCTAAAACATCTCTTGTTTTAATGCAATGAAAAGTATGATTTCCCATCCTAGATCTAAATGACATCTAATGACATTATTATTGATAATAAATAGTCATAGCTAAATTTTTTATAGTGTTTAATGACCCTGAAAGTGTTAGCGAAGAGGGTGTCATGAATGAATAGGTACGATGATAGGCAGTCTGGACAATGTATTGTATGGTTTTAGCGATGGTTTCTTGGAATCCATTTAAACAGAGAGTCCCTCCAGTTGTTTCCAGTAATTGACATGCAGCTTTGACTTAGCCTGATGTGCTTTCGATAAAATTATAAAAAGAGGTGTCTTTGGGCATAATGGCAGAACCATTGCTGGGTCTTTGAATTTCACCTTTGTGGGTGGTTCCTAAAAAGAGGTTGGGAAGTTTAAATTAATTCACCGTTTGTCATTTCCAATGGGTAGCTCTGTCAATGATGGTCTTGACCGGCACTCTTCGCATGTCTTATACATCTTTTGACCAAGTTGTGTATTGGGTGCAATCCTTTGGAAAGGGAGCTTTAATTGCTAAAACAGATATCAATTTTATTGCCTGTTCATCCACATACTTTCATTTATTGGGGTGTGGATGGTATGGTAAGATTTATGTAGATACATGTCTGCTAATGGGATGCCATATATCTTGTAGATTTTTTGAGGAATGAAATTCATTTTAGGGACTTGGCAGGCCTTACTTCTCTTAGAGCAGTTAACCCCATATTAACCCCTTATACAAAACTGGAAAAAACGAAGAATGACCACGAATATTCGCTCGAAGAGAAGACAGGAACGGGCGAATATTCGCGGAACACGAAGATTTTTTTTTTTGCTGAAGACAAGCACGAAGACGAACACGAAGATCTCCCTGGTGCCCAAGTCTAATTTTGCATTTTATGTTTTTTCAAGGTATTGTTTATGTTGGGAATCTGGAGGGAGATTTGGCGAGTTTTTACCCGTGCAACGGCATCCATTTGTCCGACGTAGGGTTGGACATTTGAATGTTGTTGGTACAATCCAGAGTTGAAAAAGCTCTAGAGGTGTTGGGGAGTCAGTAACAAAGCAAGGGGTCGCATGCTACTGACATTGGTGGTTGGTTAAAGTTAAGGCAACCTTATTGGTTATGTTTTTGTGGCTGGTACGTTACAGGAGGCAACCATCTGAAGTATGGTTGCACTTGTGATGCACAAGCCTAAGGGCAGAAGTGCAAAACAATCCTTGGGTATATGCCCAGGTAATACTGATGATGTGGTTTGGCTGCTGTGCTTTTGAACATCGGTAGTCTCTACAGGTGTAGCAGAGTTACGCACATACCAGCCCCTAAGGTTTATGTGGTTTCATTATGTGGTTTAATTATGTTATGGTTAATGACAATCTGTATTATCTCTAATGAATTTTGTATTGTGATGCAAGTTTTATAAGAAACGTGGCCAATACATTTTTTTCAGCATAATAATGTATATTTTCTGTGCGCATTCTTTTGGGGCATGGGAAGGCCATAATAGACGGTATGTCAGTCATGATTGATTATTATTAGGATATCACAGTCTCTGTTACGCAAGCATGCTACAGGACACAGGACAAAGACATTATGCAATGTAAAATGGCAACCATATGACAGAGAACTGTTATGCTGTGTATAATAAATCTATTAAACCAAAAGAGTTTCAAGCAGCTTGCTTCTGCTTCTTTCCTTTCATCTTCTCCTGTCTTCATTGGGTGCTGGAGTGTTGTCCCTCTTTTCACCCCTCTGCAGAGCCCCTTTCTTGTTCTTTTTTTCACAATGGTAATAGTGTCGTTCAGCTAGAAAGGCTTGGAGCAGACATCAAAAATCAGTGCTAGTGATTTTTCCTTTTCTACTCGGAACCCTTACAATGCTGGACCAGATGTGATGCAGGCAGGTGCATCATCGCAACAATGCTGCAGGCTGCATATAGCTCAATGCTGGAGTATTTCTATACGGTTGATGCAAACATCATCGTATGGATACCAAGCTCTTGATTAGAATTCTACCGCCGTCATATACGTTTCATCACCGCTTGTATATGGCAAAGTTTTTTTCAGAGCTCCTGGGGTGCGCACTGCGAGACAAGGGTGCGTCTCCTACGTTTGAGGTGAGTACCAAAGGGGATCAGGGTACTGCATGCTTCTGGCAAGGAATACGTGTGATTTAAAAGATCAGTTGCTGCATTGCCAGACCTCCTACCCTGTACTTCTTTGCTTCATAACTTCATAGGAGATGCTGTAGAGAAAAATTGCCACCCTTAATCTTTGGCTCACAGAAACATGTAAGCAAGGTGAACTTGGGTGAAATCCAAGGTTTACATTCAAAACAAATGCTTTATTTGGTTTTGTATAAAGGAAGACAATTTAATACTCATCATCCAGGAACTGCTCCATAGCACTGTTGCTCACTGCAGTTTGTTAACCCTTTCAGGGGCAAAAGACATTGCCAAATGGAGATGAACAGTATGGGGACCTGATTACTATGCCAATGTTAAGAATAAGATTTCTGAAAGCAAATATTTAAATGGATATTATTGCAAGCATTTTTACTGGTATGTTTGGGAGAATGTTTTTTTATTTGTTAAACCACGCAGCGGACTAATAGGTTATCCTCAAAGGCCAAGAGTTGAATGTACAACTCACATGTGTTGTATCATTAAAAAATGGTTTTATTCACATCAAAAAAGCAATGTTTTGGTCCCTCCACAGAGACCTTTATCAAGGATAAAGTTAAAATGCACCTTTGCAGTTTTATATCCCTACCAAACCAACAACAAGACAATCACCCACCATGCACTTGAGTATACCTGCCCAGCTTAACCCAGTTTTTGCTCTTCAAAAATTCTACACATGCTGAATGTAAAAAAAAATAATTCTGGTGCTGAAACTCTGAACAGTGTTGTTTTTACCATATAGAATTATTTCTCCACGGGGGGTGTGCCGGCACGGGAGATTGTCTAAGCGCATCGTGCGGACGTTCACCGGCAGCAGCGATGCGCGTAAACAGTCTCCGCTGCCGGCACGTCTGCACGATGTGCTTTAACAATCTCCCTTGCCGGGAATTCCCATGGGGGGAGTCCCGGCAAGGGAGATTGTTAAAGCACATCGTGCAGACGTGCCGGCAGCGGAGGTTGTTTACGCGCATCGCCGCAGCCGGTGAGCGTCCGCATGATGCGTTTTACCTCTGCCCCCAAGACTTACCAGAGCAGACTCCCGGGTGTCTTGCGGGGCCGGCGGGGGACATCTACGCAATATGCGTATATAACTTCTGGTGCCGGCTCTGGTAAGTTGGGGGGGGGCAGAGTGGCAGCATATCTCGGGGGGGGGGAGGAGGAGGACAGTGGCAGCATATCTCGGGGGGAGGAGAAGGACAGTGGCAGCATATCTCGGGGGGGGACAGAGTGGCAGCATATCTCGGGGGGCGAGTGGCAGCATATCTCGGGGGGGACAGAGTGGCAGCATGTCTATTAAAAAAACTTTTTCTTTGAAAAAGCACCAAACTTTTAGGGTGCAGCCTATATACGGGGCGGCCTATATACGAGCCAATACGGTATGTCTATTATCATATGAAGAAAGTGTACACAAGTTTAAAATCAACACTCTACTACAAATACAGACACTATATGATCTATATGATTTGTTACTGTAACAAAATTGTAGCATGATAATATACAATATTAAAGATCTGTCTGTCAACGCAGCTGCACCAGTCAAATATTTCATAATCTCAAAATCTACAAAGAAGCATTAAATAAACCTACAGGACCAGCTGCGAACTGGAATAACCATCAGCCGAGCTGAAATAAACAGAATCTAAAAGAGATAGAGGATAATGTTTAAGTTAATAAATATATATAAGAATGTCATTATGTAAAAATATATGTTTCCAAAATAATTTAATTCACAAACATCTTTGCACTGAAGAAGTTTCTCACCTAGAAGAGGTATGCAATAAATTATATTCAGCGGAAGAATTTAAAAATGTCCATGGATGAGCGTATTTGTGCTTATACTATTGAGATTGAGGATCATAAAAGGAACAAATTTCAGAGGGACCTGGATGATTATAATCGTGGGCAGGTATATAATTGGCATAATGAACAACGCCATGTGAGATTTACATCTCCACTACCTCGGATGACAACGCGCCCGGAAGAAACAAGCAGACTTATTCACAGTCATCAGTGATAACAAGGAGTTACCAGAGACATTAGTTCTTAATTTGTCAGAACACGAACTGGGGGAACATGACCTTAAGGTATTGTCTAAAGGTCTTTCATTTTGTCCTACTAATTATGTTAAAACTTTTCAGATGAAAATTGATACATTTCGTTTTTTTAGGAATATTAAACTTAAGGTGTTCTTTTGTAAGATTCCATACCGGGCCGATGGTACTGGCCATGATAATGTGGCATTTAAATTACAACAATATGGTTTGAAAAATAAAAGTAAATTTATGCCTCAGGTAAATGATGCTCCAGTTGAATCGTTTATTAAATTAGTAGAGATGGAGCTTGATACACTTAACCCCTTGACATGGTGCAGTCGCTAGCAGTCCCAGTCAGGTGCTAACGACGGCACCATGCCGTCACTCGCACTACCCTACCTTGATGGGGGTCTGTGGACCTCCATCACCACCTACCCCGGCGATCTGCCCCTCACATTGAAGGGCATCGCCGGGACCACCTGATCCGCCCGGTGACGTCGCGCGTAATGACGCGATGACGTCACCGCGCAACTTTATTGAAAACTGACAATTGTCAGTTAAAGAGGTATGGGGCATGCTGCTTAGATGCCTGTATCTCAGGCATCTAAGCAGCTACAGACCCCCAACATATACCGTTGGAAAGGTAATCGCCTTACATTTCCAACGGTATAAGGCTTGTGAAAGAAAGAATAAAAAATATTAAGTTAAAAAATAAAAATATAAAAAAGTAAAAAAAAAATTAAATTACCTAAACATAAACTCGTTTAACTTTAAAAAAAAAAAAAAGTTTAAGTATTCTAGCTAACTGATCACTGTGGTAGCCAATGTTACCACAGTGATCATATAGCTATGAAAAAGTCACATTCCCTTTTTAAAAATGGCCGATACTAAATTTTAACCCCATGATCCCTTTGATCATGGGGTTAATTTTAGCCAATGGTAGAGGGAGGCAACTTTTGAAATCTTGATGAACTGTAAATTAACTGCAAATATTATTAAAATCAGCCATTTAGCCTGTGTGGTACGTGAGTAACCATCTCATCGCTGGAGCGCATTTTTGCAGTAAAACTTATTTTTGCTGTAAAAGTGATTTTTTTTCTCCCTTTACCATCATTTCTTTGGGATTGTAAGGGGAAAGAATGGTGTGTGCTTCTGCGAGTGAATGTTTGGAAAGTATCGTGTGTGCTTCTGCGAGTGAATGGAGATATGAAAGGCGTGTGAATGGTCAATAATTAGACAGCTCTAGACAGCTGGAAAGTTAAATTATGGTACATAAAGAAACTACACCCCTTGGCGCATCAAATGAGGGGCTGCATGTATTAGTAGCACAAGACTGGAGTGCGCAAGACATAAATGAACTTGTCGCTTTTAATTTTTTTTAAATTTTTTTTTAGAAGTGTGAAATTCACTTATTTGTTGTGCACATCAGATTTGTGATACAAATACAAATAAGACATCATTTGCTGCAGCTTGGGGTGTAGTTTCTAAAAATATATAGTTTTGTTGGCATATTTTAACATCCCAGGCAGCTAGAGCTGTTTAATTGACGGCAGCCATGCATTAAATTTAAAGATGTCTTTTGTGATGGTCTAATAAATTTAACTTTTAGCAATAAAATATTAGAAAAACACAGTCTACTGTTCTCAATTTCTGTTTATTTTAGACCGGTTACCTACTACAAATATTTAGCAACACAGCTTTTGATATTAGAGTTTAGAAAAATAAAATTACAAACTAGTTTTTATTGAGTTGGAAGTGAAAAATTACACTTTTTTCACATTTTTGGCTTTATTTTGCAAAACTAATGAGACATACACATATAAAAATGGTATATTTGGAATCTGCTGGGTGTGCTGAAAAAAACAATATATAGTTTGTATAGTTTATTCCCAAGATATTTACTTCTAAACGCGTTTAAACGTGAGATGCACCAAAATGCAGAAAACCAGCTTAGCACCAGGGTGGGAAATGGCTTAGCAGCCAAGGGGTTAAACATCATAATAGAAAAGGATATAATCTTTCCAAATTGGATAGACAGGCTCTTGTAAATTTTGAATCTAATGATAAATTGGTGTTTAAGCCAGCTGATAAGGGGGGTTCACTTGTGGTAATGAATCAGATCGATTATGTTAAAGAAATTGAAAATAAACTTAGTGAACTTAGTGAACTATTGTGAACTTAATGCAGACCCTCTTCCAAAGATTAAAAGGTTAATATTTGATGTTGTGGACAATGCAGTACAGGATTATGTCATTGATGGAGCTTTAAAGGATTTCCTGATTAAACGATTTCCTTTGACACCTGTTTGACACCTTTATATTTTACCTAAAGTGCATAAATCATTGACCCGACCTCCTGGTAGACCCATTGTAGCATGGGTGGACTCTGTATTTAGTCCATTATCTAGCTTTTTTAGATCTTTCGCCCTTTTCTCATTCAGATTCCGTCATATCTTATTGATACCACTGATTTGTTAAATAAAATTGCAGATATTAAACTTAAAGATCGGGCTCAACTTTGCATGTCGCATCATGCCTGTGGGCAGAGTTTTTTTTCCATGCATGTCACAGGCGACGGCCGGGGTTCAGTATCCTCATCATTTTAGTTGTGTATCTAGGTAGACAAAGTCGAATTTGCGGATTTGGGATACGTTCCTCCAGGAGTATAATGGCAGGTCGAACTCTGCACAGACACCACCAGTTCTATTGTTTTTTTTTTACCTTTTTCCGCAGGCGTCCGTGCGCAGGGATATAGCCAGCTAGCTGGGGCAAAGTGCTTATTATTAAGAGCCTGACCTTTTTGGAGCTATTTTCCATAGTGGAGGCAATGGAGATTTGGGATGATCGTTTGGCCAATAAAAGAATCATGTTTAGGTGTGATAATTTGGGTGTGGTTCATGCCATTAATTTGAGGTCTTCTTCACTTCCTGTCATCGATTTATTAAAGCACTTTTTGCCTTTGCGTTGTTTACAAATGAATGTTGTGCCAATGTTAGTCTTGTCTACGGTACTTCTAAAGGGGTCCAATTTCCAGGTCGAACATACACGAATTATAGTATCATAAATGTGGTTTACTCGGTGACATGTTTAAAATGTTACATGCCATAATAGTAGACGTCTTAAAGAGAAGATGAGGCAACATTTATTAGATATTGTGAACACTAAGATTAGTTCTTTTTTTTGTAAAAAAAAAATTAAACTCTCATTTTAGTTCCCCTGTAGGCAGTTTTCTGTAACAAAGGAGATACAGCATGTTTTTTGTTTATGGGTGTGGAGCATTGTTTTCTAGGTGCCAGAGGAGGTGATATAAAAGCCTTTTTTAATAAATGGGAGCTGTTTTGGATTTAAATTAGATACAACATTTCCATTGAGAATAAATAGAGAATGGAAATTCTCCATTTTGTTACACTGAATAAATTAGGTGACGATGAACTAGAGACTATTATGCTGGGTGTTTTATATATGTATTTTTCAATTTACTATTAATGTATTTATTCTAGATATCATGGAATTATGTCATTTAATCTATGATTAATTAATTTTGTATCTTAAATTTAATACAGTTAATCATAGCTAATAAGGGAGTTAACGCCCCTTTTTCTCTTTGACCATTAGTGGTCATTTGGCTTTTATATATGTTATAAATGGTTTGAATATGTTTGATTATTTATATGTTATGCATTTTAAGAGGTAGGGGGTTTCTCTAATTGATCACAGATGTATTTCATATGATTACTTAATGCACCTGTTTCTTTTTTTCAAGTATCTATGATTAAGCCATATAGGTGAAATGCATGATATACACATTTGTTTTGCTTAGTTACTTTCTCTTTTTATTTTATATTGTGACTGAATAAACTTATGAAAATTTTTATATCTGTTCAGAATTTTTGGAATTTATTTTTCACTACACTGGTTAATTGAGCACCCTTTCTTTTCTTTGGTTGATATTGGTTTTGGAATGGTCAATGTAGTTGGTGTTGATAACAGTTCTCAACAGCAGTGGGACCATTTCTACAACCTGGTTCTTTGCATGGACTGGGGTTATGTGTATGCTACAGGTTTGTCAGTGGCAGGTGTGAATCAACGCATGTCAGCCCTGTCTTTATGGTTTTATAGGTTAGGGGATATTAATAAAAGGGCCTTTGGTTAGACAAGCCTTAAAGTATAACTGGATGGGGTTGTGATCCATGGACAAGCGCTGTTCAGTCTCCACATTTTTATGGAGACTGGTTAAGAGCTCAAGGTCTATTTGTGTATCCTCATTTGATTTTTTTTTGTTTTAGAGCAGCTTTTGTGCTAGCCTTCTTTGGCACCTTAGTCTGGATTAGTTAGCTAGTTAGTCCAAACAGAGGTGCACAGTCAGTTGTGTTAATCCATGATCAGGTCGACAATGATTCTCTGTTGATTAAGGTGCGACACTCTAAGACAGGGGTGTCCAACGTGCGGCCCGCGGGCCAAATGAGGCTTGCCAGCCCACCCGGACATTTCGTGGGCCGACAGACCACGCTCAAAGCGGCCAACCAGTGCGAAGTTCAAAGCAGCTGCTTTGAACTTTGCAGCCGGATGGCCGCTTTAAACATGTGATGTTCAAGGGGGCGGGCTTACAGAAGGTGTTCCTTGTGGCAAGGAGAGGGTCATCACATTGGAGGAGAGCCGGAAAAAAGAAAAAAAAAAAAAAATGTAAGCATTACCAAAAAAATTGTTAGGGGTTATAGGAAAGTGGACCCATATTCAAGCCCCCCCCCTGTTGTGGTATTACAAAATAAATATAAACAGGGGTGTGTGGGGGGGTAATACACATGGCAGTGGGGGCATCAATAGACAAGAGGGTGGTTGAACATCACATTAACCAATACAAAAGAGGTGGGGGCATCAATACACATGGGAGGAGGTTGGCTGGGGCATCAGATAAATCAATACACAAGGGTGTGGGGGCATAAATGCACAAAGGGGGTAATACACAAGGTTGTGGGGGGCACATTAATCAATAGTAAAGGGGGCCTGACTGGGGCATCAATACACAAGGGGGTAAAAATACAAAAGGTGCTGTTAATGACAAAGCAGTGTTGAAAATATTTTTTTTATGCTTCAGTGTGGCAGAGCCTGTCCTGGTGTGTGTATGTGTGGATGTCGGTGTGGCAGAGCCTGTGTGTGTTTGAGTGTCATGTCCTGGTGTGTGTGTGTTTGGGTGGCAGAGCCTGTCCTGGTGTGTGTTTGGGTGTCGGTGTGGCAGAGCCTATCTTGGTGTGTGTGTTTCTGGGTGTCGGTGTGGCAGAGCCTGTCCTGGTGTGTTTGTCTGGGTGTCGGGTGTGGCAGAGCCTGTCCTGGTGTGTTTGGGTGTAGGCGTGGCAGAGCCTGTCCTGGTGTTTGTGTGCCGGTGTGGCAGAGCCTGTCCTGGTGTGTGTGTGTTTTGGCGTCTGTGTGGCACAGCCTGTCCTGGTGTGTGTGTTTGGGTGCAGGTGCGGCAGAGCCTGTCCTGGTGTGTGTGTCTGGGTGTCGGGTGTGGCAGAGCCTGTCCTGGTGTGTTTGCGTGTCGGCGTGGCAGAGCCTGTCCTGGTGTTTGTGTGTCGTGTGGCAGAGCCTGTCCTGGTGTGTGTGTGTGTGTGTTTGGGTGTCGGTGTGACAGAGCCTGTTTCCTGGCACTTTACTTACTGCAGGAATATATAGAACTATTTAATTCTTACTTATCCAGAAATAAAACACCCTCCTGAATTTGTAGTCACTTCAGAGGACAAACCTTTCTTGGCCCAGAAATCAGTGAGAGGAAAAGTAAAGGTTTTGTCTTATTTACTCTGTTTCAATCTGCATATTTTATTAAAAACGATTAATAGCACTAAATTGTAGCTTCAGGCGTTCTGCGTATGATGGCTTTTTTAGTGTACTGATTATTCCCAGTCCCGTCACCCAAGATTCTATCCTATATTATCTGCCGAGTGCTGATGTCATCTTTATCCAGTACACATTGATGCCGAGGAGTTAAGATTCTGTCTATTTTATTTATTTCCATAAAATGGCCACCAAAATCCTCAGCACCAGGCCCATGATGCTCTTAATCCAGCTTTGCCTCCAACATCAACCATCTTAAATCCAGTTTGTACCTACAGTGTGCTCCAGCCTTGTGCAGTTTTATTTGGCTCATATTTTTTTTAATGGTTTGTGGACTGACTTTATTTTACTGTTTAAGTAATTTAGTATTGATACAATGGCAAATAAAAGTAGATTTATTAATTATCGCCAAATTAACCCTGTATTAATATGCATTATAAAGCTGCAAGGCCATATTTTTTCTCAGTGAAAAATTAGTGCGGCCCACGCACATTTCTGATGAAGTGGCCCATTGCAGAAAAAACTTGGACGCCCTATTAGATGGTGTCTTGGTCAAAAATAATCTCAGGAAGTGAAGGATAGGGCACATCTGTTTGGCAAGAATGGGTTCATTGCGGTTATGGTGGAGTCTGGCACAGGAAAATTAGAATTTTATAGGTGATGGTATGATGTTTTCCATTTTTCTCCCAAAAATGCACCCTGTCCACATTGTTTATTGGTTTGGCTGGTTTTAATTTATTTTGGCTTGGTATGTGTGTTGTTCACCCTTTTTTGGTATGAAGAATGATCCACAAAGGTTCTGTTAAGTCAACATTTACCGTATTTGCTCGATTATAAGACGAGGTTTTTTTCAGAGCAAATGCTCTGAAAAATACCCCTCGTCTTCTAATCGGGGTCGTCTTCTAATCAGACCTCAAATAGAGTCTGATTAGGAGACTAAGATCCAGATCCCCCGCACCGCTGCAGGGGACCTGGATCCTCCTGTCTCACCCCCCCCCCCCCCATCATACACACACTTACCGGTGCTTCCTGCTGTATTGCCGGGGCAGCGGGTTGACGTCTACGCGATCCGCGTAGACAACGTCCGCTGCAGCCGGAAGGAGGTGTGGCTAGCAGCGGGGGTTGTCTGCGTCCGTCGCGCAAACCTTCCCCGACTGTCAGAGATCAGAGTTCCCCGCACCGGTGCGGGGAACTCTGATCTCTGACAGCCGGGGAAAGTATACGCGACGGACGCAGACAAACCCCCGCTGCCAACTCCACCTCCTTCCGGCTGCAGCAGAAGGCGACGTCAACCCGCTGCCCCGGCTGGAAGCACCGGTAAGAGAGGGCTGAGAGGGGAGGGGAGGGGAGAGTGTGTGTGTGTGTGTGTGTTAGTTAAATGGGGGTATAGGGTGTGTGTGTGTGTGTTAAATGGGGGCATAGGGCATTTCTGGAGTGGCGTTAAGGGGGCATTTAATAGAGCACTCTGCCTCCTGAAATGCCTTATACACCTATATGCCACTCTGCCCCATAATATGCATTTTAACCCCCTAAATGCCAGAGTGGCATATAGGGGTATAAGGCATTTCTGGAGGCAGAGTGCTCTATACAATGCCTTTTAACTCCCTTAATGCCACTCTGCCTCCTGAAATGCCTTATACCTCCCTATATGCCACTCTGCCCCATAATATGCATTTTAACCCCCTAAATGCCAGAATGGGATATAGGGGTATAAGGCATTTCTGGAGGCAGAGTGGCATATAGGGGTATAAGGCATTTCTGGAGGCAGAGTGGCACATAGGGGGTCAAAAGGCATACCATGGGGCACAGTGGCATATAGAGGGTTAAAAGGCATATCATGGGCCACAGTGCCATATTGGAGTGGCAAGCCTGGGGGCAGATGTGCGTAACTGGGGGACAGGTTGGAAAATACAAGAAATAAAAACAAAAAAAATATTTTTCTCAATCATAGCTTTTATTAAAAAAAATAGTTTACATGAATTAACATTTACTGGTAAAACTTTTTTCCTTTAGGGTCGTCTTATATTCAGGCTTTTTCTTTTTTTCCTAAGTTAATATTCAGATTTTGGGGGGTCGTCTTATAATCAGGGTCGTCTTATAATCGAGCAAATACGGTATTTATTCCAGTTCTGTATCATGACACATTAGGTGCTTGCTTTGCACTCTACTCTGGGTGTCTGCAGTTCTGGCTCTTCTGAGGCATGATGTCACTTCCTGTTGTCTGACCCTTATGCATATTCATAAGGCTCAGCTCAGCACAGTATGTGCATGAGCAGTGCGGTGACCACATCAGCCAGGTTTCGCAGGACACACATAATTTTTACATATTGCTGACCAACCCAGGTAAAGTGCTGTCCTGCAGTATGTGGGATGTATAGAAAACATGGCCAATGTGGTCACCCTAATGGGCAGGCTGCTTGAGGTATGGCTTTGGGATCGACAAAGCTGTGTCTGTGTGGGAGAGTACCAGAGCTTTTACAGTGCACAGGACTGTAAATAGTCACATAACAGATCAGCTAAATGTAATGCTTAACATGTGAGTGCAGAGTTTAAAAAAACAGGATGATAAAAAATGGCCGACTCTTCTGCCAGGGCTTCTATGGTGGAGCAACGGAAGGTCATGTCATAAAAGTCCCGGTGGAAGTACTGGCCACCAGCAGAGGAGGTCTGCATCGCACAGACCTCCACCGGCTGTCCCACTAGACATCAGGGGGGTGGGTTAAGAGTGGCATGAGGGCGGGGTTCAATGGTTTTCTGGAAGCAGAGTGGCATATAGGGGGTTAAAATGCATATCTGGAAGGCAGAGTGGCAAATAGGGGATTAAAAGGAATATCTGGGGCAGAGTGGCTTATTAGGGAGGCAGAGTGGCATATAGGGGGTATAAGGTGTGAATGTCGGCAAGAAATCTGACGACACCAGTTCAATGAGTTGAGTAAGCAAGAGCTTCTTTATTCAAGTGCGCACAGGGGAGAGTCCAGTTCGCAGACTTCTCTCCCCCTCCTTAATTTTCTAACAATATATAGGCAAAGAAGCGCAAACAGTTATTAGCATATTGTCTAGCCATCTGTTGGTATATTTACTTTGATTTGCTGACACACACGGTTTAAAGAGGTCAAGAAAAATACCCCCCACCCCAGACGTGAAAGCTTTACTTACAGAAGGTCAAGAAAGGGACAACTTGTCCTTTGTCGTGGCGGACTCTGATTCTTTTGCAACAAGGCACTTAGAGCAAAGAAAACATACGAAAACATACCATATGTACACATTCTTCCGAGACACAAACAAGACATAAGTAAACTAAGAAATTAGGTAGACAGGTGATTGTAGTGTTATCTTATCTGCTATCAGCAGAATAAGCAATGAGGTAAAGATCATTGTACTGAAATCCAGAATCAGCAAAATTCTTCAACTTCCACAAAGGAATTTCTGGGGGGCAGAGTGGCATACAAAGGGGCATAAGGCATATCTGGGGGGGCAGAGTGGCAAATAAAAGGAAATAAAAACAAAAAAAACTCAATCATAGTTTTTATTAAAATAATTTACATGTGAATTAATATTTACTAGTAAAACTGTTTTCACTATAGGGTAGTCTTATATTCAGGCTCCCCCCCCCAGCTTATAATCAGGGTTGTCTTATAATTGAGCAAATACGGTATTTGTCGTGAGGAGAAAACTTAAAGCAAAGGGAAATGTACCTGCAGGCCACATTTTTTAAAATGCATAT
Organism: Spea hammondii; assembly: GCA_029215755.1. Lineage (NCBI taxonomy): Eukaryota > Metazoa > Chordata > Amphibia > Anura > Pelobatidae > Spea > Spea hammondii. Next base: position 75,277,183 of record JARDYJ010000001.1, read on the forward strand.
TATATTAATTTATGCTTTAAGCACAAAAGTAACAAATATTTTTCAGTTAGAAGTGTGAAATTCACTTATTTGTTGTGCACATCAGATTTGTGATACAAATACAAATAAGACATCATTTGCTGCAGCTTGGGGTGTAGTTTCTAAAAATATATAGTTTTGTTGGCATATTTTAACATCCCAGGCAGCTAGAGCTGTTTAATTGACGGCAGCCATGCATTAAATTTAAAGATGTCTTTTGTGATGGTCTAATAAATTTAACTTTTAGCAATAAAATATTAGAAAAACACAGTCTACTGTTCTCAATTTCTGTTTATTTTAGACCGGTTACCTACTACAAATATTTAGCAACACAGCTTTTGATATTAGAGTTTAGAAAAATAAAATTACAAACTAGTTTTTATTGAGTCGGAAGTGAAAAATTACACTTTTTTCACATTTTTGGCTTTATTTTGCAAAACTAATGAGACATACACATATAAAAATGGTATATTTGGAATCTGCTGGGTGTGCTGAAAAAAACCATATATAGTTTGTATAGTTTATTCCCAAGATATTTACTTCTAAACGCGTTTAAACGTGAGATGCACCAAAATGCAGAAAACCAGCTTAGCACCAGGGTGGGAAATGGCTTAGCAGCCAAGGGGTTAAACATCATAATAGAAAAGGATATAATCTTTCCAAATTGGATAGACAGGCTCTTGTAAATTTTGAATCTAATGATAAATTGGTGTTTAAGCCAGCTGATAAGGGGGGTTCACTTGTGGTAATGAATCAGATCGATTATGTTAAAGAAATTGAAAATAAACTTAGTGAACTTAGTGAACTATTGTGAACTTAATGCAGACCCTCTTCCAAAGATTAAAAGGTTAATATTTGATGTTGTGGACAATGCAGTACAGGATTATGTCATTGATGGAGCTTTAAAGGATTTCCTGATTAAACGATTTCCTTTGACACCTGTTTGACACCTTTATATTTTACCTAAAGTGCATAAATCATTGACCCGACCTCCTGGTAGACCCATTGTAGCATGGGTGGACTCTGTATTTAGTCCATTATCTAGCTTTTTTAGATCTTTCGCCCTTTTCTCATTCAGATTCCGTCATATCTTATTGATACCACTGATTTGTTAAATAAAATTGCAGATATTAAACTTAAAGATCGGGCTCAACTTTGCATGTCGCATCATGCCTGTGGGCAGAGTTTTTTTTCCATGCATGTCACAGGCGACGGCCGGGGTTCAGTATCCTCATCATTTTAGTTGTGTATCTAGGTAGACAAAGTCGAATTTGCGGATTTGGGATACGTTCCTCCAGGAGTATAATGGCAGGTCGAACTCTGCACAGACACCACCAGTTCTATTGTTTTTTTTTTACCTTTTTCCGCAGGCGTCCGTGCGCAGGGATATAGCCAGCTAGCTGGGGCAAAGTGCTTATTATTAAGAGCCTGACCTTTTTGGAGCTATTTTCCATAGTGGAGGCAATGGAGATTTGGGATGATCGTTTGGCCAATAAAAGAATCATGTTTAGGTGTGATAATTTGGGTGTGGTTCATGCCATTAATTTGAGGTCTTCTTCACTTCCTGTCATCGATTTATTAAAGCACTTTTTGCCTTTGCGTTGTTTACAAATGAATGTTGTGCCAATGTTAGTCTTGTCTACGGTACTTCTAAAGGGGTCCAATTTCCAGGTCGAACATACACGAATTATAGTATCATAAATGTGGTTTACTCGGTGACATGTTTAAAATGTTACATGCCATAATAGTAGACGTCTTAAAGAGAAGATGAGGCAACATTTATTAGATATTGTGAACACTAAGATTAGTTCTTTTTTTTGTAAAAAAAAAATTAAACTCTCATTTTAGTTCCCCTGTAGGCAGTTTTCTGTAACAAAGGAGATACAGCATGTTTTTTGTTTATGGGTGTGGAGCATTGTTTTCTAGGTGCCAGAGGAGGTGATATAAAAGCCTTTTTTAATAAATGGGAGCTGTTTTGGATTTAAATTAGATACAACATTTCCATTGAGAATAAATAGAGAATGGAAATTCTCCATTTTGTTACACTGAATAAATTAGGTGACGATGAACTAGAGACTATTATGCTGGGTGTTTTATATATGTATTTTTCAATTTACTATTAATGTATTTATTCTAGATATCATGGAATTATGTCATTTAATCTATGATTAATTAATTTTGTATCTTAAATTTAATACAGTTAATCATAGCTAATAAGGGAGTTAACGCCCCTTTTTCTCTTTGACCATTAGTGGTCATTTGGCTTTTATATATGTTATAAATGGTTTGAATATGTTTGATTATTTATATGTTATGCATTTTAAGAGGTAGGGGGTTTCTCTAATTGATCACAGATGTATTTCATATGATTACTTAATGCACCTGTTTCTTTTTTTCAAGTATCTATGATTAAGCCATATAGGTGAAATGCATGATATACACATTTGTTTTGCTTAGTTACTTTCTCTTTTTATTTCATATTGTGACTGAATAAACTTATGAAAATTTTTATATCTGTTCAGAATTTTTGGAATTTATTTTTCACTACACTGGTTAATTGAGCACCCTTTCTTTTCTTTGGTTGATATTGGTTTTGGAATGGTCAATGTAGTTGGTGTTGATAACAGTTCTCAACAGCAGTGGGACCATTTCTACAACCTGGTTCTTTGCATGGACTGGGGTTATGTGTATGCTACAGGTTTGTCAGTGGCAGGTGTGAATCAACGCATGTCAGCCCTGTCTTTATGGTTTTATAGGTTAGGGGATATTAATAAAAGGGCCTTTGGTTAGACAAGCCTTAAAGTATAACTGGATGGGGTTGTGATCCATGGACAAGCGCTGTTCAGTCTCCACATTTTTATGGAGACTGGTTAAGAGCTCAAGGTCTATTTGTGTATCCTCATTTGATTTTTTTTTGTTTTAGAGCAGCTTTTGTGCTAGCCTTCTTTGGCACCTTAGTCTGGATTAGTTAGCTAGTTAGTCCAAACAGAGGTGCACAGTCAGTTGTGTTAATCCATGATCAGGTCGACAATGATTCTCTGTTGATTAAGGTGCGACACTCTAAGACAGGGGTGTCCAACGTGCGGCCCGCGGGCCAAATGAGGCTTGCCAGCCCACCCGGACATTTCGTGGGCCGACAGACCACGCTCAAAGCGGCCAACCAGTGCGAAGTTCAAAGCAGCTGCTTTGAACTTTGCAGCCGGATGGCCGCTTTAAACATGTGATGTTCAAGGGGGCGGGCTTACAGAAGGTGTTCCTTGTGGCAAGGAGAGGGTCATCACATTGGAGGAGAGCCGGAAAAAAGAAAAAAAAACAAAAATGTAAGCATTACCAAAAAAATTGTTAGGGGTTATAGGAAAGTGGACCCATATTCAAGCCCCCCCCCTGTTGTGGTATTACAAAATAAATATAAACAGGGGTGTGTGGGGGGGTAATACACATGGCAGTGGGGGCATCAATAGACAAGAGGGTGGTTGAACATCACATTAACCAATACAAAAGAGGTGGGGGCATCAATACACATGGGAGGAGGTTGGCTGGGGCATCAGATAAATCAATACACAAGGGTGTGGGGGCATAAATGCACAAAGGGGGTAATACACAAGGTTGTGGGGGGCACATTAATCAATAGTAAAGGGGGCCTGACTGGGGCATCAATACACAAGGGGGTAAAAATACAAAAGGTGCTGTTAATGACAAAGCAGTGTTGAAAATATTTTTTTTATGCTTCAGTGTGGCAGAGCCTGTCCTGGTGTGTGTATGTGTGGATGTCGGTGTGGCAGAGCCTGTGTGTGTTTGAGTGTCATGTCCTGGTGTGTGTGTGTTTGGGTGGCAGAGCCTGTCCTGGTGTGTGTTTGGGTGTCGGTGTGGCAGAGCCTATCTTGGTGTGTGTGTTTCTGGGTGTCGGTGTGGCAGAGCCTGTCCTGGTGTGTTTGTCTGGGTGTCGGGTGTGGCAGAGCCTGTCCTGGTGTGTTTGGGTGTAGGCGTGGCAGAGCCTGTCCTGGTGTTTGTGTGCCGGTGTGGCAGAGCCTGTCCTGGTGTGTGTGTGTTTTGGCGTCTGTGTGGCACAGCCTGTCCTGGTGTGTGTGTTTGGGTGCAGGTGCGGCAGAGCCTGTCCTGGTGTGTGTGTCTGGGTGTCGGGTGTGGCAGAGCCTGTCCTGGTGTGTTTGCGTGTCGGCGTGGCAGAGCCTGTCCTGGTGTTTGTGTGTCGTGTGGCAGAGCCTGTCCTGGTGTGTGTGTGTGTGTGTTTGGGTGTCGGTGTGACAGAGCCTGTTTCCTGGCACTTTACTTACTGCAGGAATATATAGAACTATTTAATTCTTACTTATCCAGAAATAAAACACCCTCCTGAATTTGTAGTCACTTCAGAGGACAAACCTTTCTTGGCCCAGAAATCAGTGAGAGGAAAAGTAAAGGTTTTGTCTTATTTACTCTGTTTCAATCTGCATATTTTATTAAAAACGATTAATAGCACTAAATTGTAGCTTCAGGCGTTCTGCGTATGATGGCTTTTTTAGTGTACTGATTATTCCCAGTCCCGTCACCCAAGATTCTATCCTATATTATCTGCCGAGTGCTGATGTCATCTTTATCCAGTACACATTGATGCCGAGGAGTTAAGATTCTGTCTATTTTATTTATTTCCATAAAATGGCCACCAAAATCCTCAGCACCAGGCCCATGATGCTCTTAATCCAGCTTTGCCTCCAACATCAACCATCTTAAATCCAGTTTGTACCTACAGTGTGCTCCAGCCTTGTGCAGTTTTATTTGGCTCATATTTTTTTTAATGGTTTGTGGACTGACTTTATTTTACTGTTTAAGTAATTTAGTATTGATACAATGGCAAATAAAAGTAGATTTATTAATTATCGCCAAATTAACCCTGTATTAATATGCATTATAAAGCTGCAAGGCCATATTTTTTCTCAGTGAAAAATTAGTGCGGCCCACGCACATTTCTGATGAAGTGGCCCATTGCAGAAAAAACTTGGACGCCCTATTAGATGGTGTCTTGGTCAAAAATAATCTCAGGAAGTGAAGGATAGGGCACATCTGTTTGGCAAGAATGGGTTCATTGCGGTTATGGTGGAGTCTGGCACAGGAAAATTAGAATTTTATAGGTGATGGTATGATGTTTTCCATTTTTCTCCCAAAAATGCACCCTGTCCACATTGTTTATTGGTTTGGCTGGTTTTAATTTATTTTGGCTTGGTATGTGTGTTGTTCACCCTTTTTTGGTATGAAGAATGATCCACAAAGGTTCTGTTAAGTCAACATTTACCGTATTTGCTCGATTATAAGACGAGGTTTTTTTCAGAGCAAATGCTCTGAAAAAAATGGTCGTCTTCTAATCAGACCTCAAATAGAGTCTGATTAGGAGACTAAGATCCAGATCCCCCGCACCGCTGCAGGGGACCTGGATCCTCCTGTCTCACCCCCCCCCCCCATCATACACACACTTACCGGTGCTTCCTGCTGTATTGCCGGGGCAGCGGGTTGACGTCTACGCGATCCGCGTAGACAACGTCCGCTGCAGCCGGAAGGAGGTGTGGCTAGCAGCGGGGGTTGTCTGCGTCCGTCGCGCAAACCTTCCCCGACTGTCAGAGATCAGAGTTCCCCGCACCGGTGCGGGGAACTCTGATCTCTGACAGCCGGGGAAAGTATACGCGACGGACGCAGACAAACCCCCGCTGCCAACTCCACCTCCTTCCGGCTGCAGCAGAAGGCGACGTCAACCCGCTGCCCCGGCTGGAAGCACCGGTAAGAGAGGGCTGAGAGGGGAGGGGAGGGGAGAGTGTGTGTGTGTGTGTGTGTTAGTTAAATGGGGGTATAGGGTGTGTGTGTGTGTGTTAAATGGGGGCATAGGGCATTTCTGGAGTGGCGTTAAGGGGGCATTTAATAGAGCACTCTGCCTCCTGAAATGCCTTATACACCTATATGCCACTCTGCCCCATAATATGCATTTTAACCCCCTAAATGCCAGAGTGGCATATAGGGGTATAAGGCATTTCTGGAGGCAGAGTGCTCTATACAATGCCTTTTAACTCCCTTAATGCCACTCTGCCTCCTGAAATGCCTTATACCTCCCTATATGCCACTCTGCCCCATAATATGCATTTTAACCCCCTAAATGCCAGAATGGGATATAGGGGTATAAGGCATTTCTGGAGGCAGAGTGGCATATAGGGGTATAAGGCATTTCTGGAGGCAGAGTGGCACATAGGGGGTCAAAAGGCATACCATGGGGCACAGTGGCATATAGAGGGTTAAAAGGCATATCATGGGCCACAGTGCCATATTGGAGTGGCAAGCCTGGGGGCAGATGTGCGTAACTGGGGGACAGGTTGGAAAATACAAGAAATAAAAACAAAAAAAATATTTTTCTCAATCATAGCTTTTATTAAAAAAAATAGTTTACATGAATTAACATTTACTGGTAAAACTTTTTTCCTTTAGGGTCGTCTTATATTCAGGCTTTTTCTTTTTTTCCTAAGTTAATATTCAGATTTTGGGGGGTCGTCTTATAATCAGGGTCGTCTTATAATCGAGCAAATACGGTATTTATTCCAGTTCTGTATCATGACACATTAGGTGCTTGCTTTGCACTCTACTCTGGGTGTCTGCAGTTCTGGCTCTTCTGAGGCATGATGTCACTTCCTGTTGTCTGACCCTTATGCATATTCATAAGGCTCAGCTCAGCACAGTATGTGCATGAGCAGTGCGGTGACCACATCAGCCAGGTTTCGCAGGACACACATAATTTTTACATATTGCTGACCAACCCAGGTAAAGTGCTGTCCTGCAGTATGTGGGATGTATAGAAAACATGGCCAATGTGGTCACCCTAATGGGCAGGCTGCTTGAGGTATGGCTTTGGGATCGACAAAGCTGTGTCTGTGTGGGAGAGTACCAGAGCTTTTACAGTGCACAGGACTGTAAATAGTCACATAACAGATCAGCTAAATGTAATGCTTAACATGTGAGTGCAGAGTTTAAAAAAACAGGATGATAAAAAATGGCCGACTCTTCTGCCAGGGCTTCTATGGTGGAGCAACGGAAGGTCATGTCATAAAAGTCCCGGTGGAAGTACTGGCCACCAGCAGAGGAGGTCTGCATCGCACAGACCTCCACCGGCTGTCCCACTAGACATCAGGGGGGTGGGTTAAGAGTGGCATGAGGGCGGGGTTCAATGGTTTTCTGGAAGCAGAGTGGCATATAGGGGGTTAAAATGCATATCTGGAAGGCAGAGTGGCAAATAGGGGATTAAAAGGAATATCTGGGGCAGAGTGGCTTATTAGGGAGGCAGAGTGGCATATAGGGGGTATAAGGTGTGAATGTCGGCAAGAAATCTGACGACACCAGTTCAATGAGTTGAGTAAGCAAGAGCTTCTTTATTCAAGTGCGCACAGGGGAGAGTCCAGTTCGCAGACTTCTCTCCCCCTCCTTAATTTTCTAACAATATATAGGCAAAGAAGCGCAAACAGTTATTAGCATATTGTCTAGCCATCTGTTGGTATATTTACTTTGATTTGCTGACACACACGGTTTAAAGAGGTCAAGAAAAATACCCCCCACCCCAGACGTGAAAGCTTTACTTACAGAAGGTCAAGAAAGGGACAACTTGTCCTTTGTCGTGGCGGACTCTGATTCTTTTGCAACAAGGCACTTAGAGCAAAGAAAACATACGAAAACATACCATATGTACACATTCTTCCGAGACACAAACAAGACATAAGTAAACTAAGAAATTAGGTAGACAGGTGATTGTAGTGTTATCTTATCTGCTATCAGCAGAATAAGCAATGAGGTAAAGATCATTGTACTGAAATCCAGAATCAGCAAAATTCTTCAACTTCCACAAAGGAATTTCTGGGGGGCAGAGTGGCATACAAAGGGGCATAAGGCATATCTGGGGGGGCAGAGTGGCAAATAAAAGGAAATAAAAACAAAAAAAACTCAATCATAGTTTTTATTAAAATAATTTACATGTGAATTAATATTTACTAGTAAAACTGTTTTCACTATAGGGTAGTCTTATATTCAGGCTCCCCCCCCCAGCTTATAATCAGGGTTGTCTTATAATTGAGCAAATACGGTATTTGTCGTGAGGAGAAAACTTAAAGCAAAGGGAAATGTACCTGCAGGCCACATTTTTTAAAATGCATATTATATTAATTTATGCTTTAAGCACAAAAGTAACAAATATTTTTCTGTTAAATAGATCCAAAGAGGCTCCCGTAGTAGCTTAAATCAGAGGACAAAGAGAAAGGTATGTGATCTTTATATTATAAAATGGGAGCATGCATGGTTTCATTATTGCAGAACTATAATGAATTATCTATTGTGACAGTGTCAGAAGATTGGTTATTGAGAGGAAGTATCTTGAATAATACAGTTTATACCCTATGCCAGAGGTGTCCAAGTTTTTTTCTGCAGTGGGCCACTTCATCAGCATACCTGGGAACTCTCCGGGTTTGGCCCGAAGATTGCCGGGTGAACGCTGCTCCTCCGGTTCTCCGGGTCAAGACCAGAATCCTCCGGGTCGCGGAGTGGGGTCTTGACACCCCCAGACGTCAGCAGGAACAACCTCGACGTCAGCAGAAATGCCCCCAACGTCAGCGGGAACGCGCCCGGCGTCAGCAGGACCACCCACCGCCCGCTGACGTCAGTGTGCAGTCCTGGCCGCGTCCCGCAAAGGAAAGGCTCTGGGTAGCCTGAGCCGAGAAGTTCCCAGGTATGTTTATCAGAAATGTATGAGGGAATGGGCCACACTTTTTCACTGAGAGAAAATATGGCCTTTTAGCTTTATAATGCATATTAATACAGGGTTAATTTGGTGATAATGAAAAAAAGCAGTGGAACAGATTTTTTTATCAACTTTTATATGTCATTCTATCAATACTAAATTACTTAAACAGTAAAACAAGGTCAGTCCACAAACAAGTTTAGCCAAATAAAACTGCACAAGGCTTGAGAACACTGTGGGTACAAGTTGAATTTAAGATGGTTGATGCTGGAGGTAGGGCCAGATTAAAAGCATCATGGACCTGGTGCTGAGGATTGTTATGCAATATTAACAATATTTTTCAGGGGGGCTAACCCTTAGCCAGCCCCCCTTAACGAAAAATTCCCCAAACTGTTATTGATTATGATAGCTCACTGTTAGATCGGGTTTGATCAGGCAACATTTTTGTTAGATCTAGTCTAATTACTGAGATATTGCATATTTATTGGCCCCCCCTCAACTGAAATTTTTATTTTTTTATTGATTTTAGTAGATATTCATTAGATCTGTTAAGATTAACATTTTTTTTTCCGTTAGATCTATCACACAGGAGGCGGTATTCACAATCCTATTTTGTGTGCAGGGGATGGGAATACATATGGGTTGGCCCCCCTCAACTGAAATTTTTATTTGCTTTTATTGATTTTGGTAGATATGCGTAAGGGGCCTCAAAGTTTGGCAAGTTTTCTTCGATGATAAACTACATCACTGTTTTAGCACTATATTTTTTACTTAACAGGCATCAGCCTAGTGTTCTCTTATTTAGGTAAAGTACAAAACAGAGGTCAGAAATGTGTGTGGGTATGTATGTATGTGTGTGTATATACATACCTGGGAACTGTCCTGGTGAGCACTGCTTCTCCAGTTCTCAGGGTCAAGACCTGAATCCTCTGGGTAGTGGGAGCGGGGTCTTGGCACGCCCCGCTCCCCGCCCATTTTCCTTTAAATGGGGTGCTTCCCGCAGTCCTGGCTGTGTCCCTCAAGGGAAGGCTCCAGCTAGCCGGAGCCCAGAAGTTCCCAGGTATGTGTATATATATATATATATATATATATATATATATATATATACATACACACACAAGCAAAAAATATGTAACGCATTCACTTGACTGGAGACAGTTATAATATGGCCAGGTGCTAACAATCCAAAAGATATATACAGCATGGAAATAAAGTTGATGCACTCAGTGGGTCTTCTTTTTAGAACGTTTATTGGCTTAGTGAAGGTCCAATATTTCGGCTATCAATGAGCCTTTCTCAAGAACAATGAATAATGCAATCTGTGGCAAATCTGTGGCTAAGTAATTAAAGATAAGTGTACTAACCTGTGTAGGATTTGATTGTGTACCCTGTTCCTGGTGTAATGTGATCCTCGTGATGACCGGCTGTGTTGGGGGCGTGCTCTAATCTAAACTGATGTGCAGTGACCAAACATGCTAAAAGACGGCAAGAAAATGTGCTAAAAAATGAAGAACGTAAAGTGGATGACCAATTGAACAATGATGTAAACTAAATAGTGGGAGGACTGACTAAACGAGTAGTTCGTGTGTGGTAGCTATGCAAATGTGATGGGGGGAAATTAAAGATTTAAAACGTTATAAAACATGCAGTAATAACAGTGTTATACATTTAAATACAAAGGAGGAATTACATTTGATGTGCGGATAATCCACTTAACGGTGCTCATACATGACCAAAAGTGACAATGTAGTACAGTGCTAAAAAAGTATATGGAGATACTTGGTACAATATTATAGGAAAGGCTGAACAATAAAGATTATTCATAATAAAAAAAATCATAGGAAATACCTATGTAAAATATGTAAAAATGGTTTCACATGTAAAGAAGCAGATGTAATTCCAAAAAACACTATATGCAACTGTAATACTACAGTGTTCGTACTCAAAGCAAGAGACTGTTATATCAAAAATTAGGTATGACTTACACTAAACCGCTCCTGCTGTTATAAAAGAGTGAACAAGTTTCAGAAGAACCCTGCATATAAGGCAATTTATGCCTTCATGTGTGTCCCTTCATAAATAGTTAACAGAATGAGATAAAATCAATTATCAAAGTTTTATATCACTGTATCTTGCCTTTGTGATGTTCAAAGATGATTGTGTAATGTGGCCTTTCTTTGGGTTAGCAAAAACAAAAAAACACGGACCCTAAAAAAGAATGGCTCTATTGGTCGCTGGCAGGGCCGCTGCAGGTCTCCCCGCTCCAAGACTTAAAATTCTGTACCAGAGGAGGCCCCTGCAGGCGACCACTAGAGTCGTTTGCATGGTCCTTCAAGTCCTGATGGGGAACCTACAGATTTCCGCTCCCGTTAACACCTGCGATGCTACGTAGATAGGTAGGCTAGATGGGGAAGGGACCAGGGAGATTAGTAAATGAAGACGAACACGAAGCGTTGTGTGTCTTCGTATACTTTTCGCCGCTGCCATGTTCGGTATTCGGGCTGAACAACGAAAACGCACCCTTCGTTTTTAAGTCCACCCGAATACAAATGCACAAGTCTAATTTCTAATATATTCCAGAAAAATATCCATATCTAAAAGCATCCAAACGGAATGGTCCAAAATTGATGGCAGCTCTTAAGGATGATCTTTATTCTAAAAGTAAATCTTATAAAGAATTCAAAAGCACAACATACAGACCCTAGAGTCTGTGCTATTTTTGGCAGAGTAGGGAACCTGTCGTACTATAAATCTCTTTGGCACATCAATTTAGAGCCTCTCTAACAGGCAGGTGCGCATGGGTCCTTGCTCAGCGTGTGGTTCATTATTAGAATATAGCAAGCCTCAGTGTGGAGGCAGCCTTTCTGATAAATCTCTGAGCTCTTCATTACTGGTTTATCAGTCCAACATGCCCTGCAGGGTTAGAATAAAAATGCTCTCAGGGGACACCATCTCTTGCAAAAGCACTGAGAAACCAGCCTTCCGTGGCAGTGTTTATTATGTTCAATGTGGTAATATATATTTTGGTTTTAGAAAAATAGTGGTTATTGGGTAAGACAAAAACAAAAACAGATAACTGTAAATTAAGGGATTTTCAATTGATAATAGTGAGCTAACTGTGGGGTTTTAATTAAAGACAATAACAATAGTGATGGTAATTTTCAGTGTCCGCTTCAAGTTTTAATTTAAGTGCTAGAGCTATATTTTAGTCTTTAACACAGTGTTTTAAGATTGTTTTATTAAATTACTCTACAACAGCTGTTAACTTTAATTTCTGCACCATTTCATATGTAGAGAATATAATTGATTCAAAGTGGAACGTGAAATATGTTTGGCTATCAACCTGGGAATAATCTAAAAATTGTGTAGTGTCCCATAGAGCTCCACTAATAAAAATGTGTATTAAAGTTTTTTGTTAGTACTTAAACATGTATTGTTTACTTATAAGAACAGAAAGACTGCATGCTAAGTAAGAAAGACAAGGGAAAATTGTCTTAACCAATCCCCAAAAATATGCTGGCATCATTGCCCCTTTAAGAATAAACACTACAGATGGCTGCTAGATACCTTTTAATCTCCCTTCAGCAAAGTGGTTAAAAGGACACTCCAACCATCATATGCACTTTTACCTGTATATCTGAAATGTCCCTGACAGGGGCTTATTTGTAAGATCCCCCAGCAGGAAGAACGTGTACCCAAACAAATGATCAACATTGAAAATGTCATTGCTGGGGGCCTGGCCTGCATGGCGACCTGATCAGATGCAGGAAGAGAGTGCTCCTCTGATTCAGAGATTTTTCGCAAGCCATCCCATTTGTGGTGTAAACCCCACATTTTTTTCCTATTGCATGACCCCTGTTTTATGGCTGTCTCTCACGTAAATCATCCATAATGCCCGGTTTCTTTGAACCCAAGACTTGGAAGAAACTTCCACCCCAAGACGACTACGTGCGCCTGATGAGGATTCAGATGCCTCCACTGGTCTGCATTTTATGCCGAGATCTGATCCTTTGTCTGCACACCTGGCCCCTGTGCAGACTGTGTCTGAGGACTGGGTTGACCAGCAACTTACCTCGCACATGATGAAATTCCTTCTACAGGAGATGCAGGTACAGTTGAAACAAGATTTGCAAGATACTGTCACCTCTCTCCGTCAAGACGTCGATGCCCTGGGTGAACGCACCGATCAATTGGAAAGGCGAATGGAGGACTTTACGGATGCTCATAATACCCTTACAGATGATAATATTATGGACCTGGAAGATCGGTCCCGTCGAAACAATATTCGCCTCAGAGGCATCCCCGAAGAAGTTTCCTAAGGGGAACCTGTCTGACTTTGTCCAACACTTGTTTAAAGCCCTTTTGGGTGATGACGCTGCGTTGGAGATCCGATTAGATCGCCTTCATCGGGCCACAATTGATCAGGCCTAATCTCCCTAGAGATGTACGTACCAGAGTCCACTACTTTGAAGTCAAAGAAAAGATTATGCAAGCTGCGCGTCGAAGACCAGACTTACCTTCGCGTTTTCGGGATGTGATGCTTCTTACCGACCTCTCTCAGTTTACATTGCAATGCAGACGCCTATTTGCTCCGATCATGACACTTCTTCGATCACATCAAATTTCTTACTGCTGGGGTGCGCTTCTATGTTTCAAAAAATGCCTCCACGACCACCATATCCACGCCTGAGGAAGGAATTGCATTGCTCCATACCTGGGGCTTTACTACCGACCAAACACCTATGATTCCATGCACAGACACTACACGCAAGCGCTCGTCTCCACCAAGGAAACTCAGCAGGGTCTGGACAGTTCAAACAAAAGCCTGAAGATTTTCTTAATTAATTAATTAATGTGTTGATCTATAGCTGCTATTGGCATCAGGGTCTAATATTAATACATATCGGCAGCAGGGTCTAATATTTTTATATATATATCGGCAGCAGGGTCTAATATTAAAGAAACTGCCAGTTCAGCTGTTATTTTGAAATCATATTTCAAGAGATAAATACTTATTATGTAGTTAAAAATACATGTCTAATGCGTATATGTGATGGGGCCATCACATAAATCAATAATAAAGGGAGGGGCTTGCTGGGGGCATTAATACAAATAGGGCTGGCTGGAGGCGATCATACAAGAGTCTGGGGCGTCACATTAATCTATACTATAAAAAGGTGCTGGCTGAGGAATCAATATACAAGGGACAAAAACACTAAGGGGGGTATTAACAACAATGTAGTGTGGAAAATCCATCCTGGTGTAGATGTCTGTGTCGTAGATTGTGTCCTGCTGTTTGTGTGTTTTTGGTTATCAGTATAGCAGAGCCTGTCCTGGTGTGTGTGTATGGGTGTTGGCTTGGCAGAGCCTGTCCTTGTGTGTGTGTGTTTGTGTCAGTGTAGCTGAGCCTGTCCTGGTGTGTGTCTGGGTGTTGGTGTGGCAGAGCCTGTCCTGGCGTGTGTTTGGATGTCGGTGTGGCAGAACCTGTCGTCGTGGGTTTGTGTTGGTGTCGGTGTGGATAAGCCTGTACTGGTGTGTGTGTTTGGTTATCTGTTTCCTGTCACTTAATTTATAGTAGGAACTATTTCATTTTTACTTATCCAGCGATAAAATGCCCTCCTGAATTTGTAGTGACTTCAGAGGACAAAACATTCAAGGCCCTGAAATCATTTAGTGGAAAAGATAAGGTAATGTGTTATTTACTCTATATTATTTATTTCAAGGGTTAGTTGCACTAAATTGTGGCTTCAGGCTTCCCATGTTGAATGACCAAGTATTTTGTATGTATATGTATATATATGTTTTTTCATAAAAATGGGCTGCTCAGTCTTAAATAACAGGGCATATTTTTTGTCCCAGTCCGGGCCTACTTGGACCAGTTTTCTTTAATATTTGTTTTAGTGATATTGCAGAAGGTCTTGATGGAAAGGAATGTCTTTTTGCTGACGACACAAACATTTGCAACAGGGTTCCTGGAGGGAGAAGCCAAATCAAATGATTTAGGTAAACTGGAAAAATGGTCAGAGCTCTGGCAACTGGCATTCAATATGAATAAATGGAAAATAATGGCAAATGTTTAAAGGTAACATCAGGAAAAATTACTTTACAGAAAGGTTAGAGGACACATGAAATAGCCTTCCAGCAGAAGTGGTAGATGTTAATATAGTAAAGACATTTAAGCAAGCATGAGATAGGCATAAGCAGGGGCGTAACTAGACGCCTCAGGGCCCGGGTGCGAGAATCTGTTAAGGGCCCCCCCCCCTCACCCCCCCCCCAAAAAAACATGATTTTTACCCAACAATTTTTTTTCAACTAATTCAACAAATTCAATTTACATATTGAATCATATCTGTAAAAAAAATCAAAGAAAAAGGGGCGCATGTACAAAGGGCATAATCCAGGGGTGTCCAAGTTTTTTCTGCAGTGGGCCACTTCATCAGAATTGTATATGTGCGAGGGCCGCACTAATTTTTCACTGCGACAAAAAATATGGCCTTTAATAAAATATGCAGATTAAAATAAAGTAAAATGACACAAAACCTTTACTCTTCCTCTCACTGATTTCTGGGCCTTGAAAGTTTTGCGACTACAAATTCAAGATTCCCTAGATTTATTCTAGGGATGAACTAAAATGAAAATTCTGGACCAAAACATTCAGGGTTCACTTAGCCAAAACCGAAAATGACCCCCACCTTTAAAAATAATAATGAAAACTCACATGTTTAATAAAAGTAGGTAACACACAATTGGACAAAATTTGCAATATGACTTGGCATGATAGGAGTGTGATTGCTAACAGCAATCACACTCCTATCATATACAGGCAACCAGTAAATGCTGGTACCTAGGCATGATGGGACTGTGCTCGCTGTTAGCAATCACACTCCTATCATGCCAAGTCAGCCAGTACATGCTGGTACAGGGTGGCTGTAAGTGATGTGCAGACCCCATACTGCTGGCAGCATCAATACACAAGGGGGGCAGCTAGCCAGGTTTCAGCATGTACTTGCTGACTTGGCATGATAGGAGTGTGATTGCTAACAGCAATCACAGTCCCATCATGCCTAGGTTCCAGCACTTACACATCCAGTAAATGCCGGAACCTAGGCATTATGGGACTGTGATTGCTGTTAGCAATCACACTCCTATCATGCCAAGTCAGCCAGTACATGCTGGTACAGGGTGGCTGTAAGTGCAGACCCCATACTGCTGGCAGCATCACTACACAAGGGGGGCAGCTGGCCAGGTTTCAGCATGTACTGGCTGACTTGGCATGATAGGAGTGTGATTGCTAACAGCAATCACAGTCCCATCATGCCTAGGTTCCAGCACTTACACATCCATGCTATCACACACACACACACTCATTTATTCATATAATCATTAATTCACAGATGCATTCCCTCAATCACACACACTCATTCAAACACCCTCCCCACCCCCTTACCTGCCCTGCAGCTCCTCGATGCCGCTCACAGACTTCAGCAGGGGGCGCGGCCTCCCTCTGCCTTCTCTGCTAAAGCACAGAGGAAGTAGGATGTCACGTGAACTCCGCTTCCTCTGTGCTGTCCAGAAGACCCTCCCACAAGTAAGTAGCAGGGCTTGAGGTGCGGCTAGTGTAAGATCGGTTGCCCTGGCTGCCGATCTTACGCGGGCTGCACCTCGAGGTCTCGCGGGCCGCATTTGGCCCGCGGGCCGCATGTTGGACGCCCCTGCGCTTATTTAAAAAAAAAACGTAAAAAAGATTTCGGGCGGCCCCTTGGCTTGGGCCCCCCTGCCGCCGGGGCCCGGTCGCAGTCGCGACCCCTGCGACCCCGGTAGTTCCGCCACTGGGCATAAGGCCAAGGTAGATATAGGATAAGGCCAGGTACTAAGGAAAGTACTCAGAGGTTGGGCAGACTGGATGGGTCTAATGGTTCTTATCTGCCGTTACTTTCTATGTTTCTATATTCAGGCCCCCAGACTGAATGTATTGTGCCTAAGGAACGAAGCCTGTGTTATGCTTTTACAAAAGACAAAAAGAAAATATTCCCACTTGGTTGATAGGAATGCAGTGATATAAAATTAACATCATCAAGACCTGTCATGTTTTGCTGTCTAAGAATAATCTGCCTGTATAGTGATAGAATCAAGCAAGAAGTTCTATTGCGGAACTTGAGGTACTTGGCCCCACAAGGTTCCAGTATACCATTAGTCTTTTTATCTTTACATGGGCTAATTATTCATAGTCAATTAGAATACTAATGACAAACACTGTAGGTGTTTATATTAAAATGTAAATTAATCTTCTTTTTACTTTAGTAAAACATTTTTAAAAACATACCACATGTCCCTCTTTAGGAGGGGCCGTTCCCAATCTTTTTACCTCTTTTCTCCCCTGATGTCCATCATTTCTATGAGTTTAGAATGTTTGCTGAGTGTCAGTGTATCACACCTCTATAGCCTTAAAAGTCACACCAATGTGCATAGAAGCAACAGAAAATGTGTTCATATATTGGCTAAATAAAATACATTATTTTTCTAAATTAATTACTAAGGTACATAAATGTCTGTCAATAGGTCACAAAGCCCATTAAAAACATGGGTTAACCCCTGCCTCATAGCCATGTAAAAATGTTGTAGCAGACAAGGCAAATAAACCCTAAGTGTTAAATATTAGATTTACTATTAATTATAGAATGCAACATACTAAACAGTTCAATCCATATGTTTAAATAGTATTTTTTATGCACCCACTCATTGCAACATTGGTGGCAGTGATAATTTCCATAATACTTGAATCTGAAATACCTAGCATTGACACTTCTTTTTTCCTGTAAATATTAAACAAAAGCCTGTGTGTGTTTGCATATCCTGACATTTTTCTACTAGTCTAGCTTGAGGTTATTTTGGCAACACAGTACAATACACTCTTGGGGAGAGCCAGCCCTTCTTCACAAAATGTGCTACTGTATTCTGAGTGTTGTCAAAGCCCCAGAATGTATTGACTAGAAATGCCCGGCCTTTGATTTAGATTTACAATGAATATGAAAGGAGAAAAAGAAAAAAGGGAATTTACTGTTTGATGTAAAGAGCAAACTTTACATTGTCCAACAGTAGCCTCCAGATGTCTTATAATTAGCATTTCGGTTTATGGGTTTTTTTTGTTCCCAGAGGGTTAACGAATCTAATCATTCTGGATGGAGTTTATAACATCCCATCAGCTACTTCATAAGAAAGTATAGCTATTGCTTATTTTGTTATATGCATATCTGCATTTAACTGGGAGCACTTATTGTATTTGATTTTGGGGGAGATAGATCACAGCTGAACTTGTGTTACACAGAGGATGCCTTTGGACTTAATGTATCGAAGACTATGTCATCAATGCAGTCACTGAAACTATTACAGTATATAGTAAAGACAAAAGGCTCTGGACATGTAACTCAACCTGCTTTACATAATTCATAATAACCAGATCATGATTGAAATCTACATTGTCTTACAATAATGCTAATGCTCATGCTGTTTATTTTATATAGTGAATGATGGAGATTTAAAGTCTAAGCAACTTTTAGTGTTCTCACTTAAATGCACTTTGCTAGTGACATTATTTATCACATATGCCAAATATTTTCTCATTAGTTTTTGCATTTAGGTAGGCATTGCAAAAAATTTCCACATGGCCACCCAAGTAAGAAAAACAACCAGGTGAGACCAATCTTAATTTTGCATATACCTAATACTCTTCCCATAAACTCTTTAGAGCAAATAGAGTTTATTTAACTTAATTTGTCAGAATTTAGTCCAGTAGTGCCCTCTTTATCAACCATTGTTTCATTGAATATTGGTGTCTCGGAATGTCCATTCTAGTTATTGTTCCAGGGAATACATTATGTAGTCAATATGATCATAGGACCGTGTCAAAAAGAGTGGCCTTAAGGGATAATAATGATTGACAAGTTTTGTATACCCTACAGTAGCTACAGCCTAATTCAGTATTAAGGCACTTCTTTGTACTCTGTTTCTGGAGGATACATGCTCGCCATAAATTATTGTATGGTGCTTTGTTTAGTTCATTATACGTTCACATATATAAGATAACTTTTGCCTTTGAGAAATAAATGAAAGGTGAGAAAAATCTGCTGGCCATTGGAATGCTTAGCATTTTGTTGTCTTTTACTTGGTGGTGCTATTCTTTTGAAGACCTTAGCATAGATAATAGACAGTTGTTGTACAACTGTTTTTTATAACATAATTATATTATAAGTTAGATTATAAATTGCCATGACTAGTGTATATAGGTATAATCCTCATAAATACCACATTCAGGCACAGAGTAGAATAAGTAGAAGGGCATCTTGCAATCCATTTTACATCATGACAATATTGTTACAACTGGATGGTTAACGGAATTAAGATAATTTTCAGTGTTGCTGGTTTTTTTTTTCATTCGATGCCTATGTTTGTAATAATAAACTGCAAATTAGTAGAACTACACAGCAGGGAAGACAGACATGTTGAATGGTGAAGGTGCAAATTGAGCTTCTGCTGTTTAAGTGAACAAGGAGACAGAATGGTAGAGCAAATGGTTGCTTTCAGGTTTTAAATCCCATGCATGCCTCCAGCTGAGTCCCAGTAGCCTGCTTAATAGGATATCCTACAAGTGATTTGAGTGGGCTGGGTAATGGAAAAAAACAACAGTATAATAAAGTGTAAACAAATAAGAGGTCCATTATTTTTCCTCCTTATGTGCTGGAAGTAAACAGGTTTGAGACCCTAAATCAAGACACACTGGATTGGAAGGAAATGTTTGACCATGGGCTTAATGCTGCAAGGGCAGAAAAACAGTGCTGTTTTCACTGGTGCCAATATCCATGAAATACTACTGTTTAGCTGATGTGAAAAAATGATTATGTGTCCTCTAAATCATTTGTGGTGCACTGTATACAATATCAATGTATTTCAAAGAGAAAAAAAAAACTTTACTTTTTAGTAACAGCATAGACAGAATTTGCTGTAAAGTAACATTGGCCATGGGGTATGGGAAGTTCTTTGATGCTGACACTAGTAGAGATTCATCAGTATGGGAAAATTGAAAATAGGACACCTCCATGAACGGTCATATGCAATCACGGGATCCACCACATTAGATCTGTGTGCACACTAATGACAACTGAACTGTTATGCCAGCTGCTAAAGCCAGCTGTTTTGGTCCACTGAAGATCGGGCCAAAAAAAGAGGTACATCTTGGATCCTCCTGTCTGGTAACCTCCGCTGCTGGTGCTTCTGACTCCCTGGTGTGTAGTCGGGGAAGCGGGTAGACGTCTACGCAATTTGCGTAGGCAACTTCCGCTGCAGCCGGAAGGAGGCGCCGTTAGCAGCGGGGGTTGTCTGCGTCCATCACGCAGATCTTCCAGGGCTGTCCGAGAGGAGAGTTCCCCACACCGCTGTGGCAATTCTCTCTGACAGCCGGAGGGTGTATGCGTGATGGATGCAGGCAACCCCGCTGCTAACGGCACCTCCTTCCGGCTGCAGCGGAAGTTGCCTACGTGAATCGCGTAGATGTCTACCCGCTGCCCCGACTACACACCAGGGAGTTGGAAGCACCGGTAAGTTTGGGGGAGTGTTAAATGCGGGGCATAAGGCATTTCTGTAGGCAGAGTGCTCTATGATATGCCTTTTAACCCTCTTAATGCCACTCTGCCTCCAGATATGCGTTTTAACTCCCTATATACCTCCCTATAGGTATAAGGCATTTCTGGAGGCAGAGTGACACATAGGGGGCTAAAAGGCATATCATTGGGCACAGTGGCATATAGGGGTGCATAACTGTGGGGCAGGTTGGGGCAGGTTGGAAAATAAAAGGAAATAAAAAGAAAAAAAAATTTCAATCATAGCTTTTATTAAAAAAAATTGTTTACATAGTTTACATGAATTAACATTTACTAGTAAAACTTTTTTCCTATAAGGTCGTCTTATATTCAGGTTATTTCTTTTTTTCCTAAATTAATATTCAGATTTTGGGGGGTCGTCTTATAATCGAGCAAATATTGTATTGCTTGTTCCTTGCTTTGTTTTATTTAATGCACACCGAATTCTGTTCTTTGACTTAAACATAATGCAATACCACCTAAATATTTGCATATTTCTTGTTTTTTCTGCATCTTTTATTAAATACATCATGCATAATTTGATTTATGACCCTTGTAGATCTGATCTTGGCTGGAACCGCTTAGGTTTTCTTGTAATGTATTGTTATATGTTACCACAGACACATCTAACTTATCAACAGCTTAACACAACAACATCTGCCCTGCTCCTGCTAAGGATTTAATGGTCTGTGCAAACATTCCTTTATATTAGACAACACTTTAGATCCAGAGAGCAGGATAATATTTATCAAAGTTTGTTTCTGGCCTTTTTCTTACAATGCATTTACTTGTGTAGTTTCAAAACTTTATTTCAACAAGTCCATATAGGTTCAGATGCACTTTATGATTATTCAGTTCATCAACCTTGGTTATATACGCCTTCCCAGGGTGGCCCCAGCACTTTAAGGCACATACTACATGACGCAATCTGTCACTGGATTGGCAGTATATCAGCCTATAGGCACAGCATTAATTCACAAATTCATACTGTTTTTGAGGATTTACCAGGCGCTCCTTGTACTAACTGCCCCTCAGCCCTATATTGTATTTATTGTAGTTATCTCTCTATCTTTTCTAATTTTAAAAGCATGTGAAAATGTTTGTAGAACAAAAGATGTAGAACCCCATCATAACTCAATATTAATAGTAGCGCTCCCTTTACTTAATTCAAATTGTGGTCCTAAATATATTATCATGTTTTTAACTTGTTTTTACTACGCAAACAGATTACATTTTAAGGTGTGTATATGAATTAAATTAGGAATTTAATAGCGGATAAAGTGTATACCTTAACTACTGCTTCACAATACCTGCACACCTGTTCAAGCCTTATGGCAGAAAAACAAAATAGGACCTTAACGTTAATTTGCAGATTGTGTTTTAGGGTAACTCTCCCACGGTTCACAAGTTTAAAAACTGTACATACAGAACAGAAATGTAAACTAATGGAAACCTGTATTCAAAGCTAGCATGTCTAAAAGAAGTTATTATAAGTATCTATAGCTTGTAAAATATAGAATTGTGGCAGCTGCCTATCTTTCATACTATAAAACCTTTAAATCTTATTGGCAGCTTATTATTCAGTATAGCCTATTATCTGCCCATGCATGTTTGCTTTTCAATTAGTGTTTATGGCATAGTTTACAGTAAAAGAAATTGAAATCTGTGGCTAAGGGAACATTATATTTTATTTATATAGCGTCAGACTTTGTAACACTACAAAACATTTAGTTAGTGTACAAACACCAATTTTAAAGCAAAGATTTTTTGAAAAGGCATTTAAGAGACATAAATAAATAAAACCATTATAGATTATTATTATTTACAGAAACAACCGGTAAGGAGGGTCCTGCTCACACAAGCTTACAATCTAAATGATGAAAATATTGATCAATTTTTTTTTATTGGAATATAAAAGTAAGAAACAACATAATGTGAAATTACAGCAAAGATCCCAGTATTTTTTGTTTATAATAACAAAGTCCTCATGATCACACTGAAAAAAATGTATAGACAAAACTTTAAGCAAATACTATTAGATATCCCAAATATAGTTTTTAGAGGAGCCACCAATTTAAAATAGAAGATAACTGAAATTATACAAGGAAACTAAAGAAAGCTAACAAGTAAATTCTTCTTTATCCAAAAAATTGGGTTTCTATGACTGTAAGAATTACAAAGTGTGCAAATTATCGAATGTAAAAAAAAAATCACTCCTTTACACAAGGGACAAAACATCAAATAAAGCATTTTCTCACTATGTACTTGGAATATTAAAAATATAGGTTGTATATTTTCTGTTTATTGGTAATACCACTGAGGCGCACAATATGATGTGATTGAGACAAACACACAGATATTCAGTGCTGCTGAATTACTCAGAGCAATAGGCTCTGAGTAATTCACAGTATTTTCACTACAAAACAAGCAGATATGATCAACCATCTTTCCTAAAGTTCTCTGCCCCTTCCACACCCCATGATAACAATGGCTGCCTGAACCAATCAACAATTAAGAAACTTTAACCACTTTAGGACCAGGCTTTTTTTCCCCCTTTTGTAACCTTCGTGACCGAGGCTGTTTTCTTCAATGCTCATGTTTAGTGTACCCACACAAGTTACCGTATTTGCTCGATTATAAGATAACCCTGATTATAAGACGACCCCCCAAAATCTGAATATTAATCTAGGAAAAAAAGAAAAAGCCTGAATATAAGACGACCCTATAGGAAAAAAGTTTTACCAGTAAATGTTAATTCATGTACACTATGTGAACAATTGTTTGTTAATAAAAGCTATGATTGAGAAAAATATTTTGTTTTTATTTCCTTTTTTTACAACCTGCCCCTCCAGTTATGCGCATCTGCCCCCAGGCTTGCCACTCTGCCCCAGAAATGCCTTATACCCCCTATATGCCACTGTGTCTCATGATTTGCCTTTTAACCCTCTAAATGCCACTGTGCCCCATGATACACCTTTTAACCCTCTATATGCCACTGTGCCCCATGATATACCTTTTGACCCCATATGTGCCACTCTGCCTCCAGAATTGCCTTATACCCCTATATGCCCCTCTGGCATTTAGGGGGTTAAAAGGCATCTTATAGGGCAGAGTGGCATATAGGGAGGTATAAGGCATTTCAGGAGGCAGAGTAGCGTATAGAGGGTTAAAAGGCATTTCTGGAGGCAGAGTGGCATTAAGGGGGTTAAAAAGCATTTCACAGAGCACGCTGCCTCCAGAAATGCCTTATGCCCCCCCCCCCCCCGTTTAACACTCCCTCCCCCTCCCTCCTCCAAACTTACCGGTGCTTCTGAGTCTACGGTGCTTAGTCCGGGCAGCGTGTAGAGCTCTACGCGATTCGCGTACACAACTTCCGCTTGTGGCAAAAAAAAATTTGGTGTGGTAGCGGAGGGAGTGATTGCATGCTAGGGAGCGTGGAAAGGGGCCCAAGGAAATGCTTGGGTAGGGTCCAATTTTTTCACTATAAAATATATTGGCAACAGGGTCTAATATTTATATATATATTGGCAGCAGGGGCAAATATTTATATATATATTGGCAGCAGGGGCTAATATTTATATATATCGGCAGCAGGGGCTAATATTTATATATATATTGGCAGCAGGGGCTAATATTTACATATATCGGTAGTAGGGGCTAATGTCAATATATATTGGCTGCAGGGGCTAACGTTTATAAATATCGTCAGCAGGGTCTAATATTAGTATATATTGGCAGTAGGGTCTAATATTAAAGAATGAAAAATAACTGCCAGTTCAGCTGTTATTTTGAAATCATATTTCAATCACGGTCTGATGGATGTCTAACGCATATCTATATCTATATATATATATATATAGATATGCCCCCCTACTTTGGTCCCTGTCCCCCCATGTACCCCCCTTAAATATCAAAGCTGGAGACGCCACTGGTCCCAGAGTATTTCAAATGCTTGTATTTTAACACTTTCCATGCACTAATTCTGTTACCAGTCTTTGTCAATGTTTGTGTTAGAAATTTTTATTTTTATTTTTTTTTAACACACATTATACTTTAGGTATGAATTTACAGCTCCTGGTAAGTATTTCTTTTGAATACATTTCATGATATATTTTTCCCTCGAACTAACCTAAATCTAAATAATTTCTATGCAGGCACCCATTAATAAAGCAATTGCATGGGATTTGGAACATAACAGTAAGTGAAAGTAGAAAAACTGTCAAATTAATTTTCAGAGAGAAAATTATGGAAAATTATAGTCTGGTTTAGAGTAATTAGGCAATCATAAGCATCAGGGATGCAATTATCTTCCCACGCCTTAATATTATGCTCCGTTGGAATTCTAAATATAGCACTCAGGACTCTCAATATAACTGTACACACAAACAAGCAGCATCTTGCATTGCAACTGATTGATCTTGCCTTTACTGCAAATTTTTATCCTGGTCTATTGAATGAACTGCTCACATAGTCAGTGATTTTGTTTATCACTAATATGGTTGAGGCAAACGAAACATATAAACACACCTTAGTTAGCACACACCATTTGATTCCCAGCCTTTTTTTTAAGGAATATGTATCATCAACAATCTATTCTGGCTTACGCCAAACAAGGCACTGCACTAGGAGTACATCACTCTATTGGGCAGTGGTGTCTGGTTGAGGAGATCAACCAGCACTCCAATCTGCGTAGTACAAGTTTATGTTCCCTGTCTGCCCGCTTAAAGAGTTCTATTATAGTCAATAAAGAGTACCATGCTCCATTCACTTGAAACCGGTGAAGCACAGGAATGTATAAACACCTCTATGGTCGTCCTGAAGAAGACACATTTCTTTTATTTTGGAAAAATGCAATGAGGATTGAGGACTTGGGATAAATATCTTGGACTATTTTCCTTTTTATTTATTTTTTTATTTTATACAGAGTATTGTATTTATTGTATTTTTTTAAATCCTGGATGAAGAGATTCCCCCAATACATTTTTTTATTGGAATCTTTTTTGGTTCCTCTTAATGAAATATAGCACCAGCACTTTTCCAGAACAAGCATTTCAAATAGAGATACAGCACTTTATAAGCACTGCAGCACCTTAAGTTGGACAACTAATACATCAGGGGCAGCTCTTCCTACAGCTCATTGGCACATTCTGGATAGTGTTCTTAACCACTGGTAAGTGCATTGGATTTTATTCAATCATTTTACTTTAGAAACTGCAACATTGTTTCTCTCCTTCTGTTACTTTTTTTTTCTATAGAATTGAGAGGGGTCTGGTCTGAACAGTGTTTTTGTGAGCACATGACTTATATTCTTTTGACACACCCCATTTATTATAATATTGGCTGCACTATTGTATCTTTTTTTATTTTTTTACCTATAATACAAGCACCCCTACGTGGATTTGTATATTTGCTACCAACATCCAGAGAGTGTTTTCTAGGGTTGTGGCTGTAAAATAGGGGAAGTAATCTACGTTATTGATTTTTTTTAGTTTGGGGATTTATAATATTCGCTTTCACCAGCACGTAGTTTTGTCAGAAAACTAGGGTTGTAGAAGACTGTTCATACTGTTTGGAGTTGTTTTCCCCTGTTTCTTTGTTTCCCCTTGGAGTATAACCACACCTTGCTGTTACCAACCCGCTGGATCACCATTTCCCGTGCTCTGTGCCTGACCAGGACTTAGTTGCAATGTTCTGGAACTGTATAGTGGCTAGGAACTGTAGAAGTGCTTCCGGCTTTAACCATAAGTATGCCAGACACCCATAGCCCCACCAGAGCTATGGTGTGTCTATCAATCTTGTGGTCGGGTATGAACAAGGGGTGATTGGGAGGAGCTCCTTGGTGAACCCTGTTTTCTATCACATCCTTCAGGCCGAGGTTCACCAGCCGCAGCTGTGGAGACTCCATCTGGGTTTAGTGCTGGGGAACCTTCAAACTGCTGTTGCTTGGGTTCCCGACTCCGGAACCCAATCATGGGATGCCGAGCTATTCATCCATACCCCGGGATCATCGCCTCTTTACTGGAATCACCCCAAAAATAGAGACCTACAGTTATATGGACATTACTATGCTGGGCGACCAGATTGTTGTGCCGGATTGTCTGGGCAGGGTTGATATGATTATGCTCCTTATCTGACATGACTGGCATTTGAGTTAAAAGTATATTGTTTTCACCTTATTTACTGACACTCCTGCGTTTATATATATATAAACACAAACCCCAACAGAACCAGCATCCATATAAGAATCTGCTGACATGGCAAGCTATTTAGGTTTTTGTTTCTTTGTCTGGGTTTTTTTTCGTTTTTGTACCATTTTTAACTATTATTACCAGATTTTCGATGACTCCTTCTCTGGCCGAAAATGTCAAATCAACTATTTTGAAGATGGTGGAATAATTTTAATTTTTTTTTATACAGATTTTGGTTGTAATGGGAGTGGACAGTAAGCATCATAATCTATTTCAGAACCCGAAGAGTGCATTGGATGGACCTCCTGCACAGTAAAAAACATTCCACAGTATGCTAAGTATTACAATGATATTCTAAATACAATAAATAATGGTCACATTCAAGAACCAGCAGAGAAAAGTGAAAGAAGAGAGAAAAAGTAAAGCAGGAAGGCAGGGGAGGGGGCCAGACTGCGGATATTTACGATCATATCACACACACTGCCTTAAAATGAGTTATTCTCTGCACTATAAGAATCATACAGTATGCTCCAGAGGACATAAAGGTACCCTATAAAAGTACCGTATTTGCTCGATTATAAGACGACCCTGATTATAAGACGACCCCCCAAAATCTGAATATTAACTTAGGAAAAAAAGAAAAAGCCTGAATATAAGACGACCCTAAAGGAAAAAAGTTTTACCAGTAAATGTTAATTCATGTAAACTATTTTTTTTAATAAAAGCTATGATTGAGAAAAATATTTTTTTTGTTTTTATTTCTTGTATTTTCCAACCTGTCCCCCAGTTACGCACATCTGCCCCCAGGCTTGCCACTCCAATATGGCACTGTGGCCCATGGTATGCCTTTTGACCCCCTATGTGCCACTCTGCCTCCAGAAATGCCTTATACCCCTATATGCCACTCTGCCTCCAGAAATGCCTTATACCCCTATATCCCATTCTGGCATTTAGGGGGTTAAAATGCATATTATGGGGCAGAGTGGCATATAGGGAGGTATAAGGCATTTCAGGAGGCAGAGTGCTCTATTAAATGCCCCCTTAACGCCACTCCAGAAATGCCCTATGCCCCCATTTAACACACACACACACACACACACACACACCCTATACCCCCATTTAACTAACACACACACACACACTCTCCCCTCCCCTCCCCTCTCAGCCCTCTCTTACCGGTGCTTCCAGCCGGGGCAGCGGGTTGACGTCGCCTTCTGCTGCAGCCGGAAGGAGGTGGAGTTGGCAGCGGGGGTTTGTATCCGTCCGTCGCGTATACTTTCCCCGGCTGTCAGAGATCAGAGTTCCCCGCACCGGTGCGGGGAACTCTGATCTCTGACAGTCGGGGAAGGTTTGCGCGACGGACGGATACAAACCCCCGCTGCCAACTCCACCTCCTTCCGGCTGCAGCGGACGTTGTCTACGCGGATCGCGTAGACGTCAACCCGCTGCCCCGGCAATACAGCAGGAAGCACCGGTAAGTGTGTGTATGATGGGGGGGGGGGGTGAGACAGGAGGATCCAGGTCCCCTGCAGCGGTGCGGGGGATCTGGATCTTAGTCTCCTAATCAGACTCTATTTGAGGTCTGATTAGAAGACGACCCCGATTAGAAGACGAGGGGTATTTTTCAGAGCATTTGCTCTGAAAAAAACCTCGTCTTATAATCGAGCAAATACGGTACTTTTACTACATTTATAAGAAGGATTTTAAATAATCCGATTTCATGAATGTAGACCAACAGAGCCATCTGGTTTCAGGTTGGGCCCCATGACCCCTAGAGGTGAGAACCACACCTTCCATATTTCTTACAAAGTTGACCATATGTAACCAGCATGTGATGGGTGGTATGTCACTCTTTTTTCAGTAGACCAGGATGACGGACTTTGCATCAACAATTTTTTGTAACAAGCGAATGAGCTAGTGTATAGTGAAGCAAGATTGCAGCTAGTGAGTCTCAAAGCGAGGGGTCACCTACACATATTATTCTCAAAACCATGTTCCAGAAGGGGGTGACCATAGGGCAGTTCCACCATATGTGGCGTTAGTCTCCAGAGGCTGTATTAAGGAAGCATGTCCATGTGGATGAGTAATGTGCGGATTCATGACAGTATATGTGGTTGTGTTTTTTTGCAAAGTACAAAGCTCCTTGAATGTAAACTTACACGGTAGTGGTAGTGGTGGGGTGCTTGTTACAGACTTCACACAATGCTTCAGTTGGTGATAGAGAAAGTGAAGGCGGAGACAGGCTACCCTCTTATTGGTAAATCTTCCTTAGCACTGAGGTATTGTGCTAGTTTTGCAGATAATGCCTCTCTCTGTTCTAGTTTGGGCAGATTGTAATTATGGTTGTTATATGTGAATAGTTGGGCTCAGGCTCTGTGTATGAAAATTTAACAGCCATGTGCAAAATAGTCACCACCAATTACCAAAATGGCCGTAATGCTATTGCCAGTAACCAAAATGGCCACCGCGCATGCGCAAAACTCCACATACAAACTGGGATGCGCATCTTAGGATAGATCCGACAGAAATATTGCTCAATATGGATGTGCACAAAAGACTGTGTGTAGAGTGTGGGAGCTGGAAAAGAGGGTATTTTTTATACCCTTGCATTGAAGTTTTACAGAAGATCTGATGGTCTAAGAGTTTAAAGAATTTAAAGAAACACCTTTTTTCCAACTACAGTTGTCCTTTAAACTTGAGAAATTATTAAAAGGAACTATCATAGAAATAACCATTTAGTGATATTTAATACATTGCTTACATACTTTTGGCGGTTGTTCAACAGTGCTGACATCAGTTCTATAAATTTAAAGTGATTTACACTGCAGTTCTATTTTACCTTAATACACGGAACTAATGTTAAATTTTTGATCATCACACAGCTGAAATTAAAAAATAAACTGTATTACATTATTTTATGTAGCTCTTTAATGGGCTTGTGTCATCCTAAATTGGAAACAGATGCATTCTTTTCTATTTTTTTGGAGCCCGAGGTGCGTGCTCCTGGGTGCTGCATTCTGTGCCGGAGGCAGCAGAAGCCAAAATACACTACTGGGTTCCCCCGAAGGGAAAACCCAGACAAATCCCCCCCCCCCATGGGAGGGCCGGATCTTCGAGTCTCACCCCGGGTGAGACTCCTTTGCCTTCAGGTCACTCCCGCAAGGGAGTGACCCCTTCTTTGGAGAGAGGAAGGGGCCGAAAGGCTCCCAATCCTCCTCCAGCAAAGTTAGGCTTCACTGCCTCTAAAAAAAAGAAAACAGTGTCCAAAAAACGTGGGTACAAAATCGTGTCCAAAATCGTGAAGTTGGCCTCGCCGTGAATTCAGGTAACCGTGAAAACCAAAAAGAAATTAATTGGCACTTGTGAAAAAACAAATTGATGTATAAATAAAAGAGAATAAATAAGGGCAGGCCATTACTGGCTTAGCCAGGTACAAAAGATTTGGACATCTTAACCCCGAGTCCAAAAGGTACAGGGGGAAAAGGAAGTGATGAAGAAGACCGCCAGTGGATCGTGCGCACACCATGTGCAGCGACGTGCAAGACTGCACATGGTGACTCCAGCATTTCTGCCGGGGCAAATCAGCACCTCGAGCTCCATTGCTTTCCCAGCCCTAAAGCCAGAGGATCAGTGCCCCCCCCCCCAGGCATAGGGGTACTACACTAAAAGGCTTGTTTTTTCCCCTCAGAAAATCTCATGGTGCTGCCACAACCACAAGGGATTCTGGGTAGGTGCATGAAAATAGGGTCAACAATGATCACCTTTGGCCTCTATATCCACTTCATACATGAAACCCTTGAAAGTGATTGCCCACTGTACAAGAAAGCCTTTAGACAAAACTCGGGTAAGAGGTGCAGTAGCCAGATCACCACTCATGGACAGCTGTTTCCTCAGTATGAGGTTAAACCAGATGAGAGGTCGGTGAGGCCCAGCTTGCAGTGTTAAGTGTACCATTCAGCACTTTTGTCTGTTTTGCTTAATGATTTGTTTTGGAAGCTAACATTGTCCGCATGTGAATGCAGCATATTGTACAATTAATGGCACATAGCAATTTGGTGACAAATAGTTAGGAAGCACTTGTGCTCCATTTTAAGACCATTGGGAAAGTAAGCACTGATGTATTCAGTTTTTTTTTTAGCACTTCACTGTGTGGTGTCAGAAAAAACAAAAATAAAATGAAGGTTTTAAAATGTAAGGCATTATTGGTATATGGCAGTGACTTTATATTACATACTAAACACTAAAATATCTATTTTGCATGTTTTTAGATCATAGGTTTCCAAACATTACTGTAATGAATATGCATGCATTGCTCAAACACAGTTTAATTACATTTTATCTCCAGAAATCTTCAAGGTAGTTAACTCATGCATTGTGTTATGTAATCTTGAAGTAAGTTAATGTAATTAACTTAAAATAGCCTTAACATTTTAGTTATAGTCCCCATTTAACAATTCAAGTTAAAATTAAAGCTAGTGTAGAAAATTTAATTTTTTTAGTCTGGTCTTACTAATAATATTGTTATGTAAGATGTGTTATTACCATTACTTACCAATAATTTACACAGCACTTCTTACATACATACTGGGTATGACAGAACTAGAATTGACAGACTAAGAAGAAGCTTACATTTTACTATATAACATCATCTTAAACCTTTTTGCAACCTTACTTGGTAAGCACAGAACACAATGTTTTCAGACTAAAATTTGTACTTCTGAATGGCTTCTGAATAAAGTAAGTGTGATAATGGTGCTTTATTTTTTTATAGAATATCTCAGCCCAGGCCATATTTTTATGTGAGTACCTGATTACCCTGGTGCCTATAAATGCAAATCTGTCTCCTAAAATTTCTGGTTCTTAATTTCTGCATAGAATTGTCCAGCCGTGACATAATTTAGAATGTTGCTCTGTCAGGATAATAGAAACGAACCTTTCTGGAATCTTACATGATCATTGTTCATTTGTCAAATTTGTCAGCTCCTATTTAGTGTGAAAATTGAGAAGGTGTGGAGGAAAATGAGGTGCAAAGAGACAGAGGTGTGATAAACACGTGTTGCTGTTTTGTTAGCTTGAGTGCTTTAACAGTCTAGTGTAAATGTAGATAGGAAACAAAAGTGTATCTTAATTTTCTGAACTCCACGATACTTAAAATAATTAGAAAAATACTAAGTAGTTATGAAAATAATTGAAAATTAGCTCCCTATTTGCCTGTGTTAGTCACAGCTATGCTGAACATTTTACTTTACATGGCCTAGGCGATATAAATTACCCTCTATGATCAGCTGGAAAATGTTATTTATTAATTCATTCATTTATAGATTTATTTTGGAATAGTAACAGATTTTGGAATGCGTGTACAATTCTTGGATATTTAAAAAGAAAGAGATAGCACAGAGGCCCTTCCAATTATTTATATAGTGTTATCAATTTATGCAGCACTTCTTGCAATACATAAATTCAAATGATGAAACCAAAATTGAGAGACTTTCAATCTCCTATTTGGTAGTTGAATCTTGGGCGCATCCATAAGGATACATGCAGCAGGGCATTGTTGCATTTGGTTAGGTCCTGGAACCCTTTCGTGTACAGTTCCTCAAATGGTTGTCCCTCTGCATTTAACTGAACTGTACCAAGCAGATAGTTCTAGTAAGCAGCCACATATCACATCTAACTGAAGTTCAGTTGTTTCTATTTTTGGTCAAAGGTAACAAATCCATTGTAATTCAACACTTTTTATGCTAATTACAGTGGGTTAGTTACTGTCTGTGTCAGTAGAGTAGAGTAGTACAGTATTTGTGTGTATGCTGTTAGTGTGTGTTAGTATTTGATATCATCGTGTGTGTTAGTAGTGGTGTTGGTGTGACTGTGTCAGCACATGGCATTAGAGTGCCATGTCATGATTAGGGTGATCATATGGTTAGTGGTGTGAGGGAAATAGTTTATGTATATTGTGTAAATGAAAAAACAGTACTCAGGAGGCATTCAACGATCACCTCCTAAGCCTAGACAGTATTGCTGAAGTTCCTCTATGTAGAGGCATTCATCATCACAAAAAAAAGTCAGAGGACCTGTTTGATCTCTCCTAGGAGCGTTTCAGTAGGCCACATGATAGAGACAAGATGACGGCACCCTTTCAAAGTAAAAAGTTCCCAGAGGGTCGCTTCAGACAGGACTGGACTACAGGTACTGCAGCCAACCATGCAGGTCAATGGGGCCCAGCTCACTAATCACTATGTGATCAGTGAAATAAAAAATATAAAAATATTAAAAATGTAATAAAATGTAAAAATTAAAAGACCCCAGTGATGTTACCATGACATCATAAGAGGAATCATCTAATTCAAAGAAAATATGTCTAAAAAATGTAAAAAAAATTTAATTAAAAAAATATATTTTTATGAGCAAGTCCTAAAATTGGCATTGTATCTTCCCAAAATTCCTGTAATGAAAAAAATTTAAATACCAGCATTTGAAACACCCTGGGGTGTCTAGTTTTCAAAAATATATTGTTTGATGGGGTCAATTGAATTGGCTAGTTTCAAAGATGTCACAAATAGATGCAAACTGACCAGATGTCAAAATTAAAACCAAATTGGTGCACCTTCCAAATGTGACCTTTTAGCCCCCAAACAAACCTATGCCTATATCACTGTACCACTGAAGTGCTGAACACATATTAGGGTGTTGTTTGTCAGTGAAATATACCATGAACTATAAATTCATACCTAAAGTAGAATGTGTGTGAAAAAACACACACAAAAAATACTACTGCAAATTTTGACAAAGGCTGGTTACAAAATGATTTTGAAATAGCAATATGCTACGTGTACTTATTGTCCTATAACTTGCATTTAGGTTTTGTAGATCAGTAAAATATTTTTCAAATAAAAGTAAGAAAAAGTCCTTTTTACATTTTTTACCATATTTTTTTATAGGAAATGTAATGATATGATCAAAAATCGTATCTAAAGAAAGCCTTTCTTGTCCTGAAAACAACGCAAAGCAATAGTGTGGGTACACTAATCGAGACTTAAAATGACTCCAATATTACATTTATGAAATATATTTTATTTAATTACCCCTTTAATGAAAATGGGTGATTTTATTTTTGTACCCTTTGTGACATTTTCTTCTAATTTGTTATGTACTTATGTACTTAATAATTCCTTATTTTAAATTATTTGTACTGTTTATATTGATCAGGAGTTCTCTTTTTTGAATGAAAACAATGTAGATTAAATAATTCCATAGTATATGCTTAACTATTTGCAAGCACACTGGGAAATAACTAATCGATTAAAAATCGATTAAAAACTAATCGTCATATCCAGGCTGATTTTGAATTAGAGTGAGATTTCTTTAAGAGCTTTAAATATGTTAATACTATGAATTCAGTCCTAAACAGTGCAGACAGCCTTTTCAACTTTTCCTAAACTAATCCACTGAGTAGTCATAGTGCTGCTCTTAGTGCCATCTGCAACAAATGTAAGTGTATTTCAATCCTTATAATACCAGTGCACTTCAAGTAAGTAAATTGCTATTGCACATTTTGAATATAAAGTTGCTTTAAGTGCGATTAATTCTTAGTCTTGGGAGCAATTTTAAGCACGATTGCATGATGGGATCGTCGAATGATTAAGATTAGAAATGGATGCTATGCTATTTCCTTTGAATGTTTCAGTAGAATTTATGAAGAGTAACCTTTACAGGATCTGTACACAGATTTTGCCCTATCCATTGTAGGACTGGACAGACTGACATGGGCTTAGACCAAGTTAAAATTTTCTTTTTAAAAAAAGTTGAAGACAATTTGGAACCACCAGTAAGCATGACCTGACTGTCTGGCAGGTGGTCCTAGTTGCATTCACCCCTTGTAAACTCCTATTCCTATTTCCTATTGATAATTTTGTGTTTCAAATGTAGTCTCATTCCCAAGGTCCTATCAGGGACAAGGTCAACTTGAAGGAGACAGAAGAGAGTTTTATAAAAATATAAAACTTCATATGCTGTCTGTAATACGGTCTTCATCTGTCCTGGACATTTAGTTCTACCATCTGTAGCAATCCACCCTGGCCCTGACTTCAAATTTATAATAATTTAAATTGCAATTTCCTGCCAGTTGCAAAATGCCAATCCGATAGCCTGGAGTTGCTTCCTGAATCCAGAGTATGCAGCTGTGGATCAGGGAGGGGTGAAATATCAAGATTTTCTTTTGTGATGGTGATTGAAGGCTTTAGGAGCTCTGCAAGACTCTGCAAGAGGAGACATTTACAAACAATAAAGTGAAAAAACAAACATATCCTGCTGCAAAGTGTTGTTATGCTGCACCAGGGCTTCCTCTACGTCTACGGCAATCTGGGCACTTACTGAAAGAACCTAATCAGTAACATTAGGTAATCACAATAACATCTGCTACTGAACCAGTTCATATGGCTGCCTGGTCAGCTTATAGGATATTATCATGTACATTTTGTGTTTAGTTTATAGTTGTGTTTAGTATTATACATTAGTGTTTTGTTATAATAATGCAATCTGCAAAAACAAAATTGAAGAAAATATAAATTATTGAGGAAATATGTGAAAACTCTTATTGTAATATATAAATATTGTAAATTGAGATCTCAACAATTTTACTTGTCATGTTTAGTCATTATTAGTATTGTATTGATATTAGCATTTTCCCCTCAATATATTTACTATAACGAAAATATGGGTTTTATATCTATTACAATTTATATACAGTATATCTTATTGGCCCTATTAAAGGGTGCACCCAATTATAGGCCTACCCCTTATAGTTTGGTGCTATTTTAAAGAAACATTTATTTTTAAAGAAAAAATACACATTAATGGAATGATAAAACAGTATTTTATCTAATGAACAGGAATACATGTATTTTAATATGTTTGGTATCTATTATGCAGTTAGTCCTGCTTTTGACATGATATGGCTGGACACAAACAGAAATTTGGAAAGCCAATAGCCATTTTAAGGTCCCCCGCCTTAATTCATAATGCACCTTACTTATAGATTTTTCAATAATTGTTCACTAAATGGTCTCCTCAGTTACAAGTACAGACAAACATAGACAAACACAATGTGCTAGTTAACACACATAATGATAATCTGTCATATCTTTATTAAACACACTCTTTAAACATTTACAGTGGCAGTGGGAAATGTTTCCCTTACATAACTGTTTGAGCTCAGCCATCTTCCTAGGATGTCTGGTGTGAACATCTCTCTTGAGGTCACAGCATCTCTAATGAGTTAAGATATGGGCTCTGACTGGGCCACTCCAAAAGGTGGATTTTCTGTAGTAGATGTACTTTGATGTTTAGGATCATTTACAAGTGTATGAAATCAGGACACCATTCACTTAAATAATTCATTAGACTTAATTTCATCTCCTGAAGTCCTTAACCTCAGAATTGGTTTGGAGCCTTAGGATGTTGAGGCAGTACCACAGTACCACAAGCAGCCTCTAAACTACTTTTATGACACACTCATCTGCTCACTCTTTTTTTCTCCCTAGGGGCCACTAGCATTGTCAAGGACCCATACTTACCTTAACAGAGTAAAGTGGTTTGTGGTAGGTTTAAAGAGGTCTGTGCCTTCTCATTCAAACTTTAGCTCTCTCACATTGTGTACTGCTTACTGTGGTTCGGTGCAATAGCTCAGTATGTGTGGGCAACATGATGGAACTATAAAAGAAATGTGTCAGGAGGTATAGAACTTCACTTACTATGGGCTATCACCCACCAGAAACGCTGGACCAGTTGCCCTTTCCAAACTATGCTGCTCTCTACACCCCATAACACATGCTTATACTAGGTACTAGGGCTGCAACTAACGATTATTTTAATAATCGATTAGTTGGCCGATTATTTTTTCGATTAATCGGATAAAAAATGCAATTTTTTTTAATTTAAAATAATGTAATAAAAAACGTACAATTTACACTTTCATCTCTTTATTGCAATGGCCTCTCTCTATTCACCTTCTTATTTTACTGACATAATAATAAAAGCTACAAGAACCCAAACACAGTGTTTCTCAAACTAGGTTTTAATACAAAGTTATTAGTAAATATTAATTCATATGTTAACTATTTTTCATATTTAATAAAAACTATGAGAAAAAAGCCTTGTTTATATTTTCTTTTATTTACCAAACTGCCCCCAGTTATGCACATCTGACCCCCAGCTTGCCACTCTGCCCCCAGATATGCCTTATACCTCCTATATGCCTAATATCGATATGCCTTATACCCCCTATATGCCACTGTGCCCCCTGATATGCCTTATAACTTCCAATATGCCACTCGCCCCCATTTATGCCTTATACCTCGCACTCTGCCCCCCATAAATGATCTGCACCACCCTGAAATTCATTATACTCCCTGATTCACCACTCTGCCTCCCCAGATATGCCACTCTGCCTCCCTGAAATTCATTACACACCCATACACAACTCTGCTACCCTGAAATTCATTATACCCCCATACACCACTATAACTCACCCATACACCACTCTGCCTCCTCCCTCTCCCATACACCACTCTGCCTCCTCCCCCTCCCATACACCACTCTGCCCCCCTCCCATTCACCACTCTGCCTCCTCCCCCCTCCCATTCACCACTCTGCCTCCTCCCCCCTCCCATTCACCAATCTGCCTCCTCCCCCCTCCCATACACCACTCTGCCCCCCCTCCCATTCACCACTCTGCCTCCTCACCCCTCCCATTCACCAATCTGCCTCCTCCCCCTCCCATACACCACTCTGCCTCCTCCCCCTCCCATTCACCACTCTGCCTCCTCCCCCTCCCATACACCACTCTGCCCCCCTCCCATTCACCACTCTGCCTCCTCCCCCCTCCCATACACCACTCTGCCTTTCTCCCCCTCCCATACACCACCCTGTCTCTCTCCCCCCTCCCATACACCACTCTGCCTCCTGTCAGCAACGTAGGTTCACAAGACACCAGGGAGTCGGGTAGAGAGGCAGAGTGGTGTATGGGATGGTGGCTTCCATACACCACTCTGCCTCCTCCCCTGTCCCATACACCACTCTGCCTCTCTCCCGACTCCCTGGTGTTTTGTGAACCTCCGTTGCTGACAGGCACTTTCACTGGAGCTTCATAGAAGCCCCAGCGGAAGTGAAGGGGAGTAACGGAGGCTGTCTGTGCACGTCGTGCAGACCACCACCAGCTGACAGAGAGGATGATCCTCTGCAGGAGACCTCGATTCTGTACATCATGTGATGCTGGCGCTGCATCGTAGGAGCCCCAGCGGAAGTGGAGGGGAGAGACGGAAGTTATTCGCACAGACACCCACCGGCTGACAGTGAGGGGAATCCAGGTCCCCTGCAGCGTTGCGGGGGATCTAGATTCTAGTGTTATAATCCGATCTCTGTTTGAGGTCAGATTATATAAAGGAGAGGAGTTTTTCAGAGCATTTGCTCTGAAAAAAACTTTTTAAAATCGATAAAAATCGATTTGACTAATCGATAATGAAAATCGTTGTCAAATTATTATCGATTTTATGGATTAGTTGTTGCAGCCCTAAATATTTGTGACTAGGTAAGGGAGCTCATTAATAACAGCTTGCCTAATGTCCTATCAGTATTAAATGCAACCCTTATTACATGCTTAGTTTTGTATTTTGCTTATATACTGTAAGAGTATTTTGCTAGCACTAGCTGTTAGTATATCTAATAAAAAATGTTTTGGTTCTCTTAACTCTAACAATGCCTATAGAGTTCCTGTACTTTTCCACTGTTTACAGGAATATGTTGAACAAAATTGGTTTAAATACAAAAAAAAAACAGCAATTCCTCAGGGAGAATAACTTGTACTATTTGGCAACATTTCCCAAAAAAATATCTCTATTGTCATCAGTAGTCTTATTTACACTAGATGTTTCTAAAAATATCTCCCTTCCCGGTAGCAGTCTTGCTGCTTTTGCATGTTATTATTGAGCACTGTGGTCCACATTTCTGTAAACAATAAGACTATTTGTTTTGGTGACTGAAATTAGCATAATGTTGTCACAGATGCTAAGATAGCTTTCGATCAGTCTAAAAACAGATGTTAGCAGAATTTTTTTCTTTTTTTTTAAAGAAACCAGCTGGCCACGTACCATAAATTATTAATTTGTGTGTTAAATTAAAAACTTATTAGGAGTTAAGTACATAAATATTCAAACTCACTCAGTATCTGCTCTTACTTTTTTATTCCAGAGATGACAGCAACATGAAAGCAGGTGTTATACCAGGAACAGGGGCATACCTAGAGTATTTGGCACCAGTGGCGGATCCTATAAGTGGCTCCCCCACCACTTTAAAATGTAAAGACACCCACAAAAAAATGAATGTTGGCAAGAATATTTATTTTACACATTTGTAAACTGTTAACTAGAAAAACTAAAAATGTTAAATTATTAATAAAATTGATGGTTTACCGCATAACTATACGCTGAGCCAGACATTGACGGTAGTGCAACATAACCCTCATCAGTATATACTAAGCCAGACATTGATGTGGTAGGCCACATCCTGCCTGTGCCAACGCTGCCCCCCGTAAACAGCCTGCCTGTGCCACCTCTGCCCCTAAACTGCCTTCCCGTGTCACTACTGCCCTCTAAACAGCATGTCTGTGCCACATCTTCCTAAAAAGCCTGCCTGTGCTACCTCTGCCCCTTAAACAGCCTGCCTGTGCACCTTTGCCCCTAAAATGCCTTCCTGTGCCACTACTGCCCCATAAACAGCATGTGTGTGCCACAACTTCTCCCTAAACAGCCTGCCTATCCCATTTCTGCCCTCCCTAAACAGCCTGGCTGTACCATTTCTGCCCCTAAACACTCATTCATTCATTCACCACCCAAATAACAAATAAGAAACAAATGGCCATACCAAGTTGACTGTTTGCTCCTCTTAGCTAGACCTGTTATCCTTTACTGGTTATATTTTTACACCCTGGAATTTAAAACTTGTATTTTACTTAAACTGGCATTTTAGCACTCATGAGAACAGATTCTCCTGAAATTGCTTCACTAAGCACCTTTGACATGATTACGAAATGTATTTCAAGTTATGTCCTCCTTCAAAGGCCCTAACAGGATCACCAGTAAAAGCTCTTGTAAGACTGATAGTATTAATATCAGGTGTTTATCGTTAGAAGACAAATACAACTCACATGTGTGCAAGGAGGTTACCATTTGAATAAAAAATACACTCACTGGCCACTTTATTAGGTATACCTTGCTTGTAGTTGGACCCCCTTTTGCCTTCAGAATTGCCTTCATTCTTCATGGCATACTTTCTACAAGGTGCTGGACATGATGGCATCGCCGAGTTTCTGCAGACACATCCAAAGGTGCTCTATCGGATTGAGATCTGGTGGCTGTGGAGGCCATTGGAGTACAGTGAACTCATTGTCATGTTCAACAAACCAGTTTGAGATGATGTGAGCTTTGTGACATGGCGCATTATGCTGCTGGAAGTAGCCATTAGAAGGTAGGTACACTGTGGTCATAAAGGGGTGGACATTGTCAGCAACAATACTCAGGTAGGCACTAGGGGGCCCAAAGTGTGCCAAGAAAATGTCCCCCACTCCATTACACAAACACCAGCCTGAACCGTTGATACAAGGCAGAATGGATCCATGCTTTCATGTTGTTTACGCCAAAGTCTGACCCTGCCATCTGAATGTCGCAGCTGGAATTGAGACTCATCAGACCAGGCAACGTTCTTCCAGTCTTCCATTGTCCAATTTTGGTAAGCCTGTGTGAATTGTAGCCCCAGTTTCCTGTTCTTAGCTAACAGGAGTGGCACCCAGTGTTGTCTTCTGCTGCTGTAGCCCATCTGCTTCAAGGTTCGACGTGTTGTGCGTTCAGAGATGTTATTCTGCATACCTTGGTTGTAATGAGTGGTTATTTGAGTTACTGGTGCCTTTCTGTCATCTTGAACCAGTCTGCCCATTCTCCTCTGACCTCTGACATCAACAAGGCATTTTGTCCACAGAAGTGCCACTCACTGGATATTTTCTCTTTTTTGGACTGTTCTCTGTAAACCCTAGAGATAGTTGTGCGTGAAAATCCCAGCAGTTTCTGAAATACTCTTCTGGCACCAATAACTATGCTATGTTCAAAGTCACTTAAATCCCCTTTCTTCCACATTCTGATGCTCGGTTTGAACTTCAGCAAGTTGTCTTGACCAAGTCCACATGCCTAAATACATTGAATAGCTGCCATGTGATTGGCGGATTAGCTATATGTGTTAACAAGCAATTGAACAGGTGTAACTAAAAAAGTGGCCAGTAAGTGTGTATTGTCAAGCAATGCAAGGCCCAGGATAGCACCGGTGGATGAACCCACGATGCAGAGACGGTAGCGGACTCACAAGGTAGTAGGTGCATTTAGAGCAGTCCAAAGCAAACAAAACAGTTCAGGGCCATAGGCAGGTAATCAAAGTCAGGATAAGCCGAGGTCAGGGCAGGCAGAACGTGATCCAAGTCATATAAAAGTAGCCAAAGGTTGGTACACAGAAGTCAGGAATCAAGTACATACAAACAAGCAGGAACCCAGAGCACAAAGGCAACGTGACTCTTTGAACGGGCAATACACAATGGGACAGGCAGGTTTAAGGTTTAAATAGAACTAGGGGCGGGAATAAGGCTAAACAGTCCAATGAGCGTCCTATGACGTCATCGCGACTGACGCACGCAAATAGCGTCTTCGCGATGTATAGATTATATATATATACAATGTACACCTGGGCGTCGCGGGTGTACCACGCTGACACGCACAGGCGGATACAAGTGCTGCTGGCATGCCACGGCTGGTTGCACGGGACCACACGAGCAACGCCCACCAGCGGCAGACCGGCGTGGGACTGCGACGGACAAGGTAGGCGTAACAGTCACTACAATTTAAAAATGTGTAAGACATGATTTTGGAGTATGTCTGTGGAAATTTGTGCCCATTTAGCCAAAAAAAAGGATTTGTAAGCACTGATGTTGGACGAGAAGGTCTGGCCCACAATCAGTGTTCCAATTCATCCCAAGCGTGTTTAGTGGGGGTTCAGGTCGGGGCTCTGTGCAAGCCACACAAGTTCTTCCACACTAAATTTATCAAGACATGTCTTTATGGACCTCGTTTTGTGCACAGG
This sequence comes from Spea hammondii, assembly GCA_029215755.1. Taxonomy (NCBI): domain Eukaryota; kingdom Metazoa; phylum Chordata; class Amphibia; order Anura; family Pelobatidae; genus Spea; species Spea hammondii. The sequence continues at coordinate 75,318,942 of JARDYJ010000001.1, forward strand.
TGCTCGGTCCTACAGAACAGGAAAGATTTGTTCCGAAAACTGGTGCTACATAATTGGAAGCACACGATTATCTAAAATAGCTTTGATTGCTGTAGCATTAATATTACCCTTCACTCGAACTAAGGGGCATATCATCAGACAGTGAAGGGTAATTTATCCCCTCGGAGAATGCGTTTCAACTGCACTGGAGTCCAGTAGCGGTGTGCTATACACAACTCCAGCGATGTGCTATATTGTGCCTAATGACCTTTGACTTGTGACAGGAGGCCCTGCTCTGTGAGTGAGCGTAGTCTACCACTTTGTGGCTGAGCTGTTGTTACTCCTTGACACCACTTCATAATAATAGCACTGGGGCAGATCTAGCAATGAAAACATTTTACAAACTGACTTGTGGGAAAGGTGGCATCCTATGCCACAAATAAAGTTGCTGAGCTCTTCAGTTCAGCACATTCAACTGATGGTTGCCTATGGAAATGGCATGACTAGGTGCTTGTTTTTTATGTTATCATTGGGTGTGCCTAAAACACCTACAGTCGATAATTAGGAGTGGTGTCCACATACGTTTGGTCATTTAGTGTGTGTATATATATATATATATATATATATATATATATATATATATATATATTGTAATCTTGCTAGCAGGGCTCTCTCCACCAAATGTATCGGTTTGTCTTAGTCTGTCAATTCTTGTCTTGTCATATCCCTTGAATTTATGTATTGTATTAAGCGCTGCGTAAACTGTTGGCGCTATATAAATAAAAGATAATAATAATATATATATATTATATGATAACTTATGCTCGCAGAAGTACTCACAACATAGCGAAAGGGAAAGTGCAATATGGTAACAAGATCAAACAATGCTTGAGCTTAGCAGAAAAAATGGGTAGACTAGCTGGGACAAATTATCTGTAGTCTCCCCCTCTCTCTCTCTCTCTCTCTCTCTCTCTCACTATACAGTATATATTGCACTAGATAAAAGGGGGTATTTATATGCGTGGTGTCACTGTACTCAGGAGATGTTGCTAAGCACATATTGGGGTGTTCTTTGACAGTGACATATTCCAGGATTAATACCCAAAGTACAATGTGTGTGAAAAAAACACACACATAAAAAATACCACAACAAATTTTGACAAAGGCTGGTGGTATAATGAGTGCATAGAAAGTGTTAATATAACACTATTTAAAACACCTTGGGGTTTTCAAACATATATGGTTTGATGGGGGAAAATTTAACTGACCAGCTTCAAAGTTGTCCCAAATAGGACATGGGGGCAGAATTTTTGACATGTCAAAATTCCAAGTTGAAAAATTAAATTGTGGATGTCCCAAATGTGGCCTTTTACCCCCCAACAATTGGACAAACCCATGCATGGGTGGTGTCATTGTACTCAGGAGATGTTGAACACGTATTGGGGTGTTATCTGACAGTTAGTGATAGCCTTGCTGAGGGAGACTATGTGTTTTCTGCACTAAGTGGTTTCGTCTGCTATGCTTTATATGGATGTTTTTAAGGAGTCCACGGACCTTGAATGAAAGTTTTTTTGTATTTTTTATAATTTTGGTTGCTATTCAAATTGGGAAGTTGGAAGACCCGAAAGCAGTTTGGGCACCCTGGATATTCAATAACTACAGACGGAGCCCGCATACCAAAAGCTGAGTATGTAGTGTTGTTGTCTGACAACAAGTGACATATACCAGTAGCTGTAAATTCATACCTTAAGTAAAATGAGTGTGGAAAATAAACGCAAAAAAATACCACCACAAAGTTTGACAAAGGCTGGTAATACAATTAGTGCAGGGAAAGAGTTAAAATACTAGCATTTGGAATACCCTGGGTTGTCTAGTTTTCAAAAATGTATGGTTTGATGGGGATAAATTGAACTGACTGGCTTAAAAAATGTCCCACATAGGAGATAGAGGCAGTATGACCAGCTCTGTCCTTTAGGGGGACGACGGGGGAGTTCCCGCTGGCGTCGAGGGCGTTCCCGCTGACGGCAGTAGGAAACACCCCATTTAAAGAAAAAATGGCGTGCCAAGACCCCGCTCCCGCGACCCAGAGGATTCGGATCTTGACCCAGAGAACCGGAGGAGCAGCGCTCACGCGGCAATCTCCGGGTCAAACCCGGAGAGTTCACAGGTATGGGTATGTGTTACACACAATCATTTTTTTTATATCAGGAAAATTAAGCATAAGTGGAAGCATAAAGCAATGTTGTATATGAAGTAAAATGATGGAATCTGAGCTGTTCTAGTGAACTGTAACCGTGGTATCAAAAGAATGACACCTCCCACAGGAATAAGACATACTAGGGCGTACGTGCCTATTACCCAGGGACACATAGCCCACTGGCAGGGTTATCTAGTCTTTAGAGAAAAAAAATGGCTGCTACCTTCACAAACCTTTGTGGTGTCAAAGTATAAGTCACAGCTATTTCATGTTCTTTATGGTCGCCTTGAGAGATCACAAGGTAGTTTATAATAAAAAAATACATATTTATTATTACCATATTTGCTCGATTATAAGACGACCCTGAGTTTAAGACACCCCCTATATGTCACTCTGCATCCCTGATATTCCTTTTAACCCCCTAATAAGCCACTCTGCCTCCCAGATATGCCTTGTACACCCATATAGGCCACTCTGCCTCCCTGACATGCATTTTAACCCCTCATTTGCCACATCCCATAAACTTTCAGCGGCTGTGGGATGCACACAAACAACCTCCGCTGCTGCCAGCACTTCCGCCGGGGCTTCTATGGTGGAGAACCAGAAGGTCATGTGATGCGGGCGCTCTGTCATAGAAGCTCCCAAAGGAAGTGCCGGCAGCAGCAGAGGCTTCCAGAGAGGAGGATCCGGGTCCCCTGCAGCGCTGCGGGGGATCTGGATCTTAGTCTTGTAATCAGACCTCTTTTTGAGGTCTAATTAGAAGACGACCTTGAATATAAGACGAGGGATATTTTTCAGACTATTTGCTCTGAAAAAAACCTTGTCTTATAATCGAGCAAATACGGTATTATTATCTTTTATTTATGCAGCACTTAATACAATACTTATATTCAAGGGGTATGACAAGATGAGAATTGACAGACTAAGACAAACTGATACATTAGGTGGAGAGAGCTCTGCTTGCAAGCTTACAATCTTGATTTGAAAAGTTTTTACTACCCATATAAAATGTAGTCCCATTAAAAAAAAATCCTGCGGATTCATAATATGATATGTTGTGGACATTCTCAGGACCTAGCTTATCATTAAGTGGGTCAAAGACAAGGAGCTTTATTGTAATTTAATAGGTTCCAAACATTTTGATTGAGCAGCCTGCTCATGCTGGGATATCCAGAAGTCTGGCCTAATTGTGACCCTCTTTTGACACCTTTGCTACCTGCAGAGTCTTGTTTATGCATTAAAAAATCCATGTATTTTTTATAAGCATAGGTTACAAGAAAGTAGAGTGACAATTTCAAAACAGTTCTCAATACACCATGAGCAATAGAGTACTGTGTTTTTTACAGTCAGAGCCCCTGACTACATCTATATCAGTGTGAAGACCATAATATAAGTTAATTATAACAATAAATTGTATAGCGTTGCGGAATTTGATACCGCCATTTAAATCAATAAATTATAATGATGGCAGACGAATAAGTGTACATGTAGATAGTATACATTCCCCTACTGTTTGAAGTCCACTATTAGATACAACATTAATATTTTATGGGACACTTATAATGTGTTAGTTTCATTTGTATTTTCATATTTCCTAGTATAATTAAACATAGAGGATAGGATACAGATCTATTTTTTGATGTGGTTGCAGACTTTATGGGAGTAGTCATTACGTTTTCCTGTGTTTCCTGATTTCACAAGGCCTGTTCTATTAGATTTGCTGCTTTGCTTACCAAGCAGCTGTTGACATTTCTTTGCCATCGCCCATATCAAAAATGTAAAAATTAATGTCAGCAGGCATTGATCAAGACAATAGGTCATCATACAAAGCGTCAGCATGTAACGTCGCTAGTAGCTTATACTTTTATACTTTTTGTATAAAAGCTTTGTTGGGGAAGGTGATTAAACGGCAAGGGTTAATTCTGAAGGGTCAAACAAAGGACACGTAAGGAATGTCCTGGAATGGCCTCGCGTCGCTTAGTTTTGCCGCCTTTTGGTTTTGGATGCGCTCGCGGGCGGCTCGCGCCGCTTAGTTCGCCCGCGCTTTTGCATTTAGTTGCGCTCGCGGACAGCTCGCGCTATGCTTTGGGCGGGAATTTAACCCCTTAATGACAATTGCCGGTTCTGGCATGACACGGAAAAACAAGTCATGTACGACAAATGACGTGCCAGAACCGGCACGTCTTTAAACGTAGATCGCTTTCTGCACCCAAACGGCGTTGCTGTAATGCCTCAACCTCGAGGCATTCAGCAACACCACGATCGGCACCAGGGGCCATGTCTGGCCCCTCCCCGGGGCGTCAACAACGCCCGTTTTAAAAGCGTTTAGGAGGCAATCAACGATCACCTCCTAAACTTAAATGGTGTCGCTGGAATGCCTCGATCAGGAGGCATCCAGCGACACCAAACACTTACCTCTTGATGGACTGTGACCGCTCCGGAGAGCGGTCACAGCCGCAGCTGCCGGTGATCTTCGCCATCAGCAAGATGGCGGCGGCCCGGGAAAAAAAAATAATAAAGATGAAAAAGTTCGCTAGACGGTCTCCAGACCCTCTCCACATGCAGGTTGAATACAGTTACTGCATTCAACCATGCAAGTCAATGGAGCCCAGCTTTCTAATCACAGTGTGATTCGTAAAAATAAATTCAAAAATAAAATAAAATTAATAATAATTAGAAAAAAATAGTAAAAAAAACAGTAAAATGTAAAAATAATTTCCCACTGATGTCACTATCAGGGGAACCGTCAAGTTGAAAATTTTTTTTTTAAAAAAAAGGCAAAAAAAATAAAATATATATATAAAAAATATATTTTTGTGAGCAAGTCCTAAAATTAGCACATTAGCGTAAAACAATTCTCGCATGGAAAGAGTTAAAATATTGGCATATTAAATGTCCCAATTAACAAGGGGGGAAGGATGGCCACACATCTAATTTCCAATTAGAAAAATGCACACGTACCAAATGTGGCCTTTTAGTTCCCCCCAAAAATGACAAACCCATGCATGTGGGGTATCACTGTACTCAGGAGATGTTACTGAACACATATTGGGGTGTCGTGTGACAGCGGCATATACCAGGAGCTGTAAATTCATACATTACATAGGTGTGTGGGGGAAAAATACACACAAAAGAATACTACTGCAAACTTTGAAAAAATTCTGGTGGTAAAATGTGTACATGCAAAGAGTTAAAATACCAGCATTTAAAATACCCTGGTGTGTCTAGTTTTCAAAAATATATGGTTTTGTTGGGCATACTGAAATGGCCTGGCTCAAAGATGTACCAAATAGGGCATGGGCAGTGGATCCCCAAATGCCAAAGTTCAACATTGAAAAATGCGCATGTCCCAAATGTGGCCCTTTTGCCCCCAAACAGCCAGGCAAAATCATTCATGTAAGGTATCGCTGTACTCAGGAGATGTTGCCAAACACATATTGGGGTGTTTTGTGATGGTGACATATACGAGAACCTTTTAATTCATACCTGAAGTAAAATGTGTGTGACAAAACAAATGCAAAAAAATGACTACCACAAAGTTTGACAAAGACTGGTGGTAGATATGGTGCATGGAAAGAGTTAAAATACTAGCATTTGAAATACCCTGGGGTGTCTAGTTTTCAAAAATATATGGCTTTATTGGGCATACTGAAATGGCCCGGCTCAAAGATGTACCAAATAGGGCATGGGCCAAACACCAAACACCAAAGTTCAACATTGAAAATGTGCATGCCCCAAATGTGGCCTTTTTGCCCCCAAACAGCCAGGCAAAATCATTCATGTGAGGTATCGCTGTACTCAGGAGATGTTGCTAAACACATATTGGGGTGTTTTATGATACTGACATATACCAGAACCTGTTTATTCATACCTGAAGTAAAATGTGTGTGAAAAAACAAATGCAAAAATAAATTACTACCATAAAGTTTGACAAAGGCTGATGGTAGAATTAGTGCTTGGAAAGGGTTAAAATACTAGCATTTGGAATACCCTGGGCTGTCTAGTTTTCAAAAATATATGACTTGATGGGGTAAATTGCATTGGCCGGCTTCAGATATACCCGAAATGGCACATGGGGGGAAGAATTACCAGATTTGGAAAAAATGGCTTTGAAATAGCAAAATGCTACTACTTATTGCCCCATAATGTGTAGAAAAAAGCAAAAAAACATAAAAACATTGGGTATTTCTAAACTCAGGACAAATAGTAGAATCTATTTAGCAGGTTTTTTCATTACCTTTTATAGATGAGTAAAATATTTTTCAACTAAAAGTTAGAAACAGTCATTTTTTTCTAAATTTTTCACCATATTTTATACTTTTTTTAATAGTAAATAATATGATACAATCAAAACAATGTCATCTAAAGAAAGCCCTTCTTGTCCTGAAAAAAACAATATATAATGTGTGCGGGTTCAGTAAACGGGAAAGAAGAAAGTTACAGCTAAACACGAGCAGCGCAGAAATGTTAAAACGGCCATTGTCACGAAGAGTACAAAAAGTAAAATCAGCCTTTGTCACGAAGGGGTTAAACTATAAGAGAGTGTGTCCCTGAGGTGCCTGTTCATTACCCCTGGCTAGCGTTAACTGACTGCACTGACCTCTGAGTCTGGAGAGCGGCGGTTTTCAGCAGTGCCACAGGGAGCAGCATGAAAGAGCTGCTGAATTGTCGCCCGCCCTCCCTTCCCCTTTTTATATGTTTTATAAAATGTAAAAAAAAATAAAAAAATAATTTTATATATTTCTGTCGTGGCTTTTATTGGGGTTAAGTTGCTCTCTGTAAAGGGAGTGAACAAGTGGGGGGTTTTTACAGGTGTCAGGCTGACCGGCTTTTGGGGCAGTTGGCCTTGATTAAATTATTTGATAACTCTGTGGATTGGGCCAACAGTTTGTTTGTATTTGATTCAGTAACAAGCTGTTGATACAAAGTTGTTTTGGAATGGTTATTGTTAAATAAATTTGGTTATAAGCTAAATATAAGAGCATGGCCTTTGTTCATCCACATTTGTTTCAGTTGTCATTTATTTATTATTGGTACATTTGCTTACAAGCATTACACCATACAACCACATGTATTTGTTGATTGTGTTGTCAGCTGTCCAAGTAATTTAGTTACCGTATTGGCTCGGATATAGGCCGCCCCCGTATATAGGCCGCACCCTAAAAGTTTGGTGCTTTTTTAAAGAAAAAGTTTTTTTCTTTAAAAAAGCACCAAAAAAACATGCTACCACTCTGTCCCCCCCCGAGATATGCTGCCACTGTCCCCCCCCCCGAGATATGCTACCACTGTCCCCCCCCTCCCCCCCGAGATATGCTGCCACTGTCCTCCTCTGCCCCCCCCCCCGAGTTACCGGAGTTGTATACGCGTATTGCGTAGATGTCCCCCTCCGGCCCCGCAAGACACCCGGGAGTCTGCTCCGGTAAGTCGGGGGGGGAAGAGGTAAAACGCATCTTGCGGACGGTCCGCACAATGCGCTTAGACAACCTCCCGTGCCGGCACCCCCCCCCGTGGGAAGTGCTGGCAGGGGAGGCTGTCTGAGCGTATCGGGGAGTAGGATGCAGGTCCCCTGCACCGCTGCGGGGGATCTGTATCCTAACCCCGGGTGCCTGCCCGGCGCCCGGGACTGCATGTCCCGGGCGTCGGGCGCTAGACCCCGAATATAGGCCGCACCCCCACTTTAAAGACTTAAAGTGGGGGAAAAAAGTGCGGCCTATATTCGAGCCAATACGGTAATTACTGCTTCGTTAATTACATGTCAGCTGTTGCCATAAGTCAGGCAGGAGGCAGGTATGATACATGCTACATACACATATGTACACATTGGCGGAGGCACCAGGAGTGCTTCACGTGTATTACCCCTTGGGTATGGAAGCCTATTAAACAGAATGGGGTTCAATTCAACGACAAATGGGATATTTCATCATGCAAGCACTATATGCTGACATATAGGAAATGTTAAGTTCACCTTTATTAAATAAAACTACGAAGGTGAATAATGAGAATGAATATTCCTTTAAGCTATATAATACAAACCTCTTTGGTTTGGTGTTTTGAAGCCTCTCTCACAGTGACAGAAGTATCCAAGCAGTTGATCTAAGTGTTTTACAGATTTCATACCAACCAAGCAAAATGTATTAAAAGCACAACAAACACAGCAAAAGTACATTTTCACACAACACGTCAATTTTAATGCTATTGCCAAAAAGATGAATTACATAGATACAGTATTGCAGTATGGCAACATTTGTCATAGTGATAACATACACAGGGAAAACAATTTCTAAAGTAGACTGTTGTGTTACAACTAGCTAGTAAGGGTCTATGTTCACAAACACAAATTACATGTCCTTTGATCTACATTTATTCTTAAGGGGTGTCTGTCTGAAGAGCATTCCACCTGTTTCAGGGATAATGATCAAAGCTTCTGAATCAAAGCATACTGTGTGAATAAGCCTGCCAACAGAATACACATACTGACTTGTTAATACACTTTAACTCCTTCTCTGCATTACAGTGTTTCTGTCAAGAGCACACACATTTCACGCATTTTAGCTAGTGAAAACAGCTTTCACTGCACTTAGTGGTAGATTTAGTGTATTATTAGAGTGTGATAATTTAATTGGGTTATGGATTCATACACTGACAAGACTGCAGCCCAGTGGATGACATAACTGTTTTCTTCTTATTGCCTGAACAGATCTACCTGAAATTGTTGCTTATTTACTTATTGTTTGCAGTTGATTTTTACCCCATTATAGCATATAAACAAATATATTTTTTATTTAATATGTTGTTTAAAAACGCACACCATTTAACCACATTATGTAAAGTTTCAATACATATTTTCAGATTTCAAGATTTCCTTTATTTTTAAAATAAGAGGTTATCATTTTTTTGTTTATCATAAACCAAATGTAATAATGCTTTGATCATCTAAGAAAAGGAAGTAGGTATGGTTAATCCCACCACCTCATTTTTTCCACCACTCAACTAAATGCGGACCAGGAGAACACATCTCTCTGCATTTGACACCAACTTTTCTGGGTTTGGTTTGGTTACCAGTAAAGGGTAATGTTAATTTTACAACATACAAAGATATCATAGACAATTGTATGGTTCCAATTTTGTGGCATCAGCTTGGAGGAGGCACTTTCTTGTTCCAGCATGACTGTGTCCCTGGGCACAAAGTAAGGTTCATAAAGTTTGATGAGTTTGGTGTGGGAGAACTATCGTGGCCTGCACAGATCACTGACCTTAATCCCATTTGGTCTTCTCGCCCAACATCAGCCATTACCTCACAGACGCTTTTTTGCTGAATGGGCACAATTTCCCTCAGAAACTTTCCAAAATCTTGTGAAAAACCTTCCCAGAAGAGTTGAAGCAGTTATAGCAGTTGGGGTGCAACACCATATCAATGCCCATGGTTTTGAAATGGGATGTCCAACAAGCCCATACAGGTGTGATGCTCATGTGTCCACTTACTTCCAGTCAACTATAGCGTTGGCACTGTTAGCAGGCAGCTGTCACTTTAACCCCTTAAGGACAAACCAAATGATTTTGGTAATATTGCATATTGTCATGTGATTTAAATTTCATTATTTTGAACAGTTATTATAAGCGGGTGCAGTAGCAAAATACATGCACAAAACTTTCTTTTTAGAATACCTATCCACTTTAATGTGGGAAAATAGCACTGTTTGGGAAAGTATTTTCTAGGGAAGGGCGTTTAAACTATTAATTAACTGCGCCTAACAATTGACATCCTTTTTAACTCCGAAGACACTGCTATGCCCCCAGAATAATTTTTTTTTTGCAGCTGTTGGATGGAGTTCTTCCCACAGATGGCAAGGTAGGAAGCCTTGCTCTTTTTTTTACATAATACTTACAGGGACTGTAACACAAAAATGGGGAAGAACCATAAGAAAGCAAGCAGGAAATGTAACATGGACATAGTGATCGGAACAACATGCTTCTGGTGCTTTCTGCTGCATTAGATGAAAGGTGTCAAATGGAATATGCTTCCTCTTCTTCCTAAGAACATTAACACACACAAACCTGATGAGTGACTGTAATAGTTTTTATCAGAAAAGGAAAACAGCAGTGTTAGGATATGTCCTGAGAACACTAGCTTAGTTGACTGTCATTAAGTGCTTGTAACGGTTACTAGTGCATGGTTCTAGGACACACCCTGGCAGATTTTTTTTTGGTAAAATAATGCATTGCTTATTATTGGCTATATTATTTCTCTGCATATCCATAACAATCAAATCTGATTAGATTGTAGCTCTGAAAGTCCAAGTTTAGGATCACAGTTAAATCCTAAAATATTCCAATAAGTTATCCATTGTTAACAAGCCCCCAACTGGAGGTTCTTGTGATTGTGCTATCATTGATGTCTGAACAGGAATGGGAATTACTACATTTTTGAAGGAATAAGCCCTGACCACGTTTTTTAAACAAGGTTGCAGTTATCTCCAATGGAATTATAGATTTTCGATTCCATGCAAGCACAGATGGCATATCCAGGGGCGTACCTAGAGTGTTTGTAACCTGGGGCATATTTTGTATGTGGCACCCCCCCAACAAAAAAATTGATGTCGGCAAGAATATTTATTTCACAAATTACAAACTGTAGGTCAACTGGAAAAATCAGAAAAAATACATTACTAACTTATAAATAAATTAAATAAATTTAAATAAATAACATTTACTGAACAGATATGGTACAGCATAACTCCCATTACTATACACTGAGCCAGACATTGATGTGGTAGGCCTGTGCCCCTACAGCTCCCCTCTATTGTTGTCTAGTATATACTTTTTACGTTTATAGAAGTGTCACACATTTTAAGTATTTAAATCTGATAGTGTAAGAGCTTGTTTGGATGTTTTATCTGTAAAACCTTTAAATTGGTATCCTTTAATATGTTTCTTTGATGCCTTGAGCACTGAGAGAGACGATGACTCATATGACACTAGTTGAGGTAAAAGCTACAAGAATTTACATCAAAGCCAGAGTGATCTTTAAACTTAGTGTTTTACAGCAGACCCCTGCTTAAGAAGAAACTGCTTTGAAAATACACATAAGGTGATGTAATGTATATCCATATCTATTTTTTTTTTACTTAAGGGTTACAAGGGTTACCTAACATTTTAGGTATTATCTGGAAATCACCTTCATCGAGACCCTCAAAGAATGGTGGTCACTTTTTATATAATACCCACCTATATGCAGGTCACCCTTAGGCAGGGCCAAGCTGGCGAATGCCAGTTCTGCAATGCACAAGACCAGTGGCCCACCATCACCCTCTGAGTTGTCTTTGCAGGTATGACTGCTGGGGAGGGGTGAATTGTTATGTTAGACCCCAGTGTTTCCCAGCTCTCAAACCTGTAGGGACTGTGCACAAGTGAGAGAGTGTGAAACAGGTCTGTGCATGGCAGAAGTGGCACTCAATCATGATTGATTTGAACAAGTTTTATGAACATCATTGTATGTTCCCTACTGGGGTAATAACTTAATCTCCTCCACAACATATGTGGTGGATAATTCTCCTTTGAAAGAACTGAAAATAGGTAGGATTGCAAAGAAACTGCTGTCAAAGTTGTCTGATCTAAAAAAAAATGACTATCCCACAGTTTTTCTAAACCTTCCTCAAATGAGACAAAAAGAAGCAGGTTTAAAGACATTAAAGGAATACTTTAATGCCACAAACAAGCCTTATCAAATAAACATGTATATTAAATTACCTTATATGTAGTTTAGTATGCATTCTTTAAAATGTAAAAAATTGCTGGTTTGGAGTTGTCAGATAAGTACCATGTGTTTCTACAGGTTAAAGACTGATTAGCAGTAGCAGTAAGAGGTCTATTGAGGATTAATTATGCTCTTATTTAAAAATCAACAGTGAAACCATAAAGCCCCACATCAGAGAATATTTTAAGAATGATGGTACTCCAATATTTTACCTATGGCTGTAAGGCTGTCTTTAGAGGTCACTTGATTTAATTGGCTTCCTTGCTAAAGAAACTTAGACAAGAGAACAAATTGGAGGCTCTGAAAGAACTATATGTAGTGTCTCAAGACATAAGAGGAAACTGGGCAGGCAAGGAGTCTCCCATGAATCCGTCTTGGCTCCCTTCCCACACAAACTTACCCCTATGTGTCCTCAGCCTCCAGGGGTTACCATAACATTTTTCCCCCTTTGCAAGGAGCCGACACAGAAGTTAGTCAGTATATCCAGTCCCACCAGCAACAAATTGGTCCCTAAACAAATTGCCCATACAAGGGCAGTGCTCACCCAGCCAACCTCTGCTTCTCCCGATGAATGCCACCTGCCCTTTCTCCTGGACGTTCAGGATGGAGGCCAGAGCCACTCTGCCCTAATACCAGTGCTTCAGATGGGGTGGCAGGGCCGGAAGGTGTGAGGTTGTCCCGGTCAGTCAAAGGCAACAGGGGCAGAGACCAGTGGTACTCTGCATGGTTGCCAGCACTTCTGCTGGGGTGGTGAGATCGGAGAGTGTGAAGCTGACCCAGCCAGGTGCTAAGGCCACAGCTTGCATGAGGCTGGGATCAGCAGTATCACTGGTGACCTGGGACCGGACATTGTGGGACTGTCCTGGTTGAGTTCTGGGGCCACTGATAGGAGTGGGAAGAGACTGGAGGTGCCAGCTCTTCTGCAGGGTTTTCCATATACACAGTCTCTGGGGCATACTGTTGAGCATGGTCGAGCTGTTTTGTATATGCCTCCTCCAGTTCCCAAGCCTGTGTAACTAAAAAGTCTAGATCAGTCCTTAATTTGAGGATCTCTAGAATATCCACTTCTCTGAATTCCCACATGTACTCACTCTGCCTCTTCTTTGTATTGTCAAAGTCCAGATCCTCCTGGAGACTGTCCCATATTGATCCTGGGCCGCCGATGTCATAGCCCTAGGTGGGCTCTGTATCCTCCAGCCATGAACACACCTGGGCTGCCAAATATTGGCAGGCATCCCTACAGCCAGCTAGTCCATGGAAGTCTGGTTAGGGCGGTGAGCGCAAGATGTTTTCATTTAAGTATAATTCCCTAAGCAGGCAGGGGTTTTCCTATTATCTTGAGGTGAAGGCCTATTTATCTATTTTTAGTTTCCTCATTTAATATTTTTGCTTTTGTTATTAGTGTCCTTATCAATGCAGTGCTAAATACTATATATATAATGCCGAATAACATGTACTACTTCATGTTGCAGAAGGGACTGAAAATATTGCCTATATTTTACCATTTTCATTAAAATATTTCAATAAATATGTAACATAAAAATATCACCAATTGGGTTTTGACAAACCTTATGCTGTATATTCAAGAGGGACTAGATAGGAACATGTTCAAGAGTCTACATGAAATGAAAGGATTATAAACTCATTATACTTAATCCACAAAAAAAGATGATGTGATGAATGGGGATGCCTTTGAAGAACTGTTTTTATCTACACTGTGATTTCATTTAAATATGGCACAAATGCAATGACTTTATAATCCTCTCACTCATGTTGAAATAGTGTTCTCCGAGAATAACATTATTGATTTGATTTCCACAGGGCTGGTACTTGATGAGTTAAGTATGGGATGAAGGACTAGTTTAAAATATCAGACAAGGGCAGCTTTCCTTTTTTAATTTGAAGGTTCTATGATAATTGCAGGCTTTGCCATGCTTTTTCCACACGCTATTATAGTTTACAAAAAAGAACATTTGGCTCACTTCATTGAAAAACTGTCTAAAAAAAGATTGCATGTTAAAAGAATATTCAAAATATTAAAAGTCAAAAATACAATTCCTGGTGGACATAAAACGATATCTGATCAAAAGCTGCTCAAATGCATGTTCATATCTCATAATCATAGTAACATAGTAATTTAGTTTGAAAAAGACACAAGTCCATCACTTTCAACCATGCTTTTAATCCAGAGGAAGACAAAAAACAAACAATTTATCAATTGTTCTTCAAGAAATGAGGGACAAAATACAGTACTTCTTTTTTTCTAAAATCTGCTTTCTCATTGGATCAGCAAGTTATAACTAATTATGTCCTTACACTTTATTATATTTTATTTGCTAAAAAGTCATCCAGGTACTATTTAAATATATCAATTGCATTTGAGACACTGTCTGCATAGTAAATTATACATTTTTCATGTTCTTACTTTAAATAATACGTTGTGCTGTTTTGGGTAAGGATTCCCTTTTTCAAGGATGGATGACCTTTTGTTTTTGTACAGTTTTCTTAATACAGTCATGTGAAAAAGAAAGTTAATCATCTCGGAATTCTATGCTATTACATATCAAGACATAATAAAAATCATCTGTTCCTTAGCAGGCCTAACAATTAGGTAAATGCAACCTCAGATGGACAATAACACACAAAATTAAAGCCAAAATGGAGAAGCTATGGGTGAAAAAACGAAGTACATCATTACTGTTTCCTATATGCCACTGTGCCCCATGATATGCCTTTTAAACCCCTATATACCCCTCTGCCCCATGATATGCCTTATACCCCTATATGCCACTCTGACATTTAGGGGGTTAAAAGGCATATTATGGGGTAGAGTGGCATATAGGGAGGTATAGGGCATTTCTGGGTGCAGAGTGGCAAGCCTGGTGGCAGATGTGCAACTTCTCTGGCCCTGCCCCCAGAGGAAGAAGGAGGGGGGCAGAGTCGTATGACGTTTCTGCTGGCTTCCTGTTCTCCTGCTGCTAGTGCAAGAGACGCTGCTGGCGACCAGAGCACCGGTAAGCAGCCTGTCCCCAGCGGACATTTTTTGGAGGTCTGATTAGAAGACGACCTCGATTAGAAGACGAGGGATATTTTTCAGAGCATTAGCTCTGAAAAAACCTTGTCTTATAATCGAGCAAATACGGTACTTTTTAAAATAGTTCACCACGCATGTGATAAACAAGTGGCATACCATTAGTTAATTGCATTGAAAGTAAGATCCACTATAAAGGATGTCATGTTTATTGCTTGTTTTTATTAATAGACCCAAATGACTCATCTGTGAAGTTACCATGGTTACTGAAGAACATGTATTGAAATGCTATAAGCAGAATAATAAATATTGTTCATATAAGATCCTGTAAAGTATAATTCCTAGATTAACAATCCACATAAAACACATACAATGCATTAATTTTCATTATAGAAAGTAGTCATTGTGCACATATGAATGTAGGTAATACAGTATTTTTATCTAATTATATGCAATATTGCTTGCCTAATAAAGTCTACCATATTAACAAACACTATGAGCCAATGTATATGTATTGAAGAATAGTCATTTTGTGCCTAAGGATAAGTGTTATGTTGTTCTGTTCTGTTTATAGCATATTTTCAAATGTATTTCATATTCCCACCTAACCTCTGTGGCAAAGAACTGCATTCTACTAAAAAATCCTCAAGACCGAAAGGATTTTCTCAGCCTTTATAGAAATCAAAAGATTCCTAAAATATGGTACCTACCACAGTCTCAAAAGTGTATCCTCATTGCTTGAACATATGTTGGGGATGTTCCTTAACTCAAGGGACATACCTACATTTTTAGTGGCAATGTAAGGAAATAAGATCTTAATGGCAATATGTTTTTAATTAATAAAGCAATTAACCAATTGTCAAGTAGATGATACATCTATATCAATGTTACTATTATGAGGGTGGAATAAACTCATAAGAATGCTTTTAATTATTATTCATACAATAGTAAGTACTTTCATAACGACTGCCAGAAATTGGAAATTACACAATTTAAACTGGAATATTATTACAATTCAACCTATCACTGGAAAATGGAAAAAAAAAATCCCTATTGAATTGGGATATAAATTGTTATATCAACTACTTAATTTAAAACTAGCATTTATGTATTTTCTATTATGTAATAATCTTTTACGATTATTAACATTCATGTCTAAAAATATTAAAATCATAATAAAAAATACAGGCCTGCAACTGGTTTTATCATGTTTTTTTCAATAATTAAATAAGAACTGTTACCTAGGAACCCTGATGGAGAGAAGACGGGACTGTATATTTGTTGTGTTTGTATTTTTTTAAATACTTTCCATTATTAATTTAATAAGAAAATTCACTAATATTATATGTTTCATATGATCTGGTTATCCATATATATATATCTGCCTCTGAAGGTGGGGGAGCGCAAGTTCTCTAACATCCACCAGCTCCGTGATGTCGTCATGGAGGAGTGAAGCTCTGGTGAACTCCATGCACAAAAGGGTTAAGGCAGTGCTGGAAAATAATGGTGGCCACACAAAATATTGACACTTTGGGCCCAATTTGGACATTTCCACTAAGGGGTGTACTCACTTATACAGGCTGTGCACTCACTACTTTACATTGTAGCAGAGTGTCATTTCTTCAGTGTTATCACATGAAAAGATATAATAAAATATTTACAAAAATGTGAGGGGTATACTCACTTTTGTGGGATACTGTAATTCCCAGCATGCACCTGACCTTCTGTCACTAACTTGACAATTTATTTAGTACTTTTGTAAATACTTTTATTCATAAATGGAAAGTGGGTATTTTTTCCTTACTGTAATGGGTTCTGCAGCCTTTATTTTTATTAACAATATCTTAAAAAAGACTTTAGAAAAGCTTTAGAAATGTTAATGTATTCAATGCTCTACCGATTTGTGAAGTTCCCAAGTGGTAGTTTATCCTTAATAATCAACCTGCCTAGGCCAGTCAGCTGGTAATTGACTACAGATGCCTTTGGGTGTTATTTGACTGGATCATGTATTGTCTTGTCATCTTCAATAACTAAATATAGGCAACAATATTACACATTCCATCTGTGCCATTGCATTTGGTTTATACTAATAAGTTCCTGTTGGACCGTTTACCCATTTCTGCTTAATACCAGGACCATTAGCATCACAGAATTGTGTACACTGTCACTCATTTAAAATAGCTTGTGTCAGTCACAAAGTTTCTCACACATCTAATTGTGATTTTAATATTGAAATATTATTTTGGGGATCACAAGCAAACAAATATTTTATGTTTTAATTAATATTTGAATGAAGTAATATATACAAATATTACTTGATAAAAGGCTTAGAAAATTTCATTATTGAGTAAAAAAGTTTTTCCCCTGTTTAGTCAGGGTAAAAGGGTATTAATGAGAAGACCACCAGTATATTTGAGATCTTAACTTGTTACTATCTCTAAATCAGTGGGGCTTTCAGATCACTGTAATGACATACAGGCAGCTAAGGACAGAAAAGGCAGGACAGAGCCAAAGGAGTAGAAACAGGTTGCCGAATCAGGAATACAGGTTACAGGGACAGGCTACATACAAGATGAGACATAAATAGGACAGGACACATCAGAGAAAGACATCCCAGACTGCAGACTGAGACAAACAAGACGGGTGGGGCACAACTTATGAAGGAATCAGAAGCTGAAGAGCAGGACTTGAATCAAAGAATCAGAAGTTCAGGACAGAGCATAAGGAAATCCAGGAATAGATTGTAGCAAGACACGGGAACTGTAGCGAGACAGGGGAAACCAGAGATTTGCAGCTCCACAGCCTGGATGTGACATAAACATTGATCTGGACCTGTCGGTGTTGACTTGTATGTCCATAAGAAACATTAATGGAGTTTGTTCACCAAAGAAGGAAACATTTTTACTTGTTCCGATCACTCTATATTATGAAGGCCAATGAAGGCCAATCGCGGCCTTCAGACACCACGCAAATGTCCCAAATCTGGACTGTTTGCTGGGTATCAGTAAAATGTTTACCTAAGGTATCTATAAACAGCATAAAATGTGTTTGTGAATTAAATTATGTAAATAAAAAAACATCATTCTTCCAAATGGCTTAACCAATTACATAAAAAGATGCCAATAGGTTTAAAAATCCCATCAAATCTTGCTAAAGTCTTGACCCTAGCAATTCTTTTAAACACGTCCCATAAAGCAGAAGCATGGCCCTTTCACCATGGGAAATGCTGGGGTGGGGATTGTGACACAGAATGTTAATGATGAACACATTAACTGTTTCAAACAATCCCTGTGGATACATTAAGGCTAATTAAAAATTACCTAGATGCAGTTATCTCTGATTCTAGTACAAGTTTCTTAAACGCTGTCTGGTTTGTACAGACAAACAGACCGTTTATGTACCTTGGTCTGGATTCCAGCATAGTGTATAGACAAAGAGGGCTTAGCTTTCCTTGAATATGAAGCCATCTGGTTGCCATCCAGAATGCCTGAGATAAACTAGTGGAAATCATCCTAAAACAGGTGATGGAAAATCTAAGAAAATAAAATATGTAATCCTACATGTGTATTCTAAAATGCAAAGCACTGATTCATTGAGCTACATCATAGAGATGAAAGGAACCACTTTATGACTGGTTTTGTTGATCTGAACTGTGAATGATGTGAATGTGGCTTTTGCTGACACAGCGATGGCTGTGGGCAGGCCCGGACTGGCCATCGGGTGGGCAGGGCCGCGGCAGGGCCGGATTGACTTAGGGGCTGATGGAGCTGCAGCTCCAGGCCCCTACCTTAAAATAGGCCCAGTCAGGACCGGACTGACTGGGCCTATGCGGCCTCTACGGCACCTGCCCCTTAAGCCCGCCGCAACTGCGACCGGGTCCGCCACTCTAAGGGGCCAGGAAGCCCCCACCAGGGCCGGCCTTACGGGTGTGCGTCCGCACAGGGTTTAAATTAAAACATCGTGGGTTCTTTTTGTTGTTTTTTTTTTTACTTTATTTAAATCCTCAATGTTAAATAAAGTTTTTGTTAACTTTATTTAACATGGAGGATGTTAAATAAAGTTAAAAAAACCCCCCAATGTTTTAATTTAAGCCCTGTGCGGCCGCAGACCCCTAAAGCCGGCCCTGGTGGGGGCTTCCCGGCCCCCTAGAGTGGCGGACCCGGTCGCAGTTGCGGCGGGCTTAAGGGGCCCTGCGTTAATGTGGCCATAGAGGCCGCATAGGCCCAGTCAGTCCGGTCCTGACTGGGCCTATTTTAAGGTAGGGGCCTGGAGCTGCAGGTCCATCAGCCCCTAAGTCAATCCGGCCCTGCTGCAGGCCCGGTCGCAGTTGCTGCTTGCTCCGGCAACAAAGTAAGTAGGGTGAGGGAGGGGGGTGCAGTGAGAAGGGGCAGAGGGGGGTTAGATAGTGAGAAATGGGGAGAGGGGATAGATAGTGAGAGGGGGTACATATTGAGAAGTGGGGAAGGGGGTACATAGTGAGAAGGGGCAGATAAGATTGTGAGAGGTGGTAGTGTGAATGCGTATGAGAATGAATGAATAAATGTGTGGATGAATTGTGTGAATGCGTATGACAATTAATGAATTCATGTGTGGATGAATTGCTTGAATGATTTGTGAGACTGCATTAATGAATGTGTTAATGATTTGTGTGAATGAGTGAGTAAATGCAAAGATGGTACATGAAGGGTGGGCTTTAACAATAAATAAATAAAAATGGCCTGCTCAGGCTTAAATGCCCGGGCCTATTTTTTGTCCCAGTCCGGGCCTGGCTGTGGGTGCTGTTTCATTGGGAATTCCATAAATTTTAACAATAGCTACATTTTGACAGGTTAACATTTGGCATTATATATTCCGCTTGATGTGGTAGTCAACTTTTCACATTTTTATGTTTTTTTTCCCCCTCAAAGGTTAATGCATATTTCTTTTTTAATTTATTTATTAAGGTTTCTTATGTGGATGTAAAAATGAGAAAATTGGTGATACAAATTTTGTATATATAACTACAATTGTACGTACCAATGCATGTGTGTAGTTTACAGATGCTGTGCATGGGCTAATACATCTGCTTCATATGCCCTCTGCATCTCAGCATCATGGAGTGGTGCCAGATACATTAATCAAGCCTTGTGAGCAGTGCTAATATTTATGGTTGTTCTTTTATCTATTCAAAAGGACAAAGTCATGTATAAGTGAAAATATGGATCTACTATTTCCATCTATGCATTGTGCGTGCCACACTGAAAAAATATGGATTAACAATAATTTTTTAAAATTATTTATGTACATTTCCACACATCGCATATTTCAGGTGAGCTGTTGCTTTGTTTAGTCGTGTGAAAAAGAAAGTAAACCCTCCTTGAATTTTATGGTTTTACAAATCAGGACATCATAACAATCATCTGTTTCCTAGCAGGTCTAAAAGATAGGTATATGCAAGCTCAGATGAAAAACAACACATGACATATTACACCGTATCATGATTTAGTCAACAAAAATAATAAAATGGAACAATAAAAAGCAACAAAATCATGGTTCATTGAATACATAGCAACACAAATAAATAACTCACACATAAATAAGTAATTATAATTGGACATTAGTATATACAGTATTTGCTCTATTATAAGATGACCCTCCCTCAAATATGAATATTAATTTAGGGGAAAAAAGCCTGAATATAAGACGACCCTATAGGAAAAAAGTTTTACTAGTAAATGTTAATTCATGTAAACTATGTAAACTATTTTTTTAAAATAAAAGCTATGATTGAGAAAAAAAATTTTTTTATTTCCTTTTATTTTCCAACCTGCCCCCCAGTTATGCACATCTGCCCCCAGGCTTGACACTCTACCCCAGAAATGCCTTATACCCCCTATATGCCACTGTGCCCCATGATATGCATTTTAACCCTCTAAATGCCACTGTGCCCCATGATATGCCTTTTGACCCCCTATGTGCCACTGTGCCCCATGATATGCCTTTTGACCCTCTATGTGCCACTCTGCCTCCAGAAATGCCTTATACCCCTATATGCCACTCTGGCATTTAGGGGGTTAAAAGGCATATTATGGGGCAGAGTGGCATATAGGGAGGTATAAGGCATTTCAGGAGGCAGAGTGGCGTATAGAGGGTTAAAACGCATATCTGGAGGCAGAGTGGCTTTAGGGGCGTTAAAATGCATATCATAGAGCACTTTGCCTACAGAAATGCCTTATGCCCCCCATTTAACACCCCCCAAACTTACCGGTGCAGCCGGAAGGAGGTCCGGTTAGCAACAGGGGGGTCGCGTCCATCACGCATATGCCCTCCGGCTGTAAGAGAGAATTCCCCACAGCGTTGCGGGGAACTCTGCTCTCCGACAGCTGGGGAAGGTCTGCGCGATGGACGCAGACAACCCCCGCTGCTAACAGCACCTCCTTCTAGCTGCAGCGGACGTTGCCTACGTGAATCGCATAGACGTCTACCCGCTGCCCCGACTACACACCAGGAAGTCGGACGCACCGGTAAGTTGTTTTTTTTGGGGGGGGGGGTTAAATGGGGGGCATAAGACAGGAGGATCCAGGTCCCCTGCAGCACTGCGGGGGATCTGGATCTTAGTCTCATAGTCAGACCTATTTGAAGTCTGATTATAAGACGACCCCGATTATAAGACTGCTCTGAAAAAACCCTCATCTTATAATCGAGCAAATACGGTACTTATATGCTTATTTGCTGTGTCATGCACTTTCATTTCAGCCATGTGTCTCACATGGAAAGACTGAAGTGCACAGGCTGAATGGATCACTATGCCTCCTTAAGTGCTCGACAAGACCACATAATTGTGTCTTAGCTCAGGGCCCTGGGGCATATCAGGGGTGGGCTGGCACATTTTGGCATAGGGGGCAGGTAAAGTCTTTTGGCTCCTTGCTTCCCCTGGCCTGGTAACTTATATACGCACTAGCATACACACTGACTCTCACACTAACACACTCACACATTTACACATAAACACTAACACTTATACATACACACTCATGTTGAACATCCTCACTGTATCATTACACCTTACTCCACACCTTGCATCATCAGATCATCACCCTGCCACAGAGTTACCTTGTCTTATGGCTGCTCTCACACTGTGATCCATTCCATCCTACTTAAATCACGCTACCATAACTCAAATTATTATTATTTATTGTTTTATATAGCGGCATCATATTCAGTAGCACTGTACAATGGTTGGCCAAGACAAGAGGATGGCCCTGCTTAAGTGAGCTGACAATCAAGAGGGAGTTAGGGTGTATTAAACAAGAGATAAAAGTGCTACTGTTAAGGATGGACCAGCCACACTAGTATAAGTATTGCAGGAAAAGGCCTAGGAAAGATGAGCTAGAGGAATATGGGAATATGAGAGCATTGGGAGGGTGGCCATGCAACAGCCAGACTGAAAGAAACCCAGACTGAGAGGAGACCCCTGTGGGTAAATCCAGTGAATGCAATCTGGCCAAGTCTGTGTGTTATCTGGGTGCTGGTGTAGGTCCTTATGTATTATTATTTATTGTTTTATATAGCGCCATCAAACTCTGTAGCGCTGTACAATGGGTGGACAGGACACAGCCACACTAGTAAAAGTATTGTAGGAGAGGGACTAGGAAAGGTGAGCTAAAGGAATATGGGAGGGCATTAATGTGCTATGTTGTAAGCGTCTTTAAAGAAGTGGGTCTTGAGGGATTTCTTGAAGGAATAAAGGCACGGAGAAAGACAGATATACTGGGGGAAAGCATTCCAGAGCATAGGGAAATCTTGTGCATAAAGGAGAGGATAGAAGGAGAATGAGTGATGAGGTGTAGGTAGGGGAACACCTGTGAAGGGCTTCGAAAATTAAGCGTAAGTATTTTGAAATGAATCCTGAAGCGCACAGGCAGCCAGTGAAGAGACTTACAGAGGGGAGAGGAAGATAAGTCTGGTGGCAGCAGGGTGAGACAGTTAAGAGGGAGACCAGCTAAGACAGAGTTACAATAATCAAGGCGGGAGATAATAAGGGCATGGACAAGAGCCTTAGTGGCATGCTGTGTTAGGAAGGGACGGATGCGGGCAATGTTTTTAAGATGGACACGGCAGATTTTAGAGACAGACTGAATGTGGGGGTGAATGAAAGGGTGACACCAAGACAGCGTGCATGAGGAGACGGGGAGATGATAGCACCATTAACATTAACTTATGTGCGCAATCTAATTGCTGGGCCAGATGTATGCAGACTAGGTGCTGGGGCAAATCCTTTGGATGTGATCTGGGTGCCTAAGATGTCTATCTAAGATGGTCTTTTTATGCTTTACGCTTTACTCTTACAGCCAGAAAGCGATGAAAATTGTTTTAGGGCACCAGTGCCTTAGACTATCTTGGATACTCCGAGACAGACTTTTTTATTATTACAGCATTGGTGGATTAAGGAGACTGACTCCTTCTTGTGTCAGCCAAGCATAGAGGATCAGACTTAGTTTTATTAGCTTGGTGAGCGGCTGGCTTTTCCTCATGTGCAGTGTGTATTCTCACCTTGGTATATATTTTTTTTGTTGTTAATTATAGCTGTTAGACTGACAGACTCTCAATGAGCCAGTTTACAGTACCTCATCATTTTTCAGAGGGGTAATATCATTACTGTACATGACATCCTTATTCCAAGCTCAAATTCCCATGCTATGTCAACATCCACCACATTTACCCCAGTTAAAAGCTTTTATACGTATTCACCACACTTTCATGAAATTAAAACTATTTACATTACATCTAAGCCTCTGACCCTCTAGTTTTAGTGGCCACTGGAATGTAAGTTTCTCTCCCTTTGAAATATACTTTAAACCTCCTGAAACTAGTTTAATCCTTTAAATATTTCTCCATATATATGCATTTTTAATGTCAAGTTCCAAACAGTCCTTTATGGATCTTATAAATAAACTGCCACCCTTCAGATAATCTGTGAAATTTTAAAATTTCATTATCATTCTATACAGCAACTGCAGGACTCACTGATGAAATCCCTTATATTAACAGAGCGTAATTTAGCCACGACCTAGTATGTTTTTTTTTCTCCTTCTCAAGGACATACAATTTTCTGCTGCTGTAAGCATGTGGGTAAATCTCCTTGTCTATTTTACACAGTGCTGAGTGTTATACAGAGAGGAGGCCTGGCATCTTTTAACAACATCTGGCACACATCTGACAAAATTCACTAAAACCTGTCAAACATACCAGCAATAAGAACAGAACTTGGTAGCAAATTGAGTAATAGAACCTAGTATCTGGGGCAGGTCCGGACTGGTGGCAAATGCTCAGTGTGCTGGGTCTCGACAGTGCCTCCCACACCCTGTTCCATTCACAAGGCCATATAATCTAAATGTGTAGTGTGCATGCTGCAGGTTTACCTCTGATTTATGGGCTGCTGGCCAAGTTCCAGGGTCAATTTCCTATACAGTCTGGTGCTTATCAGATAAAAGAATAGGAATGAATGAACATTTGCCATTACCACCATCAATTGAGACCACCCTCTTTGCACAACTGGCCATCTAACTCAACTACTGTCTTAAATGAATGCTACTTAATTACACAGTTAGTATTATAGTGATAGACTATATGAGTGAATCTAATGCAACACATTTATAAATCAACACTTGTTAATTCTTTCTTAGGAACATACTGAGGAAGAATAGATACCATATGTTCCGAATATGATATGGGCCATATTATACACAATTAAAAGCAAACATTAATATATATATATATATATATATATATATAAACAATAATACAAAGTAGAGAAGCACACAACCTAAAAAGCATAAAAGACACATACATTTATATTACTGGGTTGCTGCTAGAATAATAACCAATAAGTACACAAAACAAAGGAATTTGGTGCATATCTAGCACATCTGCCAGATCTTCCTCTCCCATCACTTTACTAACACCTATCCCCTCTATCTCTTCACTCTCTGCCTGTGCACTTGACTCTTACTTTCAGAGCTCTTTATAGCGGCTCAACCGATGATCTCTGTCTGCCCTCTCCTCTGATTTCTAGCTCTCATGCACGCTTACAAGACTTCTCAAGAATGCCATCCTTCAACCTAGCCATCTTTTCCCCACCTTTGCTTCTTCAAACTAGTGTGGCTAGTCCACCACTAACAGTGACACTTTTACCTCTGGTATAATACCCCCTAACTCCCTCTAGATTGTAAGCTTATTTGTGCAGGGCCCTCCTCACCTGTTTCTTCTGTACTGCCCTCTTGTTATGTTATATACTAATTATTATGTCCTGTCTTTCCTTTATACAGCGCTGCAGAAGCTAATGGCGTTATATAAAGTAATGAATAATAATAATAGTTTGATGGGATCCCTAGTATTTACATATTGCTATGATCTAGTTTCTGCTTATTATTCCATTTTGTTGACATACCCCCCCTGCAAAGCCTGTTTTAGATTTTTTTTAAATATAGGGACTTTGTGCCTGCCGTTCAAGACAGGTTGTGCTACCACAGTGAGAAGTGTTATTCTATTTACACTTTTTTAGGACTGACATGTTCCATACTGTAGGTTTATAATGGTTGAAACGACCTCTTAGGTCAATCATTTCCTGGCAGTTGACAAGCCAGCATGTAGTTCTTGACCTATTGCTCTTATAAACATCAATGTCTCTATGGCAACTTAAAATAAGAAATAGTAATTAGGTTTATTTTTATTTGGCTACATTATGATGATAGTAGTGCGAATATATACAAAGGGCATTATTGAATTTGTTTTGGAACAATGTTACTTCGATATGTTTCAATGTTCCAACAAAGTAAACGTATAATGCTTGCCATAGTATGTTTCATGCTTGACTGTATACCACATAACACTGTCCCTTCTATAAAATTGTTTAGCTCTGATCATCGACCACAAGCTATGTTTTTAGGATCATTGCTTGAAAACCATTCAATAATAGACCTGAACAAAATTCCCTATCTCTTTAATAGTAATATATTAATTCGTACTAAATCATTTAGTGCTTATTAATATAAACACATGTGTTTAAAGAGTCTTTATATGGGGTATTATATAATTACCATATACTATATATAAACATATCTGACCAAGAGTATGTGGACACTTGCCCATTATACCTATATGAGCTTGTTGGACATCCCATGCCAAAACCATGGGCATTAATATGGAGTTGGTCCCTCTTTACCACTCTTCTGGTAAGGATTTCCACAAGTTTGTGGGGTGTGTCAAACCCAAGATAATCCACCAGACTTCCAGATAGTGAAGCAAAATTAATCGCTCCAGAGAACAAGTTTTGACTGCTTCAGGGTCCAATGTTCTTTACAGTTACACCACTCCAGCTTATCCTTGGGATTGCACATAAGGATCTTTGGCTTGTGTGCAGCTACTTGCCCATGGAAAACCATTTCCATACCTCCCAACATTTCAAAATGTGAAAGAAGCACTTTTTTTTTTAATCGCTCTCGCTGGAACTCATCAATACAATTGCACTTTACAATGCCGCGCTTGCCTCGCTACTTAAAACACACTACATTTTTGTCAGCACAGTCATGCATATTAAAAATAAAGAACACATCAAATTCCCATGAGACTCAGCCAGACATACTGGGAAGTGCAGTTAACAGTAGATGTTAGCTGTGAATTACAGTTCCCATGATGCTCAGCCAGCCAGGTGTCCACAAGACTAGGCATCGTGGGAGTTTAAATTCACAACTAACACCTGTCATATCATCTGCTGTTAACTACAGTTCACATGAGGCTCAGCCAGACATACTGATTCCATACACACTGTCCTTACACACACCTGCTCATAAACACACATGTACACATACACTGCCCTTACACACGCCTCTCCATACACACTGCCTTTACACACACCTGCCCATAAACATACATATACACGTGCAGTGCCCTTACACACAACTGCCTTTACGCACACATATACACGTGCATTGTGCTTACATACACATATACACATACACTGCCCTTACACACAGCTTACATATACCTATACTGCTCTTACATACACCTGTCCATACACACAAACAAGCTTACAAACACATACATT
Organism: Spea hammondii; assembly: GCA_029215755.1. Taxonomy (NCBI): domain Eukaryota; kingdom Metazoa; phylum Chordata; class Amphibia; order Anura; family Pelobatidae; genus Spea; species Spea hammondii. The sequence continues at coordinate 75,345,988 of JARDYJ010000001.1, forward strand.
CATATATACTGCCATTACACCCCTTTCTCCCCATCTCTTACCTCTTCCACCACCCTTCCTTCATTCTTCATCCTCCATCCTGTGGTGGGAGCGCGAGGCCTGTCACTTCAGACCTCGTTTTACTGTTGCCTCATCACTACACGCAGGCTATTGCTGCAGAGTGCAGGGATGATGTCATATCCCCGTGCTCGGCATTATTTGCCGTCACGTAGTGATGAGGGAGCAGGTCTGAAGTGACAGACCTCGCGCTTCCTAACGTTGAGCCGACTAGAGGGAGATCGTGATCTCCCAACTAGTCCTGCAGGCTGCAGCTGCTGATCAGGCGGCTTTTGCCTCACCCTACCTTTGCCCCTGCAAAGCGGGACAAAGGTAGGGATAGGTGGGACAGCGGGACAGACACCCAAAATCGGGACTGTCCCGCCCAAATCGGGACAGTTGGGGGGCAAGCACAAAGCTCCTGTGCTTGTGTTGCTGTTGCTTCCAGAGGCAGTTTGGAACTCTGTAGCAAGTGATGCTACATAGATAAGATAATAATAATTGTCTCTAAACTATACTATATACTATATTTAGCATATTATTCAGTGCAGGGTCATTCTAAAAGAGAAGTAGTGACTTGACATAAAAATGCTTTTCTTGCTGCATTCTCTGACAAACACATGTTGGAGTGGGAGGACTTCCTAAGATGGGCTCCTTTTAACCAATGTAGGGGATGGGCCACGTTCTGTAAAATGCAGGGTTTGTGAAGGTGATGGTCCAAATATCTGTGTGCCTGTACCACGCATCGTGTAGACTGCAGATCTATGTAAACATTTCAAGGTCCTAGAAATTCTGTAAATCTAAGCAGCCTTCTCATTTAAAACCACATTTTCATGTGGATTTTTAAAAGAAAGTACTATAGCTCAGCAACTGTGCATACTCGTTGATGTAAATGTGGCATCCGTCTGAGGACTAATGATTTCAGTAGCGAAGCCCCCCTCTGTCGTCGCATAATTTAATTTTGCTTAGCTTGCACGGTTTCCATAAAATGCTGCAACACCAGGAAGGTGACTTGAGGAAAAGCCTTTCACAGCTATTTCACAGATGTGACAGCATTCCTGGTGGTGTGTGAAAATAATTAGTAGCCTGTGACTCTGTGATGAGAATAAACCTTATGAGATTAGGTTACTTCCCATCTTAGATATTTTTTTCTACTTAAAATTGCATTGTAGATCTTGTGACACATAACGGGCTAATTAATTGTATTGATTAAAATGAAAAAAGCAGATCTAGCAGACCTAGTTAATAAAAAAACCACAATTATTAGTCTGGAGCCAAAGCTATTGGCATTGAATGGCTGCTAGAGTATTGTTTAATAAGGCCAACAGTTTAGTTTGCAAGGGTCGTACTTTACTCTATTTAACTCACTCTAAAAAAATATTTTAGTTTTATTTTCTATTATACAAACTACAGGGATGTCTCTACAAAGTATTTCTAATGTAATTTGATGAACTGCAGCAACATGAAACATTAAAACAACTTTCTGGCTTCGGCCACACAAAGCCCTCTTTGCAGGGTGTGGGTAGAAGGTCCCGCTGACATTTTGGGTCGTCCCGCTGATGTCAGTAGGTGGTCAGGGCCGGCCCTATAATGGGGCAGACTGGGGCAATTGCCCCAGGCGGCACTTTAGAAGGGGCGGCACTTTGCCGGCCAATGCGCTTTTTTTTTTTTTTTTTGAAGCGGAGGAGAGAGAGAGGGGCACCGAGTGGTTTTCGCTTACCCTCTCGGCGCCCCTCTCTCTCTCTCTCCTCTGCGGCGAGTCTCCCTGTTCGGTCCCGGTGCCGGCTTGTAATGCAGAGCGCCGGAAGTGACGTCAATTTCCGGCGCTCAGCATTACAAGCCGGCACCGTGGCAGAGCAGGGAGACTCGCCGCAGGACTGTTTAAAGGTAAGTACCGGGGGGGGATCGTAGATTATGGCGTCGGCGAAGTTTAAAATGCCGCCCCCCCCCCCCGGCGTCGGCGGGGGGGGGGGCGGCGTTTTAAACTTCGCCCCAGGCGGCGTTAAGTCTTCGGCCGGCCCTGTAGGTGGTCCTGCCAACATTGCATGACACATGCGATTTTTAATGGGGAAGTAGGTCGAGAGTACGGCATGCTGCAATGCAATCTGGAGTTTTCCCTTAATGACCTGGATAAGCAGTGCTATACCCGGAGTCTCTAGTCAAGTGTCGGTTAGTTCCCAGTTATGCATATAAACCCCTTTATGACTAATGTTTTTTGCTCATGTAATTCATGTAATGACTATTACCCCATAGATATACAGGGCTGGTGCAAGGATTTTTGCCACCCTAGGCAAAACATAATTTTGCCATCCCTGACACCACCCCAGAAGCCCCTCTCATTTGCCACACCCACTTATACCCCACCTCTTTTAATGCTTGTAATGCTGGGCCGCACCCAACTAAGTCTCAGCAGACAGCAGCTCAGCGTGAGTCTCCCCCTCCCTCCTCCCACCAAATCTATGCAGGGCAGGAGCATAATTACAATAGGGGCGCCCATAAGGTCCTCCTAACTTGCTGACTCGCTCCCACTCCTCCCAATAGTGCCTGCGCACCAACCTGCCTCCCATCAAGTCACTGCGAGCCGTGCGGCTGCCGGCCAGGGGTGGACTGGGAATGAAAAGCAACATTTGGAGACCAGCCCCATATAGTTTATCTTGTGGTCGAGTTCTTATACCCACCTATATGCCACTCTGCCCCATGATATGCCTTTTAACCCCCTATATGCCACTCTGCCCCATGATATGCCTTTTAACCCCCCTTATGCCACTCTGCCTCCAGAAATGCCTTTTAACCCCCTATATGCCACTCTGCCTCCAGAAATGCCTTATACCCCTATATGCCAGGGGCATATTATGGGACATAGTGGCATACAGGGGGTTAAAAGGCATTTCTGGAGGCAGAGTGGCATATAGGGGGTTAAAAGGCCTAACTCCTAACTTGCTGACTCGCTCTGCAAGCGCTGCCATATTGCCCTCAGTTCAGGCATGTTAAAAATTGTATGCAGTTTTTCTAGAGCTACAACTGAAAAGGCTGTCAAGATGAAAATTCTTCATACGCTCATTCAGAGTTACTTGCTACCCTCAAGTAAAACAGTTTATACTAGACTTTGAGCGATTCTATTGGTTGCTGGTAGAGGGCTCCTCTGGCATTAACCAATGAAGGGCAGCTGCTATTCATTGGTTGATCCCAGACAAGCCCCCAGCCGGGACTCTTACGGACCTTTAACTCTTGGCGCGATCCTTCGAAGACTAAAGGTAGGCTAGAAGCAGTGATTTGTGTGGGGGAAGGGGCCAGGGAGATTAGCTAGGAGATATTTACAAAGACGTAAGGAAGAAACGAAGATTCTTCGTGTCGTGCTTCTGCGTCTTTGGGTACGTTTATCCGCCGCAATATTTGTATTCAATACAAATCGGTATTTAGTTTGAACAACAAAAACACAACTTTTGTGTTGGTTTTCATGTTCTCCCAAATCCGAATGCAGAAAGTCTAGTTTATACCCCAAATGCTGTTTACAAAGTGATTTTTGATATGTATGATTATCATCCCATCCACTGTGCTCGCATTACTGCAGGCTTTATCTAGCATACACTATGGACTGGGCCCAGTTGGCACAACCTCCACAGCAATCTTTCCAATTTTTCTGGATTGCTTATAAAATTTGTTTTTGTAACATCACCAGGTGCATTTTATTGCTGATTTCCATTCTATATAAGGTATTTTAATGACTGTGTGTGACATACATATTTATCTTGCTCCATCTTTGACAATGAACATTTAATGAGCGTGAAAATGTATGTTCTGTTCTACTGGAAAGTGGCTCATTTCTAAAATTATGCTCACACTCTTGACAAAATAAAAAAGCAGGGTTTCTCTGTAACAAATGCCACTTGAAGCCACTTACCATATATCTGCTGAATGCAGCAAAGGCTACTATCCCAATAATGTGAAAAAGACCTTCTACCCCATCCCTCTTGGCGTGAGTTTATAAGGTCTGTGAAGGACTTTACTCATACATTTACATTTAAGAGACCTGAGCATGAGCTCTGTTGGCTGTCCTGGATAGAATATATGAAAACACAGCCTTTTCAGGAGATCATTGCCCTGAATGATGACCGGCCAATTCTCCCCTTGCTAGAAAATAAGACCCCCAAATCATTACCCACGATTACACAAAATGACCCTGGCCATTCACCTACCCATAGACGTCATATACTTCTGAATCATTATCATTGCAAAAGTAGCACATATTTAAATTGTAATACAAATGTTACAAATTGTTTGAGAATGTTTGTTCATAATTTTTTAAGCTGGTGCCCACCAACAGATTTCAAGGTTATTTAAATATGTATCCTATAAAATTCTGCATATTTTTGTACCACTGATAATACGACTACTTAAGACATTTACATATGTTTGTTTATGCTGTTCATGCTAGTATCCAAAAAGTATTGTATTGTATTGTATTCATCATGTACTTTTGTATCCTCAATAAACCTTGAGAATTAAAAAACAAAAACTAAATTGTATTTCCCATGATTGCAACAATTGATTAAAATAAAAAAACAATCAGGTACCAAAATTCCAAATCACAATTTATATTATTCGTCTATTGCTTCTGTTTAGTTAAAATAACACATCTTGTTTATAGAAAAATATTTTTGCAAATATGATACCTTACTAAGGCATCATTAGCAGTGTTTTCTTTCAGTCTGAAAGTATTTCAAGGTCTTTTCCCCTGGGAACATTGGAGTTGCAATGAAACTATTTTCTGGTACTTAAAGTATCACTGCACAGTACCAATGCATGACATATTTGCTTAAATTAAGGAATAATATAGTTTACTTTTTGATCTTTTTATTTCATTTACCAAAATGTTATCCCTGCCTGGGATTATGCAATAATTATGTGCTGTAAATACTCTTAGTAAAAATAACGTAAATGGAATAGATATAATAAATATAACATATAAAAATATATATTGGTTCATACCAGGGGGGATTGTACTGATTTTGCAGCCAGATGCCTGCTCATACAGTGAATTATCTCTCTCTCTCTCTCTATATATATATATATACACACATTTGTATTGGAAATTAAAGTTTTAGACTTAAGAGATTTCACAAAGTTGTCCTTTGGCCTCAAAGCAGGAGTTGTCCCTGGTTTGGTTCAATGCAAAATACATTAAAACATCCCTTAACAGGATTATATCCCTGCTAGTATATTTTCTCTGATTTGTTTAGTTTATAGAAGGGTGAAAATACAAAATATAACCAAAATAATTCCCTTTGTTGTTAAACATGATGGAAGGATATTTTTGCTAATTATGCCAATACAAAATCCCACTGTATTCAACAGCATCTTTACTGTATGCGTAAAAAAGAGAATAACAAAATGATTGTGTGAAAAGTATATTGCATGGCCTCTGACTTTTGGAATGACCTTGGAATCTTTTTTTTTAAATAACTGCTTGGTAAAGCATTTTCTAAATAATCCCTCACACATAGAAGCGCTTTGATATAGCAATTACAAAAGAATTCTTTATGGAGTGGCAGGACTGGGGCCTTGTGTTCTAGAGGTCAGAATACTTACAAGGCTGCCCTTTGATTTACAGGGGGAAAGTAACAGGAGAAGAAACCAGCATAGTTTATTAGTGAAAGCTGAAGGAGGAGAAGGAAATGAAAGCTGTAAATGAAAGCAACCCAGACAGCTATTTACATGATTTGTTACAGGCACAAGTTCTGCAGTTTATCAACTGTTTGTGCAGCCACACTTAGCAAATTATAATAGAATTGCTTTAAACTGGACACAAAACATAACACCCTCTCTATTTGTATTACGTGTTTCATGGCAATGGATTTTCTCCTTAGATCAAGGATTCATTTGCATGATATACAGTAACAAAATAGTGGGACAGAATTGGGACTGCATATTAATTTACCTGAAGATTATATTTTAATATTATTATTTAATAATCATTATAGCAACAGCAAATATTATTATTTATAATGTATTATTATTGTATTATGTGCTATTATATGGAATCAAAGATCCTGGTTAAATGGAAAAGGATTATTCGCTGGTAGCAGTGAATCATGAAGTGAAGAGTTCTTGTAACTGTTTTTTGTTTGTTTGTTTTTTATTTTCATAATAATTCTTGTAATTTTATGTTTGTTTTGCAGAGAATTTAGTGATGTCTAAACTTACTGAAAAATCAAAGTCAGCACCTTTTCTGTACGAATAATCAATTTGTACCTTTATCAATAAGTGAAAATGATTAAAAGAAAAATAAATGTATTATATTTTATTTATATAGCACTTATGCAGTGACTCTTAAATTTCATACATGACAAAACTAGTGCTTATAAGCTTACTATTTAATACCCTTCTTCTTTTATAGTAATGTACAAGTTACTGAATTAATGAATTGCATAAGTGAAGCAAACGGTTTCCTTGATGGAACCCTTGGTACACAGATTTGTGGTACATGTATTTGCTTCTTATTATGTCAGGGGCATGCTGAGGCAGGTGCGGTGGGTGCACTGCATACTGATACATGTATTATTATCATTATTATTATTATTAGGGTCCATAATAATGCATGATCCAATCTGTTTCATGTAACTGGCAGAATAGACTGACCACATGGGAAATATAGGAATGTAAAATGTGCTTATTTGTCAGCATATAGTAGCAAGTTAAGTATTATTTGAGAAATGTAGTATTAGCAAGTTAATGTGTTGATTATATGGCAAAAATACTTTTTGGTCCTACAAGGACGGGACACCATTACTATAGACCGATTACTATAGACTCATTACTATATACCATACACCTATACATCTGTCTTATTATTTGGTGAATGCAGGGGTGAAAGGTATTTGATAATGTCCAGGTTCATGGAGGTTTCCCTATGGGAAATAAAGAATTCATTTTAAAAATACTGAAGCTGAACATTTAAATTTGTCATCTTTAACATCGTTTTTTTACACTTGCAGAATGTTTTTACTTACAGGAATAGCCTTATTATTAACATAAATTCTTTCATCTGCCATGCATGTAACTAAAATATACCTTGATAGGGTTATCATCTAAATGTACTTGCCGGTAAAAGAAACGCGTAAATGTGAATATTTACCTCCTGCCCTAAAATTCCACTGCAGTTTAAGCTCAATCATGCACAATCACAAACAGATTATCCAAAAATACTACTTGGTCTAAAATAGCAAATTACATATAAATGGTACCAGCTTCACTTTATGTAAATCTACAACCAATAAACACTGTACAGCACAGTGTTCAGTTTGAAAACGCCAAATACTTTTAAAGGCTAGAAAAAATGCAGTCAAATGTACTAACCCCTAACAAGTGTATCTGAATGAATATCTTTCCCTCACTGAGACTGAAGTATGTTTATTTATCTTGTGTACTCGTGGGAAAACCTTTGATTGTTTAGAAATGTATTTGACCTTTACAACCATGGCCTCTCTAGTATGAAATCTGATATAGAAACTGAATGGCGGTAATAAAGGTCTAAATTCAATTACATTGAATTATAAAAGCTAGGATGAAGTATATAAAGTATATAACTGTGATGCAAGTGTTAATGGTGTTATTCCTAAAGCTTGAGAAGGCGAAAAAGGCACTCAAGCTTTTGCTTAGTCTTAGGATGGGAAGAATATCATACAATCCAGGCCTATAATTAAATGGGCACAGTGAGTGCATCTTTTAGCCAACTGAGAATTTGAGGCCAATGCAATAGGAAAGTGATATAATTCCAATATTTGCCACCTAAACGTGTGTTTTTCTCTCTTCTGCCCACCGAGCTGGGATAGCATACCGTACACATAAAAATAGGGCCTCAGCACTAGCAGGATCAGTATGCAATTCACCCCCTCTATCTACAGATACACTTTATTTAAGGGTGCAGTCGTATTTCTCCAGTTGCCCAGACTACATTTCTCCTTTATTATCATAAATAACATGGCAACGTAAACACAATTCATGCTAAAAAAAGAATGTTTTCATAATCGGGTGTTTTAAGGTGAGAAAGGTCAAAGGTCTCTCCTGTGATAAGTAGCTCTCTAAATTCCTGTTTTTTTAAATTTTTATATCCGTAAACCGTTTAACGATTTTTTTAACTTTTCAAAATTCCATGGTCCACCTCAGTCCTTTAGGGCCATATTTTCATGAAAATTAGCTATGGGTTACACTAAAAGTTGCACCTTAAACTATGCAGTAAAACAGATTCTGCAAGGTTTTACAATGAGTTATAGAAACCAATGTCTAATTTAAAGATACAGAAGGCATAGAAGACCTTGATTGTTAAGCCTTGATATGCAAAATGTAGAAGTATTGAACATGAGATTACTCTATTTTAAACAAATATATCTATGAAAGTCATTATAATAATGTATTGTTGTGAGAATTGTTTGCCTCTGATAGCATTTTTGTTAAGTAGAATTTGTTTTAAGTAGAATTTTTAGAGTAGTGGGTTTTAACTTTACAATAGTTCTTAATTTATCTAAACCGGTTCATTAAAAGAACAAACAGTGTCTTTAATACAAAACTTAGAAAGTGTCAGGCATTAAAAGTATTTACTTCAATGTTCAATGGAATCAGGGTCATTTTAGTATTGTTTAGTTGTCTGGAGCAATTCAATCAATAGCAAGATGTCTTCACATCTACTCTTAAGGATCCTTAACAATGACTTACTAATAAGTTTATCATAGTATAAACAAATACTCATTGTTTAATGGTTAACTAATCAACCAAATCACTACACAGAAAATATAATGACTTTATAAATGAGTATATGGGATATTTTATATTAATTTTATACATTGTAGTTATTTTGGATGAAGAGTATTCATGAAATAGATCAAATGCTCTTAGCCTTGTATTTTTAAATGAATCTACTCGCTGCTCTGATAAGTGTCCTGATTTTTTGTTTTACTGGCAGCCATGCATGTGCACTGTCCATTCACAAATGTTGGCAGAGCATGTTGTGACATAATACCCTTGCCCATGTAATGAGAACAGAAGGTGTATTATATAGCTGCCTGCATAATATGGGCGACCCACATATGACATCATGTTCTGTGTTAGATTCAGGAGACACTCGGGCAAACAGCAATATCTAACACCAGGGATGGGACTAGATAGGCCAAACAGTTCTTATCTGCTGTCAAATTCTATGTTTCTATGTTTTAACAATGACAGATGTGTATGGGATCCTATAAATCACATTACACATGGGACCCTTCAGCCTTCCCTGTGTTCTGTGTATATCTGCCAAGTTTTCTAATCCTGACTATTAACAGAAATATATCAAGAACTGGAAACTTAATCAGGTTTCCCTAAAATTTACTTTTGCTAATGTACAAAATATTGTATATAATATTAAATAAGATTATGCTGTCCTGACAGCTGTAAAAATAAATGACAAAAGGGAAATTATGTGCAATCATTTGGTCATCATTATTGCAGCCTAGCAGGTTACGTTTTAGATTATTATTATTTATTGTTTTATATAGCGCCTTTATATTTCAATCCATTTAACAATGGGTAGAAACAGAAACAACAAGTGAGAAGGGGCCCGGTCAAATGAGTTTACTAGAGGTCATGTCAGTCTGAAACACAAGGAGAAATAAATGGCATTAGGTGTAACAAATACAGCTTATATTCCTCATGCATAGTATTTAATAGCATTACAATTAGCAGGGCTGGCACCTCCCGCAGCAAGCTTACTCACTTTTAAGGGTCACGCAGGTCTGATTTTCCTTCCTGATTTTTATCCATAGACAGCAAGTTGTCTATATACAGTATCTCCAATTTAATACAAAGTAAACACGTGTAATGATAGACAATTTTTTGTCTCTTATGTAGACAGAAATCACTAGAGGGATCTATATCTATAACTCCACCAATAACAGTGCCAAAAACTGTAAAACATAAAATAAACAAAATTATAAAAATAATAATAACAAAACTTGCATGCTATTGCGCTAGCTCTACAAAAAAGTATAACCCCTCCCCCTGTTCACTACCCTCAAGGGATGGATGTGGCCCTATAGAATACATGAGGTATTTCTGTAATGAGGGGATGTTGCCAAACATACATTTGATCATTGTTTAATAGTTGCACCTCATGTGTAGAGCAAATTATATGAAAATTGCAAAAATACTACATACTAGCACTCACAATTATAATTTTTGCATGTTTCTATGGTTTCAAGTGAAAGCCCCACATATGGTAAACATGGCAAACAGAGGCCGCCCCCGAGGGGGTACGAAAAATCCTGGGGCATTGTAGTGAAACTAAATGCCGGTATATGACATCATATTGTGGCACTTTTTCATTACATCACAAGTTGGCAATGTGGGAGCTGTGATGGAAGTCAGCAGTCAGTGTTCAGGGAAGACCAATGGAACTCCCCAACTTGCCCATGACTTTTGCTGCCTACAATGGTGGAGCTGCCTGGCAGGACAGTGCTGCAATGGGACAGAAAATGGGACACTCGGGAAGTATGGTATAGCCTCCAATGTAAACAAAAACAGAAAAACATGGAATACAAAGGGGTTATATAAATGACAGTAAATTATAACAAATAAAGATAATAATACATGTTTCCTTTCTTGTGTAATATGATAGTAAGCTGCGTATATGGAAACATACTGGGATTTAAAGCAACACATACATTAAAGGAATGTCGTGTTATGGAATGTGTTAGATTCTCCAGTTAGGCATCTGTGCTCTATTTGGACACATAGGAGAAGTAGTAACAGATGCTTGAATGCATATTGGTTAAAATGGCTCAGTTGGCTATTTCTATTTTTATTTACAGCACATATAAAGGAGTGTTTTTTTAATGCCAGTTACTTGTAGAATGGAATTCCACAAACATTGCTTATGTTTGTTTTCAATGTTCCTGAACTGACCTCTGCCAAATTAAGGTCAGATGTTAGTTGGGGAGGAATTCAGATGCTATCTCAACGAAGTAATTTAGTCAATTAGAGCTGATTCTAGATTTTTCCCCCAATGCTGATTATATTATGTGCTTTCTTGGAGATTATTATTATATTTACATTTATAATTGTGAATAATTGTTTTTTAATTGTGGCATTAGGAATATTACTTAATTTTCTGGAAAATATCCTTTGGGAGGGAGATAGATGTATTGAAAATGCTAGTTTGCCAATCTTTCGCCACAAGTGTCAGTTTCTAAAGCCAAAATTACTTTTAAACTAAACATCTCCAAAACAACTACACTGAGATTTTTCTTTTGTAATAAGACTTTGTTGAAGACCTCTAAGTTTGAGACATTGGAAATATAGGTACATAGGTAAAATAGAATTATTCATTTTTCCTTATAAGTTAGTGCATGGTAAATGTATTTGGTTTGACTGGTCAATTTGATTGTGTGTGTGTGAAAAATATTGTGATTTTTTTTCCTTACTGTAATGAACAAAGTGACCTCTAATTAAAGGTCATTCCATATATCATTACTATAAGGCAGTACAAAGTCACACAATATAATGTGAGGTATAAAATGACCAGGAATATGTTCGTCTTTACCCTAACATTGATAAAGCTCTATGACTAGTAGTGAGTAAAAGTGACAGAAGCCTTAAAAGGCCTCACATGATTATTCTAGAATCTTGAAAAAGGCAGAATAGGAACTCCAGGCAAAAACAAATAGTGTGAAATGGAAATCCCTGCCCGAGGGAATGCGTAGTTAAAAACATCAGCTGTCTGCATGCAGTCTGGACCATGTGTCTGCTTAAAAAAATCTAGCATTATATTAGAAGAGATTTTAACAGATTACAAAGCAGTCTCAATTCAGTGGCTGTAGGTGATACAATACAATTCCAGTGCATTGTATGCAACGCAAGTAAATGTGATTGCTTTATAACACCTAGAAGGACAATGTTTTTTTTTTATATTATACCTCCACTCCTGATATATAATCAGCGTTGATCAGGATATTTCCTGGATATGAATAAAAAGAATGATGCGTTTGCATTGTAAATGTCATCATAAACACAAATAGGCATTGTTATTCTTAAAATCTCTCTGTGATGTTATTGGTTTTGAACTCATGTTTAACTGCTTTTGAGTTTCTGTCAAAATTTGATGACCAATACAATTCCTAATAGTAAAATATGTTAGTGTGAATTTATAATCTGAATTCATCAAACAAAGAAGACTTTAAAACTAAATGAGGTTACGTTATCCATTGTGGATTATATGTAAAATGTGTTGGTTTGTCTTTATCTGTTCTAGTTCTTGAATGTATCTATTGAAGAAGTGCTGCATAAATTGTTGGTACACTCTCTCTCTATAATAATAATAATAATAATAATAATAATATGTACTATACAACATGAAGCTAAACTCATTTGCTGTTCACTAATTATATTTTCCTGTGATTTTAGGCCAATGACTAATAAAGGTTTGAGTCCTTACATCCAAAAATATGGGCAAACTAAATGGCAGAATGGTTGTCAAATCAATTAGGTCTCATATTAATTCATACCAATCATATGTAATAATCTAGATTATGATGTAAACCTGCAGTTTTAAGGATAAAACCCATGTGATTTATTGTAAATTGTGTATACTGTAAACAAAATAAGTTTTTATTCAGACAAAACTTTACAAAATTCTAATTTTCGGATTATATTGTCAGATTATATTGTATACAAATGCTTTACAGTACTGTATTTCTGGTTTGTATATGAGAAGGAATATGGGAGTGGGAGTCTACTAATTTGGCACGTAAAGCGTAAAGAAAGTACGGAATAGGAATTGGGCAAAACTAGGTATTGGAATTTCTACGATGGGTTTTGACATTTTTAATTGATTTTCTATAGATTGAATAGATTGATACCAACCCAATATATGGGAGGCACACATTAGCCAGCATGTATTTTTATTATGATAATCTAGTTACTTGTTATGCATGTAGTTGAAAATGAATTACTGAGATAACCTAAAATATCATCTTGGATACAAAGTCTCGGCTAGTTGTTAACCTCTAGTGTTTTTTTTCCTCTCCTGTTTGGGCTGTTTCTTCCTATTCTACACATTAACATTAGGCAGTCTCCCCTGCGGCCATGAGGCTGAGACAGCAGGAGGAATAAGCATGGCCTGCGGCTGTCTGTATATGAGTGGGCGAGCCAGTCATTCAGATGTAGGTGGGAGGCCATTTAACAGTCTAGGTCTAGGAGATGTTTATCCGTGATGGAAGCAGTGACAGAATAGAGAGGGGAGGGTGAGCCGGGAATGAATAGTATAGCGCTAGGAGGTGTTAAAGTGATACAGAGGGAGTGACTGGGAAGCAAAACACCGGGCAGTGGGAGGGGACACAGGAGGAGTGAACTTTGAATGTACTGAGATACCAAAGCTGCAAGTGTACCGGAGCAGAAAGCCTGCGACATCGTGCAAGTGCCTGAGCGATCTTTGCTCCACTCGGAATGGCATTTAAGCCGCACGCTGCATAGATTACTCACTGGAGATCAGCCCGAACCATTATACCGATCTGGGACGCTACCATGGCAGCGGGGGACTTTATATCGCAATGAGCGGACTATTAAATACTATTTAATATTATTAAAATCATTGCTGAAGCTAAAACCCTTTTATCCCAAATCATCAGACGTGCTCGGCTTCTATTCCCAACTCCCAGTGTAGTCCTGACGCAAGGGGGATTTTCAAACCCGTCGTCACCCCCAGCGCCTCTCAAGGTAAATATAAATGTATTTGTTTTAGAATTCCAATTGATCGGTCTGTTTGAATGGAATTTCCCCCAGCATGGATGACTGCCCTCTGCTGCGTGGTGTGGGGTCCGCATCCTATTACTACTAGTTGTGTGTGTGTGTGTGTGTGGGGGGGAGAATGTTTTGGGCTTTTTAAATGGTGGCCAATTTGTATACAATTGGGCATCTGCATACAGTAGTGTACATTTAATCTAATTTAGCACACATTTGCGTTAATTGTGTAATTAGACTGCAGTGAGACTGTCTTAAAATGTAAATATTGCCTGTTCTGAATAATAATAATAACATCTCATAAGTGGAGTATATAAATAGTACTGACCAGTTTTTCATAATCATTGGAATGACATCAGCTCTAATGAGCACAAAGATGACTCAATGAGCCAAATGGGGATGTGAATAATAAGGCTAGTATGTTGGATTAGCAGCTATTAGTAGGGCTGGTGTAAATGTGTTAGAGTGAAACTGGAACTATCACTGCTGTTTACGGTTTATCAGGCGGTACTCTATGTTCTGCATGTAGTGTTGTGGAATGTGATCCAAGTTGGCTGCAGTTCCCCATTACTAGGACATTGTCATCAGTGGAGTTTATTTGTGTTTAATCTATATTTAGATCATGTATTAGGAGCTCAGAATCATGTGAACCAAAAAAAGATGGATATGGGAATCTAGAGCTGGCATTCTCCAGTAGAATATATATATATATATATATATATATATATATATATATAATTACTACCATTCAAAAGTTTGGGGTCACTACGGGCCAGAAATAGTGTAGACGTTGTTAATTTGTTATTGTTGTAAATGACTATTGTAGCAGGTTTTTAGGACACTATCTTCACATGTGTACAGAGGCTCTTCATGAGTAACCATCAGTCCTGTGTTCCAATGGCAATGTGTTGTTAATCCAAGTTTAAGTTTAAAAGGCTAATTGATCATTAGAAATCCCTTTTTGCAAAAAAAATTCCTTGTTTTCCATGAAAATGGCTAAGTGACCCAAACTTTTGAAGGGTAGTGTGTATATATACCTATATATGTATATCTTTATAAAAATGGAAGAAAACACATTTAAAGTCATTTGTTTTCCCACTTGTATGGGGGGGGGGGGGGTGTTATGACTATTATGAATGTGCAAGCTGATGTAAATGGCGTTAAATAAATTGGGCTATATCCACTGTTTTGGAAGCATAAAGCCAGGCCTAATATATAAGATATTTTACTCATTGTACAGTATTATACAATACTATGGCAAAGGGAAATGCTTTGTTTTCCCCTGTTTGTACCTTATGTATAATTCCATTTTTGGGGCAATCACAACAAATGGATTTTTCCAGCTGAACCTCCATTATGTTGCCAGTCCTTTAGTAAGATTAGCCATTGTGAATGAATGTTGGTTGTTGGGTTTTCCACAAGATAAACTAAACATTAAAGGACATTTTTTGATTTTCCACAGGACCTTCAGAAAGCAAAGTGGTCTGTGTCATCATATCTTTGAAATGTTCTTGTTTTGTTCATGGGTTTTATCAGCAAGGACACGTGGTGGCGAATTTCACCTTCACACTAGGTCTTCCATCAGTACTTAAAGGGATGACACCATCCTTTGGGGTTTAGCTTGCTATTTTTCTTTACTTGTATGCCTGTTTGTTTGTTTTTTTGTACAAAAGGAAATTCCCACTATCCAAGTTGAGCATACAATATTTTTGGAATGTAAAAAATATTAAAACTTTGTATGTTTTACTTCTGTGCAAAGGGCCCTCAGATATAGAGAACCCCTGTTAATTATATCAACATTAAATAAAGTAATTTGACTGGAGATCCGCTATGCTGCTTTAAAGGAAGCACTTTAGGTATTCCATGGTGCCTTATCAATCTTTAAAATGAGGGTTAGAGACTAGCAAATCTATTGTTGTCACGTTAAAACCATTATCACACTTTGTAGTTGAAAACTGGGTTAGAAGTATCTCAATGAAGTCTACAATAGAGAACTGCATCATGTTTATGTTATGCAAAAATACACATTTTTGATCAATTATAGAGTGGAGAACAAGTGTGTTTGTTGGGAAGCTGTGGTTTGTGGTCATGTGGCTTCATACAAACATTATTTTTAGAACCTTGCAGAAGTTATAATTAAGGTTGAAGTAATGATTATTTTTATTCCCTATGTTTACAATACCTTTCATGAATGAAACTTGGCTTCTGATGTACGGTTGTTGTCCTCATATTGAGTTCTCGGCGGATGTGATGTGAGCACTGCTCACATTTGTCCAGCTAAGAAATAATACAGGTCAGGATAAGGAATGATATGGCATCACAGGTTATTCTTGGACATGTCAGGAGAATCACAACTAATCCTATGCAAGCAGCAGTAAATCCTTTAATATTGTATATCCCACAAGCTGCCATTGGGTTAGTGCTGAATTAACCTACAACTGATCATACACATTGGCGTTTTACATGTATCATTAATTATTCATAATTGTTAATTTCATAAAGGTGTAAGTCTTTTAAATTTAATTACTGCTTTATTTGTAAAACACAGTAAGGCAATAAAATAATGCTATGGACTTTTAACAGTTGTTTTAAAGAGCCAACACATGGTGCCATCTCAGGCTGACAGTTGGTCAATTTTTGAGATCTGTTGTCCTTTGCTTTGTGCTGTTAGCACATATGATCTGAAGCTGTTCAGCTATGCTGACAACAGCTGAAGAAGACTTTTGTAGTGCGGAATAGTGATTTCTCTGTTTCATGACCCATCTGCCAAATAAGCTTAATTAATAAAGAAAGTACCTATATGTGTAAATGCATGGAACAACCAGTTAGCGCAAAATCAATTAAAAAACCTCTCTTATTGAGCAATCCCAATCTTAAACAGAGTACCCTATAACATTATCTAAGGTTATTTTTTGATGGATGCAATCTAAAACTTGAGCCTTTTTTATCTTGTGAAGCTTGGAGGTTTGCAAACCATTACATTTAATGAGGTTGAACAGGATTGCCCAAACTTGACTTTGGTACTATAAGACCACTAGCTTATGTTAATAGGTTGTGGACCATGAGCTGTCTATCTGAATACTAGCCCTGCCCATTAAGTATTTTCAAAATATTGAGCATGCAGCCCTGTTTTAAATTTTTCTATAGTAGATGTTGAGGATCTTTGAGTTTGAAAATAATTTTTTTATGGAAATTGTTTTACAAACAGGTGAATAGAATCCATATTATGAAATAGGATTTTTCTTATAGTACCTTTTGTGAGAAGGCACTCTGAGACATGTTTCTGATTTTGGGGTAACCAATGGGGATCTTCCATTGGTTTCTATGGTGACTGCTTCACATTTGGGACTTCATTTAGAACTGATCTTTGTGCATGTGGACCACATATTGGGGCATTTGCTGTTGTCAGTTTCTCCAGCTGGACATTTCATGCTTATTTTTAGTGATGGATTTACTTTTCATTGTTCCCATTTGTATGAAGTCTTTCTTTACATGTATCTGTGTCTAAGCATTTTTTCTTTTCTTATTAATCTTGTGGACCTACCTTGACGTATACCTTGATTGTCCTAGTATAAGACAAACAAACGGTCTCGCCCAGAAGTTTACAATCAACTGCAACATTCTGACATGACTGCGTGCTATTTAAAGATCTTTTTGTACAGTTTGTTTGAGAAAAATACCACAAGTATGCACATGCTATTTTAACAGGTGTGACTGTTTAGTGATGAAAAGGGCTGTGACTGTCTCTTCCAGTAGCAGTTCAGAAATATTCCTCTCTGATGGCTAAATTTGGAATCACAGAGAAATTAAAAGCGTAAAAAATGTTGGCAGTGGTGTGTTAGAACAGCTATTGTAATTTGCAGAGTTCATTCGACCTAAAAAAAGGTCAGAGAATGAAAATGCCTAGATTATGTTAGACAATTGAGATAACAATACATTTTTGGTCTATTGCGTTAATAGAAAGTTACACAGCTCTGGACAAATTATTCTGCTAATCTCTACCCATGATGTATGTGGAACATTGTCACAGAGCAGTCTAAATAGAGACAGACATTAATAGGCTTGGTCAGAGACTTGTGGTTCTAGGCTGGGCATTCTTGTGGCATCATGGCATCAATAGCCCCTTAATGACAAAGCCCGTACATGTACGGACTCAAAATGCATTGTTTTCAATGGGTTTAGGGACTGGCCATTCTCCTTAAGGGGATAGAGAACTGCATCATGTTTATGTTATGCAAAACATAAAGAAAGCATAGGCATGTACTAACCTTCTTTGACTGGTATACCATTATTGGTGAACGATTTCAGGAATTATGTGTATCCTTGCCTGAAAACAAGTAATTTAATGAATTTTTTATTGTGATGCCCATGCCCTTGGAGCCTGTGTAAGTGAGGTATTTAGAATGTTTACCTAAATGCCTCACATCACTTTGTACAAATATTAATATATAATATATAAATATTAACATTGGCCCTTAGTAGTTGAATTAAGAAGGATTGTCTTTATCCTTGATTCAAAGTAGCCTAATATTAAAAGTTGGGGGGGAAAGACTACTTTTTATGTCTTTTTTTTTTTTCCTTTCAAAACCCATTGTTTATCATGGTGACACATCAGTCCCACGGACTCCTTGTCACCTACACTCTAGCTGACAAATAAAAATGATTTGTGAATGCTGTCAAAAATGATTCTCGTCTTTTGTCCTGTCTAGACAAGAGTCGGCCCGAAAAGGTGCGTAAATGCCTTCAGTCAGCATAATATAAAAGAAGAAATCAGCAAATCCCTACATGCCATGTTCAGTCTATGGATTTCATATATTTATTACTGCATGAACTGAATTTTCTAGGGCTGTTGTCAATTTAGTTATACACTCTCGGTTAATGCACCGTGCATACGATGATGTATACGTCTATGACAATGCATGTATACTTATAACCTGGTTACCTCTCTATGGAGGCTAAGTATCAAGTACTGCAGTTATTTCACACTACGTTAATAACCTTGAACGGAAATTCTCTTGATATATGACTATGTGTTATATCATTATTGCTATTTTTTGCTATATCATTATTATATATTGCATACAATATATATATATATATATATATATATATATATATATATATATATATATATATATATATATATATATATAATGCAATTTTATGTAAAGAACTTTTGAAAATAACATTGTAGATAAGTGTTAACTGATGGTAGAATCAGGTCTATGCTGCTTTGTCCTTTAATTACACACATAAATATAAATACAAGCTTTTTAGTTCCTACAAAGATCAAAGACAGACTATGTATGGCAAGGAGATAAGGCAACCTGTCCTTCTTCCAGTTTATTTCTGTGGGTTGGACCTTTGAAGTTGCATGCCTCTGAATCAATGGGGTTGGTATTGTTATTGTATTTGCATGTTTCACAACCAAAAGGAAACGGTCAACAAGCATCGCATTTATTGGTTAATTTATACTGCTAATACATGTTCTTGCCTGGTGATTTTATGAATCACACTTCCTTTACCAAACAAGGAAGTAGATAATTCAGAACGATTTAGAGATTTTAATAAATAAAAATGCATTTTTAGTGTTATTTGTGATTTAAAAATCAAGGTTTGTCAGGCGAAATGTTGGACAAATAAAATAAAACACACTAACAATAGAAAGGAAACCAAGCATACCCCCAAAATACTTTATCTCTATTAAAAGGTCCTGGCAATTTTATAAAGGATGGTTTTCTGTCAAACAGTGTAGCAACAACATACTTAAATAGATTGTTTCCAAATGTCATACATATTCGGTTAACCCTTATCATACATGTCATACATATTCGGTTAATCAGTCTTGCTGTAGTAGGATTTGAGTATCCTTCATCTTTATGGTTTTGTTTTGATTCCCTCAATACAAAGGCAGTTACTGACAAGTACCACCTAATTCTTTAATTATCACCAACTAAGCTCTTTAGGCCTTTCTTGTATAATCGTTAATGCAAATTAGACCCATTGTCAAACAGAAAGGAATGAGAGGGTCTTAATTTAAGCACACATCTTGTTACATTCTTCCACTGTATATCTCAGTGTGCATATTGAAGGGGCATTCAGTTGTAAGTTACCCTGACAGGTACAATCACTATTGTTGCTTTGCTGTTAATGTTGTATTTTTTGTATATAGGCCAAGCTGCAGACACTTAAGCCAAAACTAATCTATTAAACCTATATTAATATAAAAAAGGGAAAACACAGACATAGCTAATAAGGTTTTCTTTTAACCATCAATAGATATAGTGAATAATCATCACTAGAATTATCATAGCAACTCTCCAGATAAATTACTGTCATACTGAGTAGGGTTGGCAAGATCACAATTGCAGAGTCGGTTGCATGGAGAATTGTTTTTTACTCATGCAAATGCAAAGGGGTATTAAACTTACATGGGGCTTTTCAATTTGTCTACAAATAATATTTAATAGTCTACAATTACCAAGAAGGGAAATTATGAGTTATTACTAATTGTGTTTTAGTTCTTGGTGTGCAAAAATAATGCACTAAATTTCAAGGCTTTACTTATTTGTTTGGTCATTAAAGGGTGTATTTTGTAATGTTAAATCCTGCTTTGTATCTGGTAAACTCAGTCCTATAATCTTGACCAGAATGTCCCAATTCTTATTTGTTTTACATTCTTGGCTTCCAGCCTTTGTGTCTGGCCAAAGAGACACAGTTGTACCCATTATATCAGCATTCAAAATCTCTAAACTGGGACACGTGTATTATTTAATTTCTCTTGTACTGCAGTGACGGCTGTCCTACTTGCAGCTGAGCAGATGCATGAAGTGGCTTTTATTTTTACTTTATGTGATCAGGAACTGTGCCCTATTTTAATGCAAATATTCATTTTTTTTGGAGTAGATAAAAAGAACCATTAGTGAGGCCTGAACTCCCAGCAGCCTCCATTGTTTATGTGAGTGTATGTGTGATGGACTTCTCGTATTGTGTACCCATTGATATAATCTGAATAGTTCTATTGTTTAGCTGTGCTGCCAGGGGCTGTAAGTGTTTGTGTGCTCTAAATTTTTTCCCCAGGAATCTAGCTAATAACTTAATAGTCCTGCTGCTGAACCCTTTTTGAAGACTCTCTTGTGCTGACAGTATAGATGTACAGATGGAAAGAAGCTACTTAACTGCAGGCTGTCACTTCACTCCCTGCATTTGTGATCATATGGCTGCACAGACTGGTGTTTGCTATTGTCCACAGTTCCAAACAAGGCTCCACATAATGTAGATAGCTCGAGAAGTGGGGGAGGGGAGCCATAACATCTGCTCCTTTATAAAAAGAATAGCACTCCTAAATTAGCCATAATGGATGATATTTTATATGAGCAACTTTTATTTCCTTTTCTAATTTTGGTTTATTATATATATATATATATATATAATTTTTTTTTTTGTTCTTAATTAGTTACATACAAGTTTTTCATATCTACACAAGCAGTAAGGAGGCCATGGACAAATACAGAGATTCTAAAATGGATGAGTTTTGAAAAATATAGGTTTCTATTTTCTTATTCAAATATCTGAACGTAGGCATATCATTTGCAAAATGTTTAACTTTTATTTTCCTATTAACACGTGTACCTGGAAGTCAAAATATCGTCTTAAATTAAGTTTTAGTTTTTTTCCAGAATATATGTTATTGTGTTTTCTTGAAATGTGTCAAATTATCATATACTTTTTTTCTATTCCTTTTTATTAAACTAGGAGAGAATGCCTCAGACGCCAACTCTTGTAGCCATGTTTGACAGCAGCGGTTTTAACCGGAACTTAAATCATTGTAAAGAAGAGGGCTGTTCTGACCTGTATTACCAAGATAATAACCTGCTTTCTGGATCTCTGGAAGCACTCATCCAACACTTAGTGCCCAACGTTGATTACTATCCGGATGTAAGTTTAAGGAAACTGAAAATAATCTGTTGTCAAGCCTATTATTTCTGGCAATGAATGCTTACAAAGGAAACTTTCTCAGCACAGGAAACACAGATAACTTATCACTGTAACACTTAGGGCTGGTCGATAGATAAAGTTTGCTACGCAACTAGTGGGTGACAATAATGTGAATTGGGAACATTCTGTAGTACTATATTTTTTCATTTTACTTTATTGTGGGGTGTGCCCTTAAACTTTAAATTCTGAAGACTGGTGATCCAGCCTCTATTAAAATAGTAATTTCAAAGGACAGGTTACTTTCCCTGACAGCCCAGATGAAAAAAAAATATAAATATAAAAAAACTGCCTTGGGTAGAAATTGTTTCACAGCTACCCTTGGTTTCACACCACTAATTGGCAGCTTGAAGTATTCATTCAGTGGCAGGGAGTGATGTGGGCACTTTCCGCACCTGTATAAAGTGTATAAAGTGTCTCCCTAAAACCCAGTGTGTCTTTCGGTGAGCCGGTGCTCAAGTTGTGGTAAGTATATAACTTACACGGAGATGCATTCAGCCTAAGACATCTTCTGCCCAGAAATTAACTGGGGGACGGGCAATGAGGCAAATGAATATGTGCATTATTTATCAAAGCAGCATATATTAATAAATATTGTGTTTATATTATTGGTCAATCCGGTAATTCCTAAAATGTAACAATAAAAATATTCTGGTTTAAAGTGATTACACTACTTTTGTCAAAAGTCATATATAGATAGCTTTTTTTGATGATGAATGTGTTGGACCTGTTTGGCAGTGAAGTGATTTTGTCAGACCAATCACTGTAATGAAATAATAATGGTTTTCATACAATGACACACGCATCAGTGTAGGAAATTACAAGGTATACAGTTTTTTTTTATTGCGTTATATAAATATGCATTTATATTTTTTTCTGTTTTGTCTTCAGAGAACGTATATCTTCACCTTCTTGTTGAGTTCTCGGCTGTTCATACATCCCTTTGAACTAATGGCTAAAGTCTGCCATGTTTCTTTGGAACAGCAAAAATTAAACGAGCATGGAGCTGATAAGGTATGTAATGAATGAGCAATTCATAGGCCTACAACCGGTGAGAAAAGTCACTGGTTTTATTATCCGAGCAAAAGGAAGTGACTAGAAATGACAGTGCTGTATAGAGCTGCTTCTGGTCATTTAGCCATAGCTGCAGCAGACATACTTGCAATTTAGCATTATGTCATAGCTTGATCTCATAGTATCCAAAACATAGATGTTACATACTGCACCCTAGAAGGAATCTATATACACACACACACACACACCTACAGATGGGCGATGCCAAGTTAATAACCCAGTTTTTGACAAAGGCATCACTGTCGTTTCATAAGCCCACTTGACTTCTACAGCACCAAATACATTCTAATTGTTTAAAACATGTTTTTGCAGTTTGGTTTAGAGATATCACCCTGAATAACCTCTGTTTGCTTCCTTAATAGAGTAATGTAAGAAAAATTGCTCAGAAAATTCTTCAGCTTCTTACAGAATGGACAGAGACATTCCCTTATGATTTTAGGGATGAGAGAATGATGCGAAATCTGAAAGACACTGCTCACCGAATAACAAATGGAGATGAGGTAGGGTGTATATTTATTTTTGTTTTGTCTACCAATGTTTGTCCAAGTATCTGCATCCTGACTGCAGAATAACACTGTTTGTCTTGACACGTACAGTATAATAAATGCTTGTGTGAACGCAGTAATTTTCCTGCAAAATAAGAACAGATGATTTTTGGCAATTGGCTGGTTCACAGGGAAAAATATCTATACATTT
Source organism: Spea hammondii (assembly GCA_029215755.1). Taxonomy (NCBI): domain Eukaryota; kingdom Metazoa; phylum Chordata; class Amphibia; order Anura; family Pelobatidae; genus Spea; species Spea hammondii. Next base: position 75,369,559 of record JARDYJ010000001.1, read on the forward strand.
GCATACAAAAACATATAAAATATATGGTAACATTCAGCTATCATATCCACATACATTGCATATGATGGGTGGAATTTAACTATCCTAAAACCACATAGATAACCACATTGTCTACTACTTTTAAATGCATAAATGAATGTGTTCTAAAGCTGAAAGATGGATAGATGATTTTTGTTGGTTCTTGATGTATTGCTCACACTTGAAATGGTGATGTTGTTTTGACTGTTAGGCTTAATTACACTGCCAAACAAAGCAGTATTACAGAGTTTTTATGATTTTTGGGAATACCGTTTAAAAGGCCACACAGCAATATAGACCATTTCACATTGTAGATCTAATGCATTGCATTCAACAGATGGTGTTAAAAGCGTACACAGTTCTCTGTCACCTTATTGTGTCCTTGCTATCACATGGATGTTGCTTCTTAAAACCACTCATGGGCTGTTAGGAAAATAGCTACATGTATTTCCTCTTTTCATCAATCCAAGACTGCTGCAAAAAGTCCCCAATTCTCATGACTACACTTTTTTAAAAACGGTAGTAGAAGCGTTATTTAAACACTCATCTACAGACACCAGACAAGCCAGAAGGCTTGTTTTTCCCCTCAGAAATCTCATGGTGCTGCCACAACCACAAGGGATTCTGGGTAGGCGCAAGGTCAACAAGATCACGTCTTGCCTCTATATCCACTTTATACATGGATCCCTTGAAAGTGATTGCCCGCTGTACAAGAAAGCCTTTAGACAAAACTCGGGTAAGAGGTGCAGTAGCCAGATCACCGCTCATGGACGGCTGTTTCGTCCTTAATGGGGACTTGTCAGCATGAGGTTGTGATACTGGATTAACACTTGAGGCTTTTTAAAAAAAGAAAATTTTACATGTTTATTCATTGATGGTATTTTATTCAGTATCGATTTACTTAATTCCAGCTAATTGGGTGTCCACAGATTATTTTTTCCCCCAGCTTACTGTCGGGCATCTAGTCACAGCTCTTCTTAGACACATGGCAAGCAAATATATACATGGGCTTTCCTTATAGAGTCGAAACAGAATAGCGAACATACACGTGTAATAATCCACATCATACATCTGAAATCAGCAACATCAAATGCTTTCTACGTCTATTTTTATTTTGCAGTAGCTAACAATGGTGCATGTAATCTTGAAAATGAATACTGCTGTGGAATAATTACAGTAATTACATTAACGGTTCTGACTTTCATCTTGATAATTAATCATTTTTTCTGCAAGTATTATTAAAAGTTAGATCTTTTTGGTATCACCTTTGGGATCAAACCGTATAAAGCAATGTTGTATTAACATAGTATCAAAACGTGTAAACATTGTTTTTTAGTATCAAAACGTATAAACATTGTTTTTGTTCTGGCACATTTCTTTTCGGAAATTTCAGGAGGCATTGTGCCAACCAATCTTTGATTTGATAAAGCAAAGTAGGCAGTTGTCATGCTGTGGACTTTGAAATTCACAGCCGCGAACTTTCTAGATGCAAGCATTATATTACTAAGAATTCTACAAAATAACATTTGGGTGATTCACACTGGCTGCAGTGGTAATGTTGCTTATTTTACAAAGATCAACTAGAAACATTACTTTTAACTGTCACATCAGCTTAAAGGTGCTGTTGTACCTATTCTACTTGACATTTTTATAACTAAATGCAGCGTTAACAACATCATTCCCAGTAGCAAGTATACTTTTTCACACATTGTTTATTTTTGTTAATAACATGAATGTTTTGTTGCAGATGTACCGAAAAAATGTACAGCAGATCATCCAGAATCTTATCCGCAAGTTGGCTGCATTAAGTCAATATGAGGAACTGATTGCAAAAATCAATGCACAGTCCACTGATCGTATGACTATCCTCAAGACCAAGCCACAGTCCATACAAAGGGACATCATCACAGTATGCAGTGACCCCTACACCTTAGCCCAACAGCTCACTCACATAGAGCTGGTATGTGGCACCTGACATCAGAATTATATTCAGTATCTGGAATGTGACTTATGTTTCTAGTATTAATATGTTGTTAATGCTTATGTTCCAGGAGAGGCTAAGTTACGTTGGACCAGAAGAATTTGTCCAAGCATTTGTGCAGAAGGATCCATTAGACAATAATGAGGTATCATAAGCCATTTTTATCCCAGTTTTTGACAGTATGGAAATAAATATGCTTTATATTTACATATAAAAAAGAGAAAACCACATTTGAGTGTGCTATACAGCATTATACTGTACAATTTTCAAAACAATGCATAAATATATCAATATATAAGAGAAACTTAGGCATTGGTTTTTTTTTTTTTTATCTTTATACAAATAATAAAGACTCTTCATACTCTTCTCCAAAATGAATAACTTTTCATGAATTCAAATGGAGTAACAAATTGTTTCCCCCTTTCTTAGAGCTGCTATGGTGACCGAAAGAAGACCCGGAATCTAGAGGCATATGTTGAATGGTTCAATCGTCTTAGCTACTTGGTGGCCACGGAGATCTGCATGGTAGGACATTATTATCATCTTTTATTTATATAGTGCCAACCGTTTACACAACACTTGTTACAGTACATATCTTCAATAGTTATGACAAAATTGACAGACTTAAAACGATCAAATTAAAGTCTTGTTCTAAACTTTTTTACATATTTACAGCATTATGTTTACCTTTTTTTCCAGCCTGTGAAGAAAAAGCACAGAGCACGGATGATAGAGTTCTTCATTGATGTTGCCCGAGAATGCTTCAACATTGGAAACTTTAATTCGCTAATGGCAATCATTTGTAAGTGTTACAGCTTGGCTTTGTACCAAAAATGCAACCTAAAGGAACCCTATTTTTCTTTTATAAAACAGTACTAAATTCCTACGGATCACATACATATATGAAACTAACCTAAACCTAACTTGGTGTCGCATGTATTTGATCTATACATTTGATACATGTGATAAAAAGAATACACCAGGAAGGAAAGATTTCACGTTCTGTAAATTGTGTTTGTAACCTGTTCTCAAATCTTGCTAAGAACCAGACACTTTACATTAGCTGTACAAATGTCAACAATAAACCTTGGCTTAATAGCTGTATTGGCAGTACTCTTCTGTTTATCGCATTTCAAAATAATTTTTAACATGAAAAGGCTATATTTAGTTTTAAAAAAGAAAATGATATAGTACCAGTCTGTTTGTTCAAATCATGCTAATTTAGGAATGTGGAATATAAATTAGCTTCAAGAATAAATAATAAAATGCTCATTTGTCTGAATATATCACAGTTACATTTAGTCATGTATTGCAGTTAAACTAAAATGTTTTAGCAAATATACAAGATAAGTAAAAACTCAAGTTAAACATTTAAAAAAACAGGCACATGGTTAAACTCGGCAGAACCGGCTTTCGTATTTGTAATTAATTTCCTTACTTTGTGCTCTCTTAAAGCTGGCATGAACATGAGCCCAGTGTCCAGGCTTAAGAAAACATGGGCAAAGGTCAAAACTGCCAAGTTTGATATTCTTGAGGTATGTGACACAGATTTTATATAGTTTGATGCACACATATAAATATATAACACCAATGTAGTAGTAACCCAGTACAGTTAACAAAGATTCCTCTTGAGATTGGAGGATTAGATCACCAATGCATGTATGTAGAATTGCCAGGATAAAAACATTCCATTTTTGGGAGGATTAGTTTTCATATTTTGTTCTAAAAATTGTTATTTCACCCTACAGCATCAGATGGATCCTTCTAGCAATTTTTACAACTACAGAACAGCTCTGCGAGGAGCAGCTCAAAGGTCGCTAACAGCTCACAGCAACAGAGAAAGGGTATGGCTTAGCAAACAGACTGATAACATGTGCAGGTGGCCTGTTGCCACCCTGCTGTTTGTTCTGTAGATTCTGACAACCTGAAATTATTTCTGTGATATAGAATATTAATGTATACTCGAGGGTCATATAGGAACTGCAAGGTGCCTTCTAAGCATAACAAATAGAAATGGACAATAAACATTACGAAATAACATACAAGACACAATATAGGCTTTGACTCTTTTCTGACTCAATAGTTTTGACATTATTAATATTAACTTATAATTGAATGCTGACTTGATCCACAGTAATATGCAGTAGAGAAAAAATAGTATTAAGTAAAGTATGTGAGTTGCCAAATACTAACCAGTCCAGAAGCTAACCAATCATTTGGATAGGTCCAGTAAAGTCAAACCCTGATTCACTTAAGTGAAAATTCTAAATAATCAGCAGATACAGCTATACAATATGAGTTAAGATATATGTTTTATATATAAGTTGGCTGCCATAGGTATTAAAGCTGACAGGGCTTGGTATTCTTTTGGCCCTGATTCTCCCCACACATTTAAGATATGTACACAAGGTTCTACTGAGGAACAAAGCTCATTCACTGGCCATCATGGTGAGGAGGAGATAAATGATACAGCAATGGAACACTTGTCCACAAAAATCCCCTTTTAAACTACCTGCCAAGATAAGCTTGTGCATGCTAAGAAACTTTTAAATCATGTTTTATTCAGAAGCTGTAATAAACAGTGTCTGTTATGCTACATTGATTTTACAACAGCTTGCTTTAAATGGGACATTACTTTCCAGAAAACATAATTAAAAGCCTTGAATTGCTTGGGCTATAGTCTACATAAATTGTATGCAAACATATTTAATTATTTGTTTAACATGCATGCACAACCATGCAGTAAATAATGTTTATTTACAATATATCTTTTTAACACTGACAGTCGTGTGGCTTACATTTCATTATTGCAATCTATCAGCAATACATTTGCACATGAACACTATAATAGTATTATGTTAATAAGAACAAAAAGATACCTGAAACATTAGGACTCAAAAGTCATTCACAAAAATGCACTTTTCCACTATGACTCACAATAGGATAAGAAATGGAACTATATCAGGAAAATAAAGAAATAAGTTATTTAAATAATACATACATAGTATTTACTATACACATATCTAGATGATTAGAGGTGTGGGGGCTGGTAAGGGAGAGCAGTCGCCCAGGGCCCGGCCCGACAATGGAGCCGAGTGGGGCAACCGCTCCAGGCGGCACTTTTGAAGGGGCGGCACTTTGCCGCCCCAAGCCTTTTTTTTTATTTTTGAAAGCCGAGAAGAGAGACTCAGCGCCCCTCTCTCTCCTCCGCGAGCCCTCTAGCTCGGTCTCGGTGCCGGCTTGTAATGTTGAGCGCCGGAAGATGGCGTCATTTCCGGCGCTCAAGCATTACAAGCCGGCACCGAGACCGAGCAAGGAGACTCGCCGCAAGACTGCTGAAAGGTAAGTATGGGGGGGGCGGCAGGGAGAAGAAGGGTAGATAATGGGGGGCATTTTAAACTTTGCCCCAGGCGGCATTTTGTCTTGGGCCGGCCCTGCAGTCGCCTCTGGGTTGTTTTTAGTTAAAGAATTTGGGGGACCCTCTGAAGAGTGTTTTAATTACCGTTGTTAATACAGCCACCAGGGTCAAGCGTCTGAATTTAATCACCTGTCTAAGGTCTAGACAGACAATTAAGATAGTAAGATTGCATGCTAACATCATACCCACAATTCAGTAATTCATTTCCGAAGGCACAAAAAAAAGATTGTTGATGCACGTATATGGTTTTGTGTATCAAAGAATCAACAGCTAATTGTTAGTAGCTCAGGTTGTTGCTACAACAGAAGCTCATTTAAGGCAATGTGGGATAGTCAGCAGTACATACTACATATGCTGATGTTTATTTTGATGTATCAAAGTGAATACAGTATGGTAATAAATAAGTCTGTGCAACTTCTTCAGTGGCATATAGTTTAGCATAAACACAGCATAGATATTTTTAATGCTACATTCCATGTATCAGCTTTGAAATGGTTAAATTATTAATATACTTCTGCGTGCTAGTGAAGCATGTTAATTTCAGCCTTTAGACAATGCTATCTTTATATATGTGTCTTGTAGATTCTTTACATTTTTCTTATAGTGTGTAATATACGTATAAAATGTATCCATTTAAGTTATGCTAGTGTGTGTGTGCAGCCAATTGACTAACTAAATAGACGTAACTTTGTGTTGATAGCAATGTAGCTTTTCTACATTGTTTCAGGCAAGAATTTATGAATCTATTTGAGGATTAGTCAGGGTGTTGTATTGCAAACAATGCATTTTGAACTGTTTTACCACCAGTTCAGGTTTAGACAAGACACTGAACCCATCTTAAGGTAGTATTTACAGGACTAGATGATGTATAGTCTAACAGGTGTGCTTAGGTCTTGAAACGGCTCACGTGGCTGAATTTTTCTAGCTTCCAATAGACCAGATTTCACTTATGTAAAAGAATGGTGCAACTCGTAGCAGCAGCTATTTTAATGCACGTAATTAGTTATTGATATCACATGACAGTAAGTGATTATGGCTACTCGCTGGAATTAAAGATCATTTTTATTCATATATTTTCATTTTATTTTAATTTGGACACAGAATTACAACACATACCTTGATTTTAACTCGGAAACAGCATTACATAGCTTTATTGTTTATGTGTTTTCCCTGGCCTGTAAAATGTATATTTTAGTAAATCACTTGATTAAATCTATCTTTGCATTAAAAAAAAGTGTTCTTTCTGTAACTTTTATTTACTTAAGGAAATAGAAGAAATCTTTTATTCAGTGCTTTTCAAGTTACGTTTAAAACGTGTGTTTTGTTACATTAAACTCATATTTATTTCTTGCTGACAAGCTCCATTTTCTTAGCTATAAATCTATATTTGTTTTACAGCATGCTATATTAGTCATTTTTTTAATTAACAAGTCAAGCTTATGCTAAACTAAGTGCTACAGCTTTTAGTTTATAAATAAAACATTCACATTAAGCATATGTGGAGTTTATGGCTAAAAAAACCTACTGCTGAATCTATTTTATTGGTTTTTTTTGGACGGGGGGGGGGAGCAGCCAATGTGGCTCATTGCCCAGCATGCATTCTAAGACAGAGTTGTTCAATATTTTATTGCACTCATATAATGCTAGAACAGGGGAAGAGGTTTTCATTCATCATGTGCCATGCCATGAAGAAACTGGCTACCTGTGGTATCTGCCCATTGTCTACATTTTTATAGAATGAATTCACTTAAACTGAACTGCTGTGTTTCATCTTCTAGATTGTAAGCTTGTTTGAGCAGGGCCATCCTTACCTCCTTGTTTCTGAGTCAAAGTCGAATTGTTATGTTATTTACCACTTGTTAGGTCCTGTTTACCCATTGTACAGCTCTGCGGAATATGATGGCTCTATGTAAAACAACAAATAATAATAATGTTTACATATTTTATATTGGTATCTGGTACGGGGTTTTGGTTAAAAAAGGGAATTTGTGCCAGTGCAGGCCCAGTCTCTGTTTTGATGGATATAGACCAAACCCAGAACCTTCAAGATTTGCAACTATCTATCTGGTCTCTTCTTGATCTCATTGTTTGGTTTACTCCTGGCTCTCCTTACATATATACTTGAAATTTTACTTGTTCCAAATTAATCACAACCAACACATACTTACTGCTTTTCATAGGGAATATAAAAAATGAATCAACCGCATAAGAAAAATATGGATTTGTGAATTATCTTTCTTCTGTGTTTTTGTAGATTGTGATCCCCTTCTGTAGTCTTCTAATCAAAGATATCTACTTCCTGAATGAGGGTTGCACCAATTGTCTTCCAAATGGTCATATTAATTTTGAAGTGAGTACTGTTCATTATTCTGTGAAGCTTGTTACTGCAGAAAAAACCTTGGTAATGTCTTTGTGCATACTATGGACTGAAACCTTCAGTACCCTAAACCATGTCAATCTGCCTGATATAATCTAATGCCATCAAGAGCCAGAAAGCCTATTCCTGCTTCATAACCCTGCTGTTGTGAATTAACTTGCAGGAATAGGCATTCCAGTTCTTGTTGAATATACCATCGTTAGGCATTGTTGTGACAGACAGACAGAATAATTGTGAATTATTACAGACCTATGTTTGTAAGCGCCTTACCTATAAGTAAGGAGCATCCTGATCTGTGCTGCCAGATGGAGAACAAAAACAATCACAGAGTACATTAACATTACCATAACTGACAGGGTTTGTCACGCCCAGGTAAGATACTTATATAATGAGATAACATAGGTTTTGAAAATGCAATTAAACTAACTTATTTACTCGTTTACAAAAAAAATGCACAAGCTGTCAAACAGCTGAGACTGACGCAAGCGTTATGAGATCTGCTGCTTGTAGTTCATTTCAGATGCGCTGCAGTTCTAGCTTCTGTTCTAGATGAAATAACACTAGCAGCCTCTTCTATAGTCCAGTAATGGACTGGGTTGCAATTGCTGCTCTCTACATAATTTAATTGCATTGTATATAATTCCTACTCAGTGTTGAAAATAACATAAGTGGAAAGCTTCAAGATAAGTGTAACAGCCCTCAAAATGTTTGTGTGTATGCTTTCCCTGTTTTTAGAAATTCTGGGAGCTAGCAAGGCAAGTGAGTGAGTTCATGACATGGAAGCAGGTTGAGTGCCCTTTTGAAAAAGACCGGAAAATTCTGCATTATGTACTGACAGCTCCCATCTTCAGTGAGGACGGTAAGAGAAGGATGTGAATTAAACCTCTTTTTAACATGATTTATGATATTTGTAGTTAATTGTATTCATTATAAAATAAAATTAGCTTTAACAATACAGAGAGAGTCCAGCGTACATTCAGTGTCATCTGGTCTCTGGTTGTCCTCACAAAGGTCACAATTGGTATTTGAACATTATTTGTAATTTTAGGCATGTTGTTGTAGGAATTATTGTGGACTATATCTGCTCCTTGTACTGACAACATTGTCATCAAATGCCACAACGCTAACTTGGTTGTGAGGTATTTTTTTTACAATGTAAATGATCCTATTACCTAGTTTCCATTGTAAACAGTGGCACCATGCACATTGACAAATGACAATGAATAGTTTGTAGCGTTAACACTTTATCAGTTCTTCAGAGAGATATCAAGTCTTACATTCAGAGGTAATATGAAAAGTCTGTTTCAAAACGTGTTATGGGCAATGGTGCAGTACTAATAAATTTCTTGTTTCTGCTTTCAGCACTTTATTTGGCCTCTTATGAAAGTGAAGGTCCTGAGAATAATATTGAAAAGGACAGATGGAAGACTATGAGGTTTGTGTCACTAGCCATTTAAATCAATCAATCAGAGTTTCATACGAGTCTTGGACACTGGGAAGTCCAGCATGAAAATGCATGCACACCCATGCAGAACATGGCACTATACTATGCAAATCAATAAATAATAATGTTTTTCCTTTAGTATTGTGTGAAACCTAAATGATATATTTAGTATTGCATACATTTGAAATTAGCTGCACGTGTATGCTCACACATAGCATTATTTAACACCCAGCTACATCCACCAGACAAGCCAGCAGACTTGCTTTTCCCCACAGAAATCTCGCAAGGGTTTTGTTTATTTTTATTAACTGTCTATTAACATTGCATTTTTTACATCTGGTCTTTTAACTGAGATTGTACTTCTTTGGAATTATTAAATTTTTTACTAAACTCATAACTTGCAGTGGTATTTTTCTACGTTTATATATAGTTCAGTGTAATGAAAAATCAATTTGTCATGTTTTTTATATTAAATAAATACACCTATAAATCATTTCTTCTCTATTTCATGTGGGAAAAATCCTATTATCCAGATGGTTATTTGTGTCCTGATTAAGTTTAACGTTGTGTATTTTCTTCTAGGTCAGGGCTTTTGGGCAGAGTCTAATGTGTAAAATGACTACGTGTGAAGAAGGCCATTATTTATGGACACATATTGCACTGAGTGGGATATGAGTGATGACAGCTGAGTAGGCAGCTGAAACTTTACCTCACAGTGGAGGTAAATCATGACAGATTGAGAGCAGACAAGCAGAAGAAATGAATTTCTGGTGACTGGACCATGAAACCTACTTAGGACATTAATAATGGAATACTTCACAGTCCCCATTATGCTGAGTTTTCCTTTCTCTGTAGCATATTTTTAGAACTCTTACTGGACTCTGCAACATGCTTATCGATCTAAACACTGCTTCCAGCGATGCCATGTACACTATAACAAACACACGAAATAGAAGAAAACTGAAGCGAAGAAAGGATTTTCTGCGTGATCTTGGATAGCCACTCGCTGGACACTTGTTTCTTTTCTTAAAGTTCATATTTACTGCTGGATGGTAAATAATGTGAACAATATCATTTACTGGAAAACAATGATAATTGTAAATTGCCCACAGCGGTCTGCTTCCCAATGGTACATAGCTAAAGCTAATTTTGACTGCGATGGAACCTCATTGGACTTTTATTATAATAGAGAAATCTGTTTACAAACACTGTATATTTTTGTCGTCTTTTTTCCCAACCATTTTGCAGTCCCTTGTAATATTTTGTTATATATGCTGTATATTTTTTTCCCTATTTATTACTATGACCTGTGCAAAACTGAATGGTACAAAACAAATTGTGCACTGAAGGCATTACTGAAGTGATATCCTGTATTTTGTTCAACATTTTTATAAGAATTATTTTTTTATAATTGGGCTTTATTTCATAAACATCAGCTTTTAGAGTTCCTGTTTGTTGGGCTGAACAGTCATCTGATTTTATGGCATATAACCAGAACGAAACACACATGCATAGATTCTGAGATAACTGCTTGCAGCAAATCAGAAGAGGTCAGACACATAAAGTAAGCATGTTATCTAAATGGTGCTAGAGGTTTATAGAGCATGTGCATTGTGCTCACAGAAATACTTGGAAGTACAGAGACTGGTGGAAATTGATTTAAACTCCCTTTTGATGTTGTTTTTTTAATGGTAGCATAATGAGGGTATGTATAATGCTTGTGTTATATACTGTAGATAGGTATATATTTGTGTATCTGTGCACATATATGTATGATTTGCAAACATGTGCTTTATTAAGACGGGTTTGCTTTATTACTCCAGTTATAAAGTAGGTCACTAAACCTAATGTACCCTAGGTAAAAGGCGATACCAGATCCTTCACCTCTCTCCCCTCATTACGATCCCTTTTTCTGGTAGGGGTGGGCTCAAAAAACACACTTAGCCTTTGCTCAATTTGATCTAATTGGTGGGCCTACTGACCCATATACAATGTGGATTGTTAACATTAAACATTACAAAGCCCTCAGTGTAATTCTAACAAGCCAATGTTATCTCTGTATAATAGAGGTTTAGCAGGGTTTGGACAACATGGCGCCAAATCACCTTATACACTACATTTTGCATTGCCCTCTGGGAGTTGTAGTCCAACAGGCACGAGTACCAACCCGGCTCTGTGTATTCGCTCATTCTGAAATTTACAAAGATATTAATTTTAATTGTGTTGGAACAACCAAGCATATGAATTTATCATTAAACAAATAGCGCATTATTTATTGGATGTGAATGTGATAAGATACCTTTAATAAAGAATTGAGGCCTAATTGTTTAGATGAGATTCAAGTTTTATATACACAACTTATATGATCTGTGATTTTTAGCCAAAACACACACAGGATATCCAGAACTAAAATGTCGCTTTGACCTTTCAAATATTAAGTTTGTGTGATAAGCAGAAAGATTGCTTATAGTGAAAAATGCGTGGTTTGAAATTTTGTATACCCTACACATTTATGCAGATAACTGTGTATTCCTTTAACATAGTTAAATATATTCATTGAAGACTATAGATAATTATTAATAAGTGTTAAAATCCAATTTTATAAATTTTAATTGGGCTACCCCATGTATGGTATAATACACCAAGAACATTGTATACGTTAGGAGTGGACTAACTGGCCAAATATACTTGTGTCCATAAATTATTGGAAAGGTCTCAAAATTCTTGCTTTTAAAAGTGAGCAGACTAGATGGGCTGAGTGGTTCTTATCTGCTGTCAAATTTTGAAATATACATTTAGGGCCCGGTTTGATTTTTAGGAGCCAAAAACTTCTATTTATATCTATCTGAAAATATATTTGCTAGCCCTTGGCTAGCTTTGTTAAGCCCCATTTAAGAAAGGGGAAAATGTATGCTTAGAAATATGGATTTATGTCAGTTGTATGATTACTGTAGGGTGATCTGTGAATCCTTTGATCAAATTTTCTTAAAGATTTGCAGACAAGAATAGGTTTAATTTAAAAAAAAACCTTAAACTTCAAAGCTAAACATTACCTGGCAATGATTATTTTATTTTTATAATTATTGAATGCGTATGAGATGTTTGCCAGCATTTTAAAAAGGGCCACAGTACCCTAATTTAACTGTTCACAGGTGACATAACAGTTGGTTTCAAGGTAATGCAAGTTATATGTTTCAATCACACATCTGTCCTTCGGCAATGATATGCTAAAACATTGCATGTTGGAGGTATGAATTTGTACATATCATATCTGTGGGTTTCTTTAAGGAATATTAATATTTAAAAATTAAACCCTAGGTCCTAAGAACATCATATAAATCCCTTCTTATAGGATAAGATTTACAGCATATATAATTATATTTATTACCGTATTTGCTCGATTATAAGACAAGGTTTTTTCCAGAACAAATGCTCTGAAAAATACCCCTCGTCTTATAGTCGAGGTCGTCTTCTAATCAGACCTCAAAATGTCTGCTGGGGCCATGCTGCTTACCGGGCTTTGGTCGCGAGCAGCAGGAGAACAGGAAGCTAGAAGAGTGTCGCATAACTCTGCCTCCCCACTCCTTCCTCTGGGGGCGGGGCCAGAGAAGTTGCTCGCACAGCCGGGCCCCTGCAGAAGTCTTCCAGTGAGAGATCTGCAGTTCAGGTAAGGGGGATTAATGTGATTAATGTGTGAAGTATGTGTGATGAATGGAATGAATGAGTATTTAAATGTTTGTGAATGAGTGTGTGTTAGTATGGATGTGTAAGGGGGGTGGTGGTGGTGGTAGCATGGCATAGGGAGGCTGTACTCAGACTCCTATCATCCCCAGGTTCCAGCATTTACTGGCTGCCTTGGCTTGATAGGAGTGTGATTGCTGTTAGCAGTTTATATATATATATACCTCCAGAAATGCCTTTTAACCCCCTATATGCCACTCTGGCATATAGAGGGTTAAAAGGCACATCATGGGGCAGAGTGGCAAATAGGGGGTATAAGGCATTTCTGGGGGCAGAGTGGCAACCCTGGGGGCAGATGTGCATAACTGGGGGGGCAGGTTGGCAAATAAAAGGAAATAAAAAAAATATTTTTCTCAATTATAGCTTTTATTAAATATGAAAATATTGTTTACATGAATTAATATTTACTAGTAAAACTTTTTTCCCTATAGGGTAGTCTTATATTCAGGCTTTGTTTTTTTCTTAAATTAAGATTCAGATTTGGGGGGTCGTCTTATAATCGAGCAAATACGGTACATTTTAATGCATGATATGCCAAACTAGCACATTTTTTAGAAACATCAGGATTGTCAAAATTGTCCACTGTAATTCTCAATTGATAGGTTCAGGGTTAAGCTTAGATTTGCTTTCCAAATATGGTAAGTACTATAATAGCTCCCATGCATTTACAAAAAATGCTAAGCTAAAGCTAAAGCAAGGCCCTTGTGGTAGGTATGTGTGTGATTAAAAATTGCTAAAAATGATTTTTAATTTATGTAGATGAAATGAAACTACATCTATAAATACAATAAAACAAACTTGTTAATATTATCTGTGTGATTTTACATATGCTTATAGTCCCCTCCCCTACCCACCAACAGGGAGATTTATGACATCACATAGACATTAATAGGGTTGAGATCATGGCTGTGTGCAGGCCTTTTAAGTTCTTGCACATAAAACTCATCCAGCCATGTCCTTAGACCTTGCTTGGTGTACTGGAGCACAGTCATTCTGGAACAGAAAAGGCCCATCCCCACCAAGTTGGAAGCATAGCATTGTCTTAAATGCTGAAGGAGACATACCAAGACATTTTGGAAAATACTGGCATGCACAGAGCCGTGACATCAACCCAATCCAACACCTTGAGAGCCAACATCAGTGTCTGACCTCAAAAATGCTCTACTGGATGAATGGGCAAATATTCCCACGGAAACACAGAAACAAATCTTTGTGGAAACTTTTCCCAGAAGAGTGAAGGCTGTTTTAGCTGCAAAGGGGGCTAACTACATATTAATGTCTATGAATTTAGAATGTGATGTCATAAAAGCCCCTGTTGGTGTAATAGTCAGATGACCCAATACTTATGTCCATATAATGTACGTTGGGGCCCACCAGTCATTTTGACCAGAATACCGAACGGCCAGTGTGGTTTTGATTTTAATTCAGAGAAGTTGAAAAAAAATGTTTAGGCCTTCCACTTTTAAAAGGTTTACCTAAAACAGGCTTTGTACTGTGAACACGGTGCACAGAATATATTTCTGCAGAACTGTAGCGCCTTAAGGGAATTCATTTTTTTTGCAGTAGTTCATTCACATATGCATACCTGGGAACTTCCCAGGGGACACTACAAAGTCCAAAATATGTTTTCTATCTATAAATCTGCATACATTTCTGTAAACAAATGTGTAGGTCAACCATCCCCAAGACATTACAAGAAGAATTGAGTTGTCAACCTGGCGTAATCCTGCTGAGAATCTGCCCTAATTTAAACAAACACTTTTACCTCTCAGTTTCTCTCATTTGCATCACTGATGTTGTACCGCGGATATATTCATTTTCTAATCTTACCTATATTGCTATATTACAACCTTTATTGTTTGCATAGTTAGCGATACTTCATTTTGAAATTGATAGTTATTTGTTGTTTTTGAGAAAAAATATTCCATTAAAAAGAGTTAAGTAAGTAACTACATATTGTGTGAATGAGACTCCAACAATAGTGGATTTACAAAAAAGATGAAATGCATTTTTTTACGATTGAAAAGTTTTTTATTGACATCCAGGCACAGCAGACGACAGAATATGCAAAAATAAAAATCGTACAGGTCAGAGTAAAGCGGCGCCTAGACATCATTTCCTTTTTTTTGTTAACATGATAACAATGTGCAAGTAGCAGAAACATCAGCAGTCATCAACATAGGTATCATTGAACCAGTGCATACAAAAAGTAATATCGACATCACTAATGTCACGGAAAGTCACAGGCCTCAGCAAGATAAGGTGGTAGTGAGGAGACAAATAGGAGAAAAAAAGGCCCATAGACAGCGGCCCCCAGGAGCATGCCCGGAAAACAAGAACACGATAATTCGTAGTGGGAACAAACAGGGGAAGGGAAACCTCAACAGGGAACGGGCCAACCCGTAGGCAGAAACCCCAGGCGGACACCTCACAAACCACTGGGCAGCAAAAAAGAAAGGCGGAGCAGCCCTATTGGGCAGAGGTCTCAGCACAGGAACCAGGGGGAAAAAAAAAAAAAAAAAAGGGAAGAAGGGGAAGAAAGAGACCACACCATGCACCCGAATGGTACCTCACAGAGCAGCAATCCGGCCTGTGGAGCCATCAGCGTAGGCGGAAGACATCCAGGGGGTCCACACCTTCAGAAAGCGTTCAGTAGTATCGTGTATGTATGCAGTGAGTTTTTCCATGTGCATAATATGCCAAATCTTAGATAAAATTAGTGATCGGGGAGGGATGCATGTGTTCCAATGTTTAGCGATAGAGAGTCGCGCCGCCGCGCATATCCTGTGAATGAGCCGCTGGGTGCATCTGGGAAATTGGGGGTCAGGGTGATCCTTATTGAGTAAAGCCGTCAAAGGGCACTTATCAACCCGGGTGCCCACAAGTTCACTGAGAAGATCAAAGACCCAGGTCCACATATCCACGGCCAGAGGGCACGTCCACCACATGTGAAAGTACGAGCCCCTCTCTCCACAACCCCTCGTACAGCCATCACCGGAGCCCGGGAACATCTGGGCAACCCGGGAAGGAGGAAGATACCACCTGCCAACCACCTTGAACGCGCCTTCTTTAATGAGAGTATTAGCGGTAAGTGAGAACGTGTTAGTGTATATTTCCGTCCAGTCTGACTGAGTGAAAGATATCCCAAGGTCATTCTCCCACAAACGGCAATGGGAAGGGGCGGCAGAGAAGGTATGCGCTGTAAGGTGGGCATAAAGCTGCGAAATCGCGCCCGGACGTCTCTCCCCAGCCCAGCACAGCCGCTCGAATGGAGTCATAAGAGGGAAGGTGCGGGGAAGCTTGAGCCCCGCCAAAAACGAGCGAAGCTGAAGGAAACGATACGTTTCCGCAGGGGGCATCTGAAAAGAGCCAGTGAGAGTACGCACGGTGTGTAAATAGCCCTGGTGATATAGGTGACCAACCTTCGAAAAACCATGAGACCTCCACCAGTGGAAGGAAGCCAACGCCAACCCTGCAGGAAAAGCAGAATTGTGGAACAGAGGGGTAAGGGCAGACGGCGTGCGGTACAAAGCGCGGCTCGTTTTAAGTCGGTCCCATAAAGAGAGGGAAAAGGACAGCGTAGGGCTATCGGTACAGGACGGGCGCGCGCTCCCCCCCAGCCAACAGACCCCCGAGACATCAGGTAAGTGACACAGAGCCCCCTCAAGGGCAACCCATCTAGGGGCTTGAGAACCGAGATGGACCAGCGCCAGTTGCGCCAACTGGGCAGCATGAAAATAGGACAGAAGGTGAGGGACCCCCAGGCCCCCCATAACGCGCGACCGGTAGAGATGAGCACGTCGCCACCTCGGCCTGGCCCCCCTCCAAACAAAGCGAAAGATCTCCGCCTGCAGAAGGTCCAGGTCCCGAAGCACCAGAGGGACAGGGAGCGAACGAAAAAGGTAGAGAATTTTAGGCAAAAGTGTCATCTTAACACTGTAAACTCTACCGAGTAGAGAAATATTATAGGGCATCCACCGACGGAGGTCACCCTTCAGCTTCTGCAGCATCGGGAGATAATTAGCAGCATAGAGGTCGGGAAGGCGGGCAGTCAGGTACACCCCCAGATAGCAAAGCCGATGAGGCTGCCACTTAAAATCGAAGTTCAAGGCTATAAGTTTAACGGTGTGGGAAGGTAATGAGATATTCAACGCCTCACATTTAGAGCTGTTGATCTTATAGCCCGAGATGGCCGAAAAGCGGGACAAAAGGGCATACAGGTTCGGCAGGGACACCAGGGGGGATGTGAGGGAAAGGAGCACATCATCTGCGAAGAGACTAACTTTGTAATTAGAGCCTCCCACCTGCACCCCCTTAATGTCGGGATTCAGGCGAATAGAAGCTGCCAGAGGCTCAATACACAGAGCAAATAGAAGGGGAGAAAGGGGACAGCCTTGCCGCGTACCATTGCGGATAGGGAACGGGGAAGACACTGCCCCCCTGGTGTCCACCACCGCGCTAGGGAAAGAATAAAGACCACGCAGAGCAGTGAGTATACCCCCAGTGAAACCAAAAGTCCCGAGCGTCGCCCACATGTAGTCCCAGTCGACCCGGTCAAACGCTTTTTCCGCATCCAGAGAAAGTAACAAGGTCGGAGACCGAGCCAACCGGGACGCATGAACGACACCCAGGGCGCGGCGGATGTTATCAGGGGCCTCCCTACCCAAGACAAAGCCCACCTGGTCTGGGTGGATCAGGCTTGGTAAGCATGGGGCAATCCGCATGGCCAGAATCTTAGCGTAGAGTTTAACGTCCACATTAATGAGGGAAATGGGACGGTAATTGGAGCAAAAGGAAGCATCCTTCCCTTCCTTGGGAATCACAACAATTTTGGCGGAAAGCATCTCTGGAGGTATCGGGGATCCCGAGAGGAATTTGTTGAACAGTACAGTCAAATGTGGGGACAGAATGAGTTTGAAGCGTTTATAGTAGGCGGCCGTGAACCCATCCACACCGGGGGCCCTAGCGCCCTTCATGGTACTTAGGGCCAAATCTACCTCCTCCTGAGTGATCGCAGCGGATAAATGAAGCGCATCGGCCGGGGAAAGCGACGGTAACCGAGAGTCACGGAGGAAATCCCGTATAGATTGGGCAGTGTGGGGTGTATGAGAGGTCTTATGGCCATCGTAAAGCGAGGTGTAATAGTTAGTGAATTGCTTACAAATGACATCCGGATGAGAGGATGTCCCCCCCGAGGACGTATGTATTTGCCGAATATGATGGGATCTCGCGGCTAAACGAAGGCGTCTCGCTAGCATGGTGTCGGGCTTATTGCCCTTTTCAAAAAATTTCTGGTTCGTCCAGCTAATGGCCTTCAGAACATCAGCCGAAAGGATCAAATTAAGTTCCCCCTTTTTGACTAACAAAGAACGAAGGGCCTGAGGGTCCCCAGTCGACTTATGCCTACGTTCAAGGTCGCAAATCTCGGTCCTCAAGAGGAGCTCCTGACGGAGCTTCTCCTTTTTCTTTTGGGAGGCCAGGCGAATAAAGGTGCCGCGGATAACCGCCTTGTGCGCCTGCCACAATGTCCCCACAGCCAAATCGGGGGAGGAGTTCAAGCGGAAGTACTCCTCCAGGGCGTCCGCCACAAAAGCACCCATGGTCTGGTCCGCTAATAAGGAGTCATTCAGCTTCCATGTGGAGCTCGGGCGACGGGGGGAAAGATCAGAGAACGTCCCTTCGACTATACCATGATCAGACCAGGTGATCTCATGGATTCGGGAAGACAACAAAGAGCCAAATAAATTTTGCGATATAAAAATGTGGTCTATGCGGGAGTAGCTATCATGAGGGTTGGAGTAGAAGGAGTAGTCCCTGTCACTGGGGTGGAGCGCGCGCCAGGCATCAAACAGATTCATACGGCGTAAGAAAAGTTGAAGGGGTTTGTACGAAGACCGGGGGAGAGCGACACGACGAAAGTCAGACCTGTCCAGGTAAGGGTCCGGAGTGGCATTAAAGTCCCCCCCTACAATCAGGGCGGTGGACCTGGGCACGTCAAGCAGAGCCTCCAGACGCGAATAAAAACCCGAGAGGTTGGGAGAGGGCGCGTAAACGTTGAGGATACAAACGTCCTTGCCAAACAAGGTACCTTGTAAGCGTAAATATCGGCCCTCAGGGTCCTTGACCAAACCAGTAAGGAGAAAATCGAGCCGTTTGCGTAACAGAATCGTGACCCCATTGTGTTTCGTGGGATTGGTAGCATGAAAGTGTTGGAGGTAATGTTTGCCCCAATACCTAGGGACATGGTCATGTTTAAAGTGGGTTTCCTGCAAGAGGACTACGTCCGCGCGAACGGCAGAATAGTTTTTGATAGCTTTGAGACGTTTTTGTGGGGAATTGAGGCCATGTGTGTTATGGGTTATTACCTTCAGGGTGGACCCCCCAGACGACTCCAGCGGATCCATCAGGCACCACAGCCGGCCGGCTCAAAATCAAAGAGGCGTGAGGTGACCCTTGAAAAGAAGAACACAAAATAAATAAAAGGGAAAAGAAGAACAAAGGAAGGAGAGAGGAGAAAAAAAAACAAAAAAAAAAAAAGGGGGGGGTACCACAGGGGCTGGGAAGGGGAATCCACCTACAGGAGCCCAGTAAAGGGGAACGTGGAACGATCTCAAAGAAAAGTATAAATGTAGCAAAAAAACAATACGTAACAAGGGATAAGCACCCCAATCACAGGAGTGAAAAGGGAGTGCCTATGAACTGAGATCACAAACGAAGAGCAGGACCCACACCGAGACCGGCGAGCCTGTTCTATGGGGGGACCTGGGAGACCAGACGGAACCCCCCGCCGAGAATAATATAGCGCAACGGAAATAAAACAGAATGTTAACTCAAACAGGAAAACTGCCGTGTGTCGTGGTGTGTGCAGACTTATGTGTATATAAAAAAAAAAAATAAAAAAAAAAAAATAAAAAAAAAATAAATAATGGGGGTGGTCAAGGATCGGAGGCAATAGCAACCTGAAGCCCCCTAAGGCGAGAGACGTCAGGGCCCATAAAGCTACAATTTGAGGAGAAATAAATGTAATGAGGGGGGGAGAGAACAAAAACAAAAACAAAAAAAAAACAAGAAAAAAACAAAAAACCTAAAGGTATACAGAGCACATAGTAACAACGTAGGTGGAGCCTATCTACCCCTGACATGAACAGTAGAGCATGCGCCTACAAAGGCTGTAACCCCCTAAGGGGAGAGGCGCCACCAGGGGAGCAGTTGAGCAAAGGAATGGAGAACGCACATGTAAAAAGAAACAACCGGAGATATACATACGTGTAATAATAATAATAAAAAAAAAAAAAAAAAATTAATAAAAAAAACCCAAACAAACCAAAATTACAGAAAAAGCGAGCAATAAGGAAAAAGAACCCCAAAAAAGCTCTTAGTCCCTTTGGGTAGGAAGCGCCGGAGCGGGATCCTCAACAATGTCAGCGGCCCCCAAAACAGTCTCGGGTGAGGAAGAGGACAAAGCAGCCAGAGTAGACCGAGGACGAGGATCCATCAAATGTTGCAGGCGCAGGACTTCTTGGGTGGCGGTGATCCCCAGGTGTTTCAGAAAATCCGGGCCTTCGAAGGGGTCCCGGAGAACATGAAGAGTGGAGCCATGGTGCGCAATAAGGCGAAACGGGAACCCCCATCTGTACTTTATCCCGTTCGAACGAAGGAGCTCCGTGATGGGTTTAAGCACCTTCCTCTTCTGCAGCGTAGATGGAGCGACGTCCGCGTAAAGATGAGGTGTAATACCGTCCAAAGACGGAGAGCCATTGCGAACCGCCCGAAAGATCGCCTCCTTCGTCGTGTAGTGGTGGCATTTAAGGATAATATCCCTCGGATTATCCGACGGTGCAGGACGCGGCCGAAGCGCACGATGAACCCGGTCCAAATGTAAATCCTCAGCCGAGGCCCCGGGCAAGAGAAGGCGGAGGTAGCGGTCAATAAAATCAGGTAAGAGAGCCGTTTCAGGCACATTACGTACCCGAATATTACAGCGTCGCGACCGATTGTCCAGATCCTCGACTTGTTCCTGTAAAGCGTGGTATTTGGACCGGAGGTTTGCCATGTCCGCGGCAGCGGCCTGGTGATCCTCGGCCATAGCCACGTGGCCGTGTTCGAGCTCTGTGGTGCGGGTTTGCAGGTCACGAACCTCCTTGGTTAGGGTCGTCAGACCATCCTTGATATCACGGTGGAGGTCCTTTTTGACCGTTTTGAGGAGGTCAGCAAGGTCCGCTATGTCCTTTTTGGTGCACGGGGAATCCAAATCCTCATCCCCAGGATCCGGGCTGCTCGAGGCACGTGGTGTCGCGGAATCCTTCTTCCGAAAGTAAGAAGCGACCGCAGTCGACGAATCCCTCGGGGGATGTTTAGGCATCTTTGCCTGTCGAGATGGGGCGCAATAAATAGCGTTTAGCGCTGAAAAAAGCGGAAGTTCTCGGCCGATGAAATGCATTTTAAAGATTATTGATATCATTAATCTCTTCAGTCAAACTAAAAAAAAACCTAAATGAAACACATCTTGAGTGGTTTGCCATTTAAATAGAAATATTGATTTACCCTGCAAGAGCTGAACACCCATAAAATTAAGGTAAACATAGAAGCTAGAAAGTGATGGCAGATAAGAACCATTCAGCCTATTTAGTCTGCCCAAAGACAGCAGAATGTAAAGAAAAATATATTGCTGCAAAAATTGCTAGTTGTAGCAAAAATGTTGGTAAATGTTTGCATTTATAAGTTATTAGCAGAATTCATTAATTAGGTTTTGTTCTTAAACTACTCCATGGAAATCTATTCCACAGCCTGACAGAACAAGATAAAAATTTAATTTGAAAGGTCAGTTCAGCTCTTTTGTTTTAGGGGTAATTCACTGGGATACCTTGCTACTTGTGTTCAGGCCCGGACTGGGACAAAAAATAGGCCCGGGCATTTCAGACTGAGCAGCCCATTTACATACACATACATAATAATTGGTCATTCAACATGGGAAGCCTGAAGCCACAATTTAGTGCGGCTAATCCTTGAAATAAATATTATAGCGTAAATAACACAATACCTTATCTTTTCCCCTAAATGATTTCAGGGCCTTGAATGTTTTGTCCCCTGAAGTCACAGGAGGACGTTTTATCTCTGGATAAGTAAAAATGAAATCGTTCCTACTGTAAATTAAGGAAACAGATAACCAAATACACACACCAGGACAGGCTTTTCCACACCGACGCCCAGACACACACACCAGGATAGGTTCTGCCACACCGACACCCAAGCACACACCAGGACAGGCTTTGCCACACCAACATCCAAACACACACACACACCAGGACAGGCTCTGCCACACCAACACCAGGACAGTTAAAAAAGCTGGATGCTAGCAGGAAAAAAGGGACAGCATAAACACTTTTGAAGTATACGAACACAGAAAAGAATCCCAGCACACCAATCAGCTTCCAATCCTTAGGTTACTTTATTCAGAGAAAGCAAAACAAAAAAAACAGCGTTCCGACACACCAACACTCAAACAGACACACAGAACAGGACAGGCTCTGCCACACTGACACACAAACACCGGGACAGGCTCTGCCACACTGACACCCGCATCCGGAGGGTTTCCATGGACGGTTTCACTTTGGTATTGATTTATGTGATGGTCGCTGCCCCCAAAACAGCCTGCCTGTGGCATCTTTGCCCCCAAAACAGCCTGCCTGTGGCATCTTTGCCCCCTTACACATCCATGCTATCACACACACACATTCATTCACTCGTTCACAAATATTTATTCACTAAGTCACAGATTATCATTTACTCATTCAGATATTCATTCATACATTGATACTCATTAATTCCCTCATTCAGATACTCATTTACATATACTTATTCACAAACATTCATTCACTCACTCCTTCACAGATACTCATTAATTCACTCACTCACTCAATTTCACATACTTCTTCATACAGCCTCACTCACCCCCCTTACCGGAACTGATAATGTATGTACCACTCGCAGACTTCCGCAAACAACCTGTTCTACTGCACAGGGGAAGCAGACGCACAGCAGGGTCATGTGACGTACGTGACGTACGTGACGTACGTGACGTACGCGACGTACGCGACGTACGCGACGTACGCGACGTACGTGACGTGATTCTCTTGGATTCCTGCGCCCCCCTGGCGGTAGAAGAGACGCTGCTCGCGCGTCTGCAAGGTAGTAGCGGGCCCGGTCGCAGTTGCTGCGGGCTTAAGGGGCAGGTGCCCCTTTTGCCCTGCGTTAAGGACGGCCGCATTTTAAGGTAGGGGCCTGGAGCTGCAGCTCCATCAGCCCCTTCGTCAATCCGGCCCTGCCGCCGGCCCACTGGGCAAATGCCTGGTGTGCCTGATGGCCAGTCTGGGCCTACCAGAGATAACTCAGAAAGCACCGATCTGCATCTAGTCACCAACTGTTTACTAATCCTACGTGAATTTGGTACCATATATGGTACAAAGACCAACTGCCAATTAACATTCTGTATGTAAATGAGCAAATACTGTATAACACATGACATGTTTATAACATTACATAATGAATCATAACTTGTGCATAACAGTTAAGTTGTTAAATATTATTTGAGAACCTGTACCTTCTTTTTTGCTTCTGGAATGAATTACTGATGCATTTCACCCAGAAGAATACAATTTTAAAGGTGATTCAATGCTGACACCTGGTGATCAAACAAGGGAACTAGTGTTCTTTTCAGAAAAGCATGTAAATATTCAAATACATTTTCAAGGCAAAAACATGAAATTTGTGTATACATAAAATACCGTATTTACTTTAATTATAAGAAGGCCCTGATTAAAAAAAAAACGAACCAAAATTTGAATATTAATTTAGGAAAAAAATAAAAGCCTGAAGAAAAAATATTTTCTGAAGAAAAAAATCTACCCTATAAGAAAAAAGTTTTACTAGTAAAAAGGTCACTTCTCCATTCTACATCATCACCTCTTCCACTTTAGGTTGGCATCCCCCAAGGTTCAGTCCTTGGCCCTCTGCCTGTTCTCTCTTTATACTTCATCTTTTCTTCTTTTGGCAAACTAATCAACTCATTTGGCATCTAGTATCATCTATATGGTCTACCTGTCTTTTCCTGCTCTCTCTCCATCTCTCATGTCCCGTATTACCAATTGCTTGTCTGCTATTTCTTCACGGATGTCACAACTCTACCTGAAACTTAATCTTTCTAAAACGCATTATCTTCCCTCCTTCCATCTCCACGCCACTACCTGAATTTTCTATCACCATTAACAACGCGACTATCTCTCCTACTAACCAGGCCCTCACATTCAGTGCCACACCAGATCTCTCGCATCCGCCCATTCCTCACCCAAGAATCCACAAAAACTCTGGTTCATTCACTTATCATTTCCCGTTTTGACCACTGCAACACTGGTTGGCATTTCACTTCTGGTCTCGACTCTCTTCTGCAGTCTGTCCTAAATGCTACTGCTAGGCCTTGCACACCGCTCCTCTTATGCTTCCCCACTCTGTGAAATCCTCTACTGGCTCCCTATTACCTTTAGAATTAAATTTAAAATCTTGGTACATATAAGGCCCTGCATAACACTGCTCCTCCATATATTTCTGCCCTCATAAGCAAATACTCACCTACTCGATCCTTACGTTCTTCCCATGGGCTAAGGCTGTACTCCTCACTTATCTCCTCTTCCCTTTCCCATCTACAAGATTTCACTTGGGCTGCCCCATATCTCTGGAATCTACTTCCACCGAACCATCAGAGCATTAACCCTCCCTCCTAACATTCAAGAAACATCTCAAAACTCACTTCTTCAGAGAAGCATACCATCGTAGCTGCTAGAACTTCCTTGTCACTGATAAAACTGATAAAAGGAGGGTAAGAGAAGAAAGATCAGGGCTGGTAAATACATTAACGTCTTTGACCTGATCAAAGAAGCAGTGAAGGCCGACGAAGATGTGGAGGAGAGCGGGAAAGGTTAAAAGGATCAAAGAGGCATAAAAATATATTTTAGTGGATTCGGGGTTTCTACGTGTATGCTTGAACCGACTTGATACTAGAACTGTACACATATGTAGGGTTACATGGCACGAGTATGGTAGGGAATTCAGAAAAAAGGAAGGATCGAAATCGTTAAGCTTTGGGAAAAAAACATTGATGTGTGGACAAGGGTGGTGTCCCTTAGAAAAGGGCTGAGCGCAGAGGGTGGCACGCAGAAAACTCATCTATTGGGCCTTTAACAAGAAAAAATTTAGCAAAGGTTTCAATTGTAAATATAAACACAAATGGAGCATGTGTGGTGGGGGTCACCCAGCTCCTAAGAAATACATGAGCTAAGGGCTCAACATGGTAAAAGCTCAAACACCAATAGTAATAGGCAAACTCAGTGAGTTGCTGGACAACTATCCAGATAGAAAGAAAGCTGGGTTTTTATTGAATGGGTTTAAGTTTGGTTTTAAAATTTCTGTTAGAGACGTTGTGGTACAATCAGACCTTACAGGTGCCAACTGGGGATCACATGAATATGAATATTGGGGATACATGAATATTGGCTGACTCAGGAAGAGAGGAATGACAGTAAAAGGACCTCTCGCATGCTAGACCAGGCATACCCCTCCGCTGAAGATATGGGTCAGTGGCAAGCACTGACTTTGAGGTCGGGCCTTTTTCTCAGGGCTGAATGGGGCTTTTGCCAGAGGCACGCCAGGGTATGGATGGGGAGGGAATTTCTGATAATGCCCCGTCGATCCTCCGCTGTAGCAGCTATCTGTTTATCAGGGGGTGGACGGGGTGGACGGCTAGTTTAACTCATAGCCAGCCCCTCAGACCCACGCGTCACTCCAGATGCAGGTTAATCTGGGCACTGACTGGATGCTGAGTGCACGGTGACTTAGCAGCAGTGGCGACTCTAGAAACAATATATAGGGGGGCACACAAGATACCACAGTCAAACTGGGGGGGAATTAATAATTTCCAAAAGTAATGTGCTATGGAATTATACTTTTGTTATTGGGCTAAAATAATACTTGATCATTCAACATGGGAAGCCTGAAGCCACAATTGAGAGTGACTAATCCTTGAAATAAATATTATAACACAATAAATAACTTTTCCACTAAATGATTTCAGGGCCTTGAACGTTTTGTCCCCTGAAGTCACTACAACTTCAGGAGGGCATTTTATCTCTGGATAAATATAAATTAAATAATTCCTACTGTAAGTTAAGTGCCAGGAAACAGATGACCAAACACACACACACCAACACAGGCTCTGTCACACCAACACCCAGACACACACACCAGGACAGGCTCTGCCACACCGACAACCAAACACACACACCAGGACAGGCTCTGCCACACAGACACACACACACACCAGGACAGGCTCTGCCACACCGACACCCAGACACACACACCAGGACAGGCTCTGCCACACCGACAACCAAACACACACACACACCAGGACAGGCTCTGTCACACTGACACCCAGACACACACACCAGGACCGGCTCTGCCACACCCACATCCAAACACACACAAACACCAGGACAGGCTCTGACACACTGACAACCGAACACACACACCAGGACAGGCTCTGCCACACCAACACCCAAACACACACCAGGACAGGCTCTGCCACACCAACACCTATACACACACACCGAGGACAGGCTCTGCTACACTGATAACCAAAAACACACAAACAGCAGGACACAATCTACGTCACAGACGTCTACATCAGGATGGATTTTTCACACTGCATTGTCATTTATACCCCCCTTAGTGTTTTTGCCCCCTGTGTATTGATGCCCCTGCTGCCCATATATATTAACATTAGCCCCAGTTGCCGATAGCAGGTAAAGATCAACACATTAACACACAAACCAAGCTTTGCATGTCTATACATGCAACTGAAATTGAAATTCACTTGTGATCTCAAATAAACAGAATCAGACATACAAATCCTGTATTTGCAGGTATACAATAGTATATGAAACGTAGCATTGCAGGTATAGATCAAATAAATACATGGAAACAGCATTGCAGGTATTAATCAACTGAATAAGACATATTAACCCTGTATTTGCAGGTATACATAAATAATGTATGGAAACATAGCATAGCAGATATGGATCTACAGAATAACACACAACCCCAACTTTGCAGGTATAGATCAATTGGAATTCACAAAACACGTAATTAAAAAGGTATATTTAAAACCCCCTAAATTACACGCATAGATCACAGGTTGCATACCCCAAAGCCAGCCCTGGCGTCCACACTGCAATCACACTCCTATCATACCCAGGCAACCAGTAAATGCTGGTACCTAGGCATGATGGGACTGTGCTTGCTGTGGTTGCTGTTAGCAATCACACTCCTATCATGCCAAGTCAGCCAGTACATGCTGGTACAGGGTGGCTGTAAGTGATGTGCAGACCCCATACTGCTGGCAGCATCAATACACGAGGGGGGCAGCTAGCTAGGTTTCAGCATGTACTGGCTGACTTGGCATGATAGGAGTGTGATTGCTAACAGCAATCACAGTCCCATCATGCCTAGGTTCCAGCATTTACTGGTCGGATGTGTAAGTGCTGGAACCTAGGCATGATGGGACTTTGATTGCTGTTAGCAATCACACTCCTATCATGCAAAGTCAGCCAGTACATGCTCGAGGTGCGGCCCGCGTAAGATCGGTTGCACTGGCTGGCGAACTTACGCGGGCCGCACCTCGAGGTCTCGCGGGCCGCATGTTGGACGCCCCTGCCTTATCACTTTCTAACCCCCTCTCCCTCCCTTATCACTTTCTCACCCCCTCTCCCTCCCTTATCACTTTCTCACCCCTCTCCGTACTCACTATCTACCCTCCCCCTTTGTAGTTCTCTCACCTTTAGGTCCAGCGACGGGAGCACGAGGCTTCTGTCTTCGTTCTCTGCTGCGGTGGCCGCTGCTTCACTGCTGAGCGCCGAAATATGACGTCATATTTCGGCGCTCAGGATGAAATGCCAGCACCGCGACGGAGGTAGAGGCCTCGTGGAGGAGAATGGGGGGCGCCGAGCGGTTGCTAGGCGCCCCTCTATCTCCTCCGCATTAAAAAAACAAAACAAAATGGGATTTAAAGTCGCATTGCGACTTTTTTCCAAATTCGGCAGGGGGGCAACAGCAATTGTCCCCCCTTGCCCCCCTGTAGCAACACCACTGCTTAGCAGCTGTCCTCGGGAGAGGGAATGCCGCATTATACGGGAAATCCTTGTTTTTTTTTATGCGTAATCAGTGGCGTTTCCAGCTTTCATATTTAGGGGGGGCACATGGGGGGGCAGGGACCAAAGCGGGGGGCCAATTATAAAATGCTACATATACACTATATATCAGGGGTGTCCAAAATGCGGCCCGCGGGCCAAATGCGGCCCGCGGGACCTCGAGGTGCGGCCCGCGTGAGATCGGCAGCCAGGATCACAAGAGCCCCGCTGCTTACTTGTGGGAGGGTCTATTCTCTGCTCCAGTCCTGCTTCCTCTGTGGAGAGAACGAGGGAGGCCGCGCCCCCTGCTGAAGTCTGTGATCGGCATTGAGAGAGCTGTAGTACAGGTAAGGGGGTGGGGGAGGGTGTTTGAATGAGTATGCCTGATTGAGGGAATGAATCTGTGAATGAATGAATTTATGTGTATGTGATAGCATGGATGTGTAAGTGCTGGAACCTAGGCATGATGGGACTGTGATTGCTGTTAACAATCCCACTCCCATCATGCCAAGTCAGCCAGTACATGCTGAAACCTGGCTAGCTGCCCCCTTGTGTATTGATGCTGCCAGCCGTATGGGGTCTGCACTTACAGCCACCCTGTACCAGCATGTACTGGCTGACTTGGGATGATAGGAGTGTGATTGCTAACAGCTAACAGCAATCACAGTCCCATCATGCCTAGGTTCCAGCATTTACTGGTTGCCTGGGTATAAAAAGAGTGTGTTTGCTGTTAACAATTACACTCCTATCATGCCAAGTCAGCCAGTACATGCTGAAACCTGGCTAGCTGTCCCCCTTGTGTATTGATGCTGCCAGCAGTATGGGGTCTGCACTTACAGCCACCCTGTACCAGCATGTACTGGCTGACTTGGGATGATAGGAGTGTGATTGCTAACAGCAATCTGCTAACAGCAATCACAGTCCCATCATGCCTAGGTTCCAGCATTTACTGGTTGCCTGGGTATAAAAAGAGTGTGTTTGCTGTTAGCAATCACACTCCTATCATGCCAAGTCATATAGTTGATTTATTTGTCCAATTGTGGTGTGTTACTTTTAATAAAAGCATGGTTACACACTAAAATTGGACAAAAAATACAATGCCCAGCCAACCAGTACATGCTGGAATCTGGGTATGCCTGAGATTGCTGTTAACAATCATAATATATAATTTTTTGTACAATTTTGGTGTGTAACTTACTCTTATTAAAAGTGTGTGGGGGGTCATTTTCAGTTTCGGCTAAGTGAACCCTGAATTTTCGGTTTTGGTCCAGAATTTTCATTTTAGTGCATCCCTAAAATAAATAGAACTATTTTATTTTTACTTATACAGAATCCTGCATTTGTAGTCACAAAACTTTCTAGGCCCAGAAATCAGTGAGAGGAAAAGTAAAGGTTTTGTGTCATTTAATTTATTTTAATCTGCATATTTTATTAAAGGCCATATTTTCTCACAGTGAAAAATGAGTGCGGCCTGCGCACGTATACAATTCTGATGATTTCAAAACAACAGATGAACTGGCAGTTATTTTTCATTCTTTAATATTAGACCCTGCTGCCAATATATACTTATATTAGCCTCTGCTGCTGATATATATACTCATATTATACCCTGCTGCCGATATATATAAAAATTATACCCTGCTGCCAATATATATTAATATTAGCCCCTGCTGTCGATATATATATATATTTGACCCTGCTGCCAATATATGTTAATATTTGACCCTGCTGCCAATATATGTTAATATTAGACCCTGCTGCTGATATATATTAATATTAGTCCCAGCTGCTGATATATATTAATATTAGCCACTGCAGCCAAATATATATATATATATATATATATATATATATATATATATACAATATTAGCCCCTGCTGCCAATATATGCATACATTTTAGACCCTGTTGCCAATATATTTTATAGTGAAAAAATTGAACCCGACCCAAGCATTTTCTTGGGCCCCGCTCCACGCTCCCTAGCATGCAAACACTCCCTCCGCTACCACACAAAAAAACGTTTGCTACACTGACTGCAGATCAGGGGAAGACTGTGAGAGTAAGTACAGTCTTCCCTCCTTCTGACTGCACCGTGACATTGAGAAGTCCTCTCCCCATAATCATCCTCAGAGTCCCTTTGTCCCTCATTCACTAAACCACACCTCTCTTTTACTTACTCCCTGTAGTTCAGGTATATATCAAATAAACAACACATGGAAACAGCATGTGCAACTGAATAAGACATAAAAACCCTGTATTTGCAGGTATTTAAATAATGTATGGAAACATAGCATTGCAGGTATAAATCAACAGAACACACAAACCCAGCATTGCAGGTATAGATCAACTGGAAATCACATGTAAACTCAGCACTGAAGGTATAGATCAAATAAACACATGGAAACCGCACTCCAGGTATTGATCAACTGAATAAGACATACAAATCCTGTATTTGCAGGTAAACATAAATAATGTATGGAAACATAGCATAGCAGATATAGACCAACACATTAACACACAAACCCAGCTTTGCAGGTATTGATCAATTGGAATTCACATAAAAACTCAGCATTAAAGTTATAGATAAAACGCCCTAAATTACAGGCATAGATCACAGATCTGCCCTATCTACCCCCTTCTGCCCTATCTACCCCTTCTCACTCCCTTCTGGCCTATCTACCCCTTCTCACTCCCTTCTCCCCAATCTACCCCTTCTCACACCCTTCTCCCCATCTACCCCTTCTCACTTCCTTCTATCTACCCCCTTCTCCCTATCTACTCCCTATCCCCCGTCTCACTCCCTTTTCCCTATCTAGCCCCTCCTAACTATATACCCTCTCCCCCCTTTGAAGTACCTCTCAGGAGTCCTGCGGTGGGATCGCGAGGCCTCTGTCTCCCAGCTCTGCCGCGGTGTGCGCGGCTTCACTGCTGAGCGCCGGAATATGACGTCATATACCGGCGCTCAGCATGAAATGCTGGCACTGCGACAAGACAGAAGCCTCGCGGAGGAGAGTGAGAGGCGCCGTATGGTTGCTGAAAACATGTTCCGGCGCCTCTCACTCTCCTCCTCATCAGGTTGATGAGATATTTTAAAACATTTCACCTTGTATTTCCATAACCCTCTTTGGTTATCTACCTACTTTGTAAACTATGCAGTATTCCCCCTGCCAGACATGTACTCTGCACCTGCGCATGTAAATTTGATAAGGCCTTCTTGCATTGATTAAAATAGTGAGTCCAGGTCAAAACCGTTAAAGTAAAATTAATTGTTCAGAGACTACATGTCTCTGGCCCTCAATAAACCCCTTATAATTTACTGCACAGCATACCACCTGTATGATACAGCTGTCTCAGCCATTATACCGACAGAAGAGAAAAGTGATATTTGGTGCAGTTAAAAACATATGCTTTTGAGGTTTCCATTTTCAACTAACTAAAAACATGTGTAGCATATGTACGAGAGAAGCTGTATTTTCAACCAACCAAAACAACTAGACCTTTCTGCGTCAGGCTAGAGAACTGCAATGAAGGAAAAATATACAGAATCTATACCTCTTTATGTTGAAGCGCTGAGGGGAACTTTTTTGAAATGTACTTACTCGTACACTGGCTTCAATTTAATGGAAAATTATACCCTATAAATAAACAGAGTTCAATTATATTTAGATCCACTAATCATATATACAGGCCCGGACTGGGACAAAAAATAGGCCCGGGCATTTAAGCCTGAGCAGCCCATTTTTATTTATTTATTGTTAAAGCCCACCCTTCATATACCATCTTTGCATTTACTCACTCATTCACACAAATCATTAACACATTCATTAATGCAGTCTCACAAATCATCCACACATGAATTCATTAATTGTCATATGCATTCATACAATTCATGCACACATTTATTCATTCACATACGCATTCACACTACCCCTTCTCCCCATCTTATCTGCCCCTTCTCACTATGTTCCCCCTTTTCACTATGTACCCCCTTCCCCACTTCTCAATATGTACCCCCTCTCACTATCTATCCCCTCTCTCCATTTCTCACTATCTAACCCCTCTCTGCCCCTTCTCACTGCACCCCCCTCCCTCACCCTACTTACCTTGTTGCCGGAGCAAGCAGCAACTGCGACTGGGCCCGCGGCAGGGCCGGATTGATTTAGGGGCTGATGGAGCTGCAGATCCAGGCCCCTACCTTAAAATAGGCCCAGTCAGGACCAGACTGAGTGGGCCTATGCGGCCTCTACGGCCGCATTAACACAGGGCCCCTTAAGCCCGCCGCAACTGCTGCTGGTTCCGCCAC
The DNA here is from genome assembly GCA_029215755.1 of Spea hammondii. Classification (NCBI taxonomy): domain Eukaryota; kingdom Metazoa; phylum Chordata; class Amphibia; order Anura; family Pelobatidae; genus Spea; species Spea hammondii. The sequence continues at coordinate 75,402,075 of JARDYJ010000001.1, forward strand.
TCTAAGGGGCCGGAAAGCCCCCACCAGGGCCGGCCTTAGGGGTCTGCGTTAACAAGGACAATGACTCAAAACACAAACATGTAAATATATACAATAAACAATGCACACACCAAGCTTGCCAAGTAATCCAGGTACCATAACCAAATACCACTTAAGGAAGGGACATACCCTAATGCCCTCACCTTGACCTGAGGTTCCCAGCACTGACAGCCAAGAACCTCCCACCAGATGTTACCAACAATTCACTTACCATCACATTAACTCCCTGGATACCTGGCAAGCTGCCGCCCCACAGACTGTGACAAACAACACAAACCAACATACAAAATAAAGGGAGGGAGGGTAGGACACGCAACCAGGTAAGCTTACCACAAGAATGGTTCCTGAGCCCGGGAAACAGCCACTTATATAATCTACCCCCAAATCCACCCCCAAATTTCCCGCTGAAAAAGCCTACCCCTCCTCCGCACAACAGTCAGGGCCCATTATAGCCCATGCTGCCCCCCATGTGGGCATCAGGATTTGCTGGGTTTTTTTGGGCGCACTGAGAAGTTTCTTTAGTTGCACTCTCATAGAATTCGTTCAGTAGGAAGTTGATGTAATTGTAATATCCTTTTAGGAATCCACACTGGCAGGGCCGTAGCTAGGGCGAGGTGAGTGAGGCACTCGCCTCGGGCGCAGCTGTGAGGGGGCGCACAGCCGCTCGATCAGCAGCTGCAGCCTCCAGGACTGGTTGGGGAGATCACGGATCTCCCTAACCTGCCCAACATTTAGGAAACCATATAAACGCATGGGCACTCTGGGCAGTTGCCCAGGGGCCCAGCGTTCTAGGGGCCCCGTGGTGAATTACATTGCTGCCAGCCGGGTGCTCCTGGGACTGTAGAGAGGCAGTATCAAAACATGTGGTAATTACTCTTAGCCCGTAGAGCTTTTTCAAATAGGTGCAGGTCCTCCTTTCTTACTACAGTTCCGTTAGAGGCAATGACACAGTCTGAGGAAAGGTCATCTGCAGTGCAGTTATAAGACATAGTGGTATTGGATGCTGGATACATAGACACGATGGCACTGTTCTGTACTCTCTCTTTCTTGGCTGTCCATGCACCAGGGGCTACGAAGCTGCCCTGTACCCAGGGCATCTCTGGGGGCAGGGGGGACACAGAGGTAGTACCAGAACTGCACTGGTTCAAGGCTGGAGTGGCAGGCTTAACAGACTTCAATTCACGCAGCTGTTGCACAATTGTCCCTCAGATGCTAGGATGTAACCAGGAGCCCCTAGGGAATGCTGTTTGGGGTCTATGATTCTTATTCCTGGGAGTGATGGGAGTGGTCCCAACGGCACTAACAGCCGTGTGGTTATCAATTGCAGGTGTGTCCGTTATATCAGCAATAGAAGCGTCTAAAGACACACTGTCCATATCAGACCAGTCGGTTTCATCAGAGATGGTCTGGAGGTCATCCAACATGGCTACAGATGGTGCAGAAGTGCCAGGTACTGTGGATTGGTTAACCCCAGGATCACCAGGTTGGGGAAGAGATAGGGTGTACTCCAGCTTTGATGCGTTGCTGTTGTCACATGCAGGTTCCTGAGCCTGGGGTTTGTTGGTGTAGGTTGCAGAGGGTTTAGCTGGTTTCAGAGGACATTGGGTGATCCAGTGTCCTTTTTTGCCACAGTAAAAGCAAGACTCATCATCACGCCTTTGTTGCAATTCGGTTGTGGCAAGGGGTTCACGTTTCCTAGATTCCTTTTTCATACGAAAAGGCACAGAGCCCACTTGGAGGGGCACAAAAAGGCACAGAGCCCACTTGGAAGGGCACAAAAGGCACAGAGCCTGCTTGGACAGGACACAAAGCAGGAAAGCAGGAAAGCAGGAAAGCAGGAAAGCAGGAAAGCAGGAAAGCAGGAAAGCAGGAAAGCAGGAAAGCAGGAAAGCAGGAAAGCAGGAAAGCAGGACAGATGCAGCACCACAGCAGAAAGGTCCACAGACTTCAATACAAAAGCCCTGACTGAAGGGCAGGGAAGGTTCATAAAGGCAGGGTAATGCAGGTAACAAGGCCCAGCTGGATGTATTGATTAGGGCTCAACTCAGGTAACAAGGCACACCTGATCCTAGTAATTGAGTTCTGAGTGCTCCAGAGGGCAGAGGGTGGCCACTAGTGGTAGCAGATTTATATACCACAGGGATGAAAAAGCCATGGGTCAGGCAGCGAAAAAAAGTGGTTCTTGACAAGAGGGGTGCAACTTTTGCAGGGTATCATTCAGGCTAGGGTTCATTAAATTAATATGGCAAATAAGAGAGTAGGTAACCACAATTACAGAATAAGGAAGAGATTTTAAAAGATTCATGAGGAACGTCTGTGCCCCAAGGTACTCAGAGATGGCTCCAGCCTGGCTGCCAAACAGGCAGGAACTCCACTGTTTAAACTAAAGCCATTAACAGGATTGCTGCCAGGGGGAAATTCAGTAGCTAAAGGGGATTAAAGGTTGGGTTGTCTACATGTACCTGTTTATCAATGTTGATTTATGTTAATGAAGTTCTGTGGCTATATGAGTCTTTGTTTACAAGAATAAACTGTTAATTCCTGCTGTACTCAATTCAAGGTAGTTGTGTCTACTAATTGGGTACTGTGACATTCTGCAGTGGTTTCCTGGCTCCTGTATTGTGCATTCAGGTTTTTGGACTGTTCCTAGTTCAGCCTCTAGTGGCCACTCTGCCTATGTTTCTGCTCTCCTCCTATTGTTGTCACCTGGCCTCGTTACCTGCCGCCCTGCAGTATAAAGGGCTGTAGCTTCCTGCAAACTGGGCCTTGGCAGTGTAGTAATAGGACTGTTTTGCCTTGGTCCTGTTCCTGAATTGTTCCTGGTTTCCTTTTGTACCTGATCCTGTATTGCTCCTGCCTTCAGCCCTGCGAGTGGGCTTCCTGTCGTGTGCCCAGCCTGAGGGCTTCCAGCAGCACGTCCAGTCCTGTGCTCTGCCAGTGAGCTTCCAGTCGTGTGCCCTGCCGGTGGGCTTCTATTTCAGCATCAGCCTTGCCAGTTTCAGTCCTGCACTTCTGTCTGCCGTGTGCCTGTCTACCTTGCACCATGAATCGCAGTGTACAAACAGACAACGCTATCCCTGCACCGAGGCCCCCTCGCTAACCTGCTTACCCAGTGTGTGACAGAATGCCAAGGCCATACTGAGGAGTCCGCAGGGATACCATCGGTGTTATTGATGCCGGCTGAGGGTATGCTGGTGTTGTGCATGGTTGAGTGCAACACTAGGAGTGCTAGTACCAGTAAGTCCAGGGCTGTGTCTGAACCTAAAAATGTCCAAAACAAAAGTTATAAATGAGAACCCCTCACTAAAGCCGAAAAACAAAAGCGACAGGAGGACAATTTATGCTTTTATTGTGGGGGGATAGATCACAGGATTTCTTTCTGCCGGTTCAGGCCACCTAAACCAGCTAAGTCCTCTGTTGCTGATGAACAAAATATACAAGCCTCAGAACATGAAAGTCATGGGGAAACTAGAGGTGAATCGTGGGAGGGTGAACCCAGTGCTCCCATTAACCCTTTCAATCCTGTCGTTGGGCCTAATGATCTTGAAATGCCTAGTGTGTCTGAACTTACAGGGGAGGAAAATATGTCTTTCAAGGCTCCAGATCTCAGTGAGGAGGACATAACTGAGAATAATTTTTGTAGTCCTATTTGCACTGTTAAAGAGGCTGTTTCTTCTACTCCCCACAGACGCAAAACTTATAAAAGGAAAACTGTTGCTGCAAGGACTCCTATGGTGATTGGTTCTTTCTGGAGTACTACTCCTATCACTCAAAGCAAACGAAAAAATAACTCTGGAAAATTGCAGACTGCACGACATCCTTTAGGGGCCCCAGGTCTTGTCTTGGCTTCTGACGGGACAATCTTAGGTAGAGAAAATCTTGCTCGGTATGAAAAACATTTAAGTGAACACAAGTCACTCCAATGTAAATGGCTACCTAATGAGTCTAAACATGTTTCTTTGATAAGCCAAAATGATTCTGAAAGAACCCCTAGCTCCTTTTCTAAACCCCTTGTCCTTGGCACAGTTCTGGTCTCTGATAAAGCTGAGGTAAAGAAGGAAAAGAAACCTGGTGGTCGCCAAGAGAAAATTATGACAACCCATACAGAGGAGTCGTGCTACGTTCTGACACCAGATTGTACCTATGCCTCTGATGGAACTGTAGTGAAACTTAAAGACCTACAGATTTATGAAAATATGTTGTGTACTAATTCTGACTAGTTACCTGTTCATGCCCTGTCTGTCTGGTTTTCTGCATTAGGGACTGGAGTGTGCTGTTTTCAGCAGCTCCTTTTAGTGTGGCCCCTCTTCGTTTCAAGTTTTGTCGCGTCCTGAGTTCGCTCCTTAAAGAGGGGGTACTGTGACATTCTGCCCTGGTTTCCTGGCTCCTGTATTGTGCATTCAGGTTTTTGGACTGTTCCTAGTTCAGCCTCTAGTGGTCGCTCTGCCTATGTTTCTGCTCTCCTATTGTTGTCACCTGGCCTTGTTACCTGCTGCCCTGCAGTATAAAGGGCTGTAGCTTTCTGCAAACTGGGCCTTGGCATTGTAGGAATAGGACCGTTTTGCCCTGGTCCTGTTCCTGAATTGTTCCTGGCTTCCTTTTGTACCTGATCCTGTATTACTCCTGCCTTCAGCCCTGCGAGTGGGCTTCTAGTCGTGTGCCCTGCGAGTGGGCTTCCTGTCGTGTGCCCAGCCTGAGGGCTTCCAGCAGCATGTCCAGTCCTGTGCTCTGCCAGTGAGCTTCCAGTCGTGTGCCCTGCTGGTGGGCTTCTATTTCAGCATCAGCCTTGCCAGTTCCAGTTCCAGTCCCGCACTTCTGTCTGCCGTGTGCCTGTCTACCTTACACCATGAATCGCAGTGTACAAACAGACAACGCTATCCCTGCACCGAGGCCCCTCGCTAACCTGCTTACCCAGTGTGTGACAGGTACACATAGCAGGGTTCCAAGGTGGGCATGCTGACTGGTGCTGGAAGTGATTCCGGGGACAACAGGAAGATACATCTGGGTGATCTCTGGGAGTTACTACAGCTCTCTTGGTGAACCCGCTACAACGTCATTCCCAGTTACATAGTTACATAGGTTGAAGAAAGACATGCGACCATCAAGTTCAGCCTTTCCCATATCTGTTAATTGCTGTTGATCCAAAAGAAGGCAAACAATCCTGTTTGTAGCTCTTTCCAATTTTGCAACAAACTAGGGGAAACAAAAATCTTCTTGACCCCAGAATGGCAGTCAGATCTTTCTTTGGATCAAGAAGCTGTTTCCCCCTTCATTTAAAAATTATATCCCTGAATATTATGTTTTTGCAAGTATTTATCGAGTTGCTGTTTAAATGTGTGTACAGACTCTGATAAAACTACCTCCGCAGGCAGAGAATTCCACATCCTTATTGTGAAAAACCCTTTGCCTTAGAATTAATCTTCTTTCTTCCAGTCTAAATGTGTGACCACGTGTCCTATGCATAGTCCTGTTTACGAATAGGTTTCCAGACCATGGTTTGTATTGCCCCAATTATATTTATATAATGCTATCATATCCCCTCTGAGGCGCAGTTTTTCTAAACTAAACAGATTTAAATTAGTTAACCTTTCTTCATAACTAAAGTGTTCCATTCCTTTTATTAATTTTATAGCCTGCCTCTGCACCTTTTCCAGTGTTATAATATCCTTCTTTAGAATAGGTGCCAAAATTGCACAGCATACTCAAGATGTGGCCTTACCATTGATTTATAAAGAGGCAAAATTATATCTATAATGATACCCTTTTTCATACATGACAATACGTTACTGGCCTTAGAAACTGCTGACTGACATTGCACATTGTTGCCGAGTTTGTTAGCTATAACAATTCCCAAATCCTTCTCATTTTTTGTTATCCCTAATTCACTACCATTTAGGGTATAAGTTGCTTGTGCATTCCTTACCCCGAAGTGTACAACTTTGCATTTATCTACATTAAATTTCATCTCCCATTTGTGTGCCCAGTCCCCTAATCTAAATCCCTCTGAAGCAAAGTAATATCCTGCTCACATTGTATTACTTTACAGAGTTTAGTGTCATCTGCAAAGACGGAAACATGACTTTCAATGCCTATTGCAAGATCATTTATAAATATCTTGAATAAAATTGGTCCCAGGACAGAACCCTGAGGAACACCACTTACCACTTGTCCAGCTTGAAAAATTACTGTTTATGAAAAAAAACGAACACGAAGAATGTACATGAATATTTGCCAGAACCGAACACAGGAACACAAATATTTGTGGAATACGAAGATTCCCCCCCACACACACGAAAACGAACATGAAGAGTTGGCCGGCGCTCAAGTCTAATACCTACTGTCACTAACGTAAGTGATGCTGGTAGTAAAATGTGGTTCCATGATGCAAGGTTAACATCCACATGGTGGGTTAACAGCTATACCCAGAGGAGAGCCCCACCAGTAGCACAGTTAACAGTGTGGGTAATCAAGGAGACAAAAGGGTTAAAGAGAATTTGTAGTCAGGTCACGATAGCAGGAGGTAGGGAACAGCCAGAAATATGAGTTGATAAAACGAGCCAGGAGTCTGTAAACCAAAAGTTGAAAGGGTAACTAGGAACACCAAATAATAGGTGGATAACCAGCCAACAACTAAGCAATGCTTTAGGGAGCTGCTTGTCTTTTTATATTTAAATATAGTGCCAGTTAGTGACGCACACGGCATGGCCGCTCCCCCTTCTGTACTGCACTCAGCACCCTCTGAGGATGCGTCTTTACAGCAACCTTGTTCATTTACGGGCCAGTGAACAATAGGGGAGGCTGCGGCAGCATCTTGCTTCATCATGGGACAGGTGGTAACTATGACGGTGTCAACCTCCAGGAGCCAATAGACTGTTTGGCCGTTAGACTGCAGGTGGTATTCGGAAGACAGGGCCGACTGAATTCACAATCACATACAAATGCTTGGAACTTGGAGGTGAATTGTGAGCTTCGGTCAGATATAATCTGACTGGGGACCCCATGAAGCTGTACAAGTTCTTTAATAACAAGGTTTGCCGTTTCTGGTGCTGACAGGAGGTGTGGATAGGGAATGAAATGGGCCATTTTAGTAGGTCTGTCCACAAGGACGGTGTTGTTGGGTGGTGGGTAAATAAAAATAAACTCCATAGATACAAAAGACCAGGGAGTCTGTGGTATTTGTACGGGTTGTAGGAGGCCAGAGATTCTGTGATACAAGACTTTTTTATGAGAGAAGTTTGGCAAGAGGAGACATAATATTTTACAGTGGTCATGAGTGGTCATGAGCCAGGGCCACCACTAGGCTTTGGTTCCAGAAATTCCGAGATGTCCTTCAAGAGGGGTATCATGGCACGCACGAAGTACCTCCTATTGACAGTGTGGTGGAATGATTAAGTGACTTCAGCATCTTGTATGCCTGTGTGGTGTGCTTGATGGAGGTAGTATTCTCGTATACAGCTGTTACGTTCCTTTTGTGTAGCTAGAAAATGTTGTGATGTCAACACGTCATGGGAATTATTGGTCCTCTGTCACTGGAGAGATCATCGGCCTTTCGGTTCTTACTCTTGTGTCTTTTGGATTTTTGGTAATTTACGAGAATAAAGGGGTGAATAAGATTTTTTGGACCTTGATGTTGTTCCTACTGCAATGGTTGATGCGTCTACCTCAACTATAAAAGGAAAATTGGCTTTAGGATGAACCAAGATGGGTACAGATATAAACTGGAGTGTTAAATCCTGGAAAGCTTGCTTAGTGGCATTATCCCAGTGAAAGCAAAGGTGTTTTTAAGTAAGACGAGTGAGGGGAAGCTCTACCTTGGAAAAGTTCTGTAAAAATTTACAAACCCCAAGAACCTTTGAACCTCACTACGTGTATGGGGTCTAGGGCAGACAGTGATGGCTGTTAATTTATTTAAATAGATCTGGATGCTTGTGGCCGAGATGGTGAAACACAAAAAATCAATCTGACTCTTCAAATTTTCATATTTCTAATTTAGCATACAAGAGGTATGTGCACAGTCGTAATACTGTTCTGACATCTTAGCGGTGCTCCATCAAAGTAGTAGAAAAATTTGAATATTAAACAAAGATAAATCACTTAAAATGTATCAAGCAGGTCCTGGAATATGTGGTTCACAAAATGTTGGAATGTTGCAGGGGCATTACACAAACCATAGGGCATTACTAGATATTCACAATGTCCATAATGGGTCAGGAAGGCCATTCTCCATTCATGCCCTTTCTTTTATATAGACTAAGCCGTTAGATCTAGTTTTGTAAAGGTTGCTTGTTTCAGTCACACAAGATTCAAAGATGAAAGGTAAAGGATAGTGGTTATTTATGGTTATTGCATTTACTTCACGGTAATCTACGCAAGGGTGAAGGCCATCTTTATTCCCCACAAAGAAAATGCCTGCCCCAGCCGGGAAAGTGGATGGGCAGATGAACCCTTTGGCTACATTTTCATCAATGTAGTCTTAAATCTGGTTTGGCTAATGGGTAGATGCAACCATATGGTATCTTTGCACCAGGAAGCAGATCTATAGTGCAGTTGTATTCTCTGATAGGGTGGAAAAACGCCATAACACCTTTGTCAAAGATATCTGCATAATCGAGCATGCTTCTGGCAGAGAAGGGACAGATTCTAACACCTTTATTTAAAGGTTTAGAACAGATGAGTGTATTTCCTAAACAGTGAGTATGGCAAAATGGAGCGGTGAAGAAAAGACAACTTGTGGTCCACTGGCTGATGGGGTCATGTAAACGGAGCAAGGGAAGTCCCCAAATTACTGAAAACAGAGGTGATGTGGTTACATTAAAGGTTAGGTGCTCAAGATGCCTGTCACCTAAAGTACATAATAGAGTTATTGCTGCTGGCCCTGGAATCAATGATAGGTGGTACTCGCAGACACTGTTAACCCCGCTATAGAAGAAGAAAGATAGAGAGGTAAGTCAAATCAGCTACAGACATAGAAGATAGGCAATTCTTGGTCTCCACTTGCATAGGTGTGCTCTGCCTGATAGGGCGGTAATATGGGAGTCCCCTCCGCAGTAAAAGCAAAGTTTGAGCAAAGACAGAGAGGACCTATCCAGAGCTACTTGCCTGGGGTCGGGGTCTGACGGTGCTGGTAGCTGGTTGCTTGTCTGCTTTACGTTCTCATAAGCGTGGTCAATTGAGATGACTAGTGTCATTCAGGTATGGGGCCACAAGCCAATTCATCCTTGATGGCTTCAGAAAGCCCCAGATGGAACTGATCTGTCAAGGTGAACTTGCACCATCTAGTATCTGCAGCAAGACAACGAAATTCTGTAATGTACTTTTCTACCGTCCTTGAGTCAGGGCACAAATAGCAGCACAGGCTGCGGAGGCTCAGTTGGGATCATCATAAGGAGTACAGAAAGCTTCCACAAACGCAGAGTAGTCATGTACTACTGGGTCATTAATCTGTAGCAGTCAGTGGGTAGGTTCACCGTATCTTAACAGCATCAGTGGCATAGGTACGAGGTTTCAAAGATTATTATTAATAAACCTCTGGAAGATTTTTCAGTCACCGCTGAATTTAGCCAGTAGTTGTACCTGTGGTTCTAACGCTGTAGGGACATTTAAGGTCGAAACAACAGTGGCTGAAGATGTTATATGGGCCACAGGATCTGTTAATCTTGCCTTTAGATTTGCGTCTTCATTGTGCAGGTTACCATAATATGCCAGGGAACCATGATTTTAGCTTAGTTGTATTGTCACTTATGTAAGTGATGCTGGAGTAGTGCATGGCTCCGCAATGCAGAGTTAATATCCAAACGGCGGGTTAACTACTATACCCAATGTGGGTAGGCAAGGAGAAAAAAGGATGAAAGAGAATTCGTAGTCAGGCCATGATAGCTTCAGGTCTGCAACAGCCATAAGGTCACAGAAGGTCAACTCCTTAGGGATCTGCTTGTCTCTTTATTTTGAATTATAGCACCAGTTAGTGAGGTACATGGGATGACCGCGCCCCCCCCCCTGTACTGCACTTAGCTCCCTCTGAGGATGTATCTCCAAAACAACCGTGTTCATTACCGGGTCAGTGAACAAACGGGGAGGCTGCGGAGGCATCTTGCTGCAGCAACGGACAGATGGTGGGTATGACACCTACACTACCTGATCTCTGATTACCCTGGTAATGGTCGTACCCCTGATGGCAGACCTGCAACAAACAGCTAGGCTTTGTGGTAGGCATTTAACTTAATACCCCACGCCAGGGGCTTCCACATGTCTCACTGTGGTTAGATGCCTACCTCTGGGAAAACAGCTCATACACGTTCCGGAAGGAAAAACTATTCATATAAATGCATCAATATGGTTTCAAATGGCTCTGCTAAGGAAGTTCTTTAAACTAATATTTAAAATATACAAGGCAAGAAGACCCTTTAAAAATAAAACGCTCTACCACTGAGTACCTCGCTAATCTTGGGTTTCCATCATATGTTTCTTACAGAAATATTCTTAGGCTACAGTTTGCTGTATCCCAACAGCATGAAACCATTAATGCTTCTGCTCTACTCAATGGAATGAACTGTGTGAAAGAACCCCATTCAGCTAAACACAGGAGTCATGTTTTCACAGCTGTTAATATTTTGTACACTTTCAAATCAAACGGATACTGTTAATACCCAACCAAATATACAGTATACTGTCCCACTCACTTTCATATATTGTTTGTGTTGTTTCTTAAAGCCTGTGCAACCATAGAAAATGTATTGCTCCTTCTTATATATTGTTGTTTTTTCCATAATTTTTGAAAATGTATTTTAAGGTATGAAACCACTGCAAAATAATAAATGTTTCCATGGCAGCAATTATGTCACTTGTAGACTTCTGGTATTACGAAACCAACAATGTCCTAGATGTGCCTGGCCCTTAGAAGATGACATGAGTATGAAATAGAGGGCACAGAAAAATCAATAGCTGTTAGATTTATGAGACAGTGGCAAGCACTGCATGGAATGTGTACATAATGTACACATTCCATGCAGTGCGTGCCACTACCTGATCTCTCATTACACTGGTAATGGTCGTATCCCCCGATGGCGGCCCTGCAACAAACAGCTAGCACCATAACACAAAAAAGAGAAGTGCAACAAAACAAGCAGAACAGATATGGCCAGATTGTATTAATAGTAAAAATGTCTATAACGCGATGGAGGGATGTGTCTCATGCCTCACTCAAGTATAAAATAAGCTGTCAGTCTGCTTCAGCCAATTAAATCAGAGGCTTGGTTTCCCTGAGAGTCTGTCAGCATCTCCATTATGTGTCTTGAAAGGTGGCTAGTTTGCAGTCTTTTTGCCATGTTGGTAAAGTTTGAATAAATGGTTTCCATACAGAGAAAATAAATCCCAGTTTTCTCTTTATCCAATGAAGCAAGAGGCTTCATAGATTTCCATAAATTCAGACTTGGTGAAGATATGTCTAGCCAGATGATCAAAATACATTTTATACCCAACATAATAGAGTAATCTAAAAGCCCAGTGTTAAAGTGGGTAAGGCCTGGTGGGTCATAGATTTTTGGGTAGATTAGTGGAGACGTTCATATTGTATTTCACAAAAAGGTAAGTTGAGACCAAAGGCTCTGAACCCTATAGAGGGTTTTGTGAAAATAGATGGAAGACTAGTAAAGACTTTACCCCATAAGTAGCCCTACTGCATTGTCAGGCAGTCACCCTAAGCCACCATCTCCTGTCTTGTATTTTATTGAAGGGGTAAGGACACTATACAGTTGAAACATAGACAATTTAGATATATATGCTTGTTTGGTATGGTGTAAATTTCTCCTGTATCTGGATTGAAAAATTCAGCCTGAGCCTGCTGGAATTCTTTATTCAACAATATAGGCAAAAACAAAGATGACTGTTTATTACGGAATTTAGCTAATCTGACATGTTTTCATAAGTATCTGACATCCAAATATGATAACTTTACCAGTCAGTAAAAAAATTGGACTGTGAAATCAAATCTTTCGCTATTTGGCAAAGCTTGGCTATGTTGTAAAGATTAAGATTAAGAAAGCTAAGCCCACCATAGCCCACACAACCACAAAATGGCCCTTGCTGTAATTTGCATATTGATTTACAGCTCCCGAATTGTGATAATTGTAAATAAACTATATGACTGGTTATTAACCTCTCATATCTCTTATTTATTACCTCCATTAAAATATACCAAGGATAGCAATAAGATATTCAAAATATGAATTTTAAATAGGAAGATGCTACACACATTTTTTTAGCAAACAAAATATTTGCATAATTGACCCTAACAATATTTGGTGTATTGATGACATCTTAAAGGGGACATTTGTCAGCGTTTTCACCTCTCCTATTAACTGCTTACCTATGTCAGGACTTTGGCCTACCTGCATGGTTTTCCTCATGGTTTTCAGTTTGCTAGGTCGCACCCACTTTCTTTTAATGCCTCTGAACACTGTTAACCACTCCTCGTCGTTTAGGTTGTGTCTTTAATTGCTGAGCTGCTTCAGCAGCTGATTGCCCTTTCATGGTTTCAGACCTGATTAGTGATTTTTTGACCACTGATTCCTGTGTATGACCTGGCCTGGCTGACATTCCTATTTCCTGACTCCTGATCCTTGCTTGTTCTTAAATACGAGTCCTCCCCGTTCCTGTGTGAATACCAGGTGAATACCTGTTCTGGCTCCTGACCTCTGGTTCTACGTTTATGTTTCTGGCTCCTGCTTTGGCATATTTGTTGTTTGTCATTATTTATTTTAATAAAGGTATGTCAACTAGCTTCCGCCCTGATTCTTCGTCTCTTGAATGTGCTAATCTGTCTATAATAGCCATGTGACCATGGGAATTGTTGGTCATGCTCGGTGGGTCACAAGGTGAAGGTGCTGCAGTCAATAGGAATGAGTTGAAGTGCAGGAGGCTCATCCACACTGTGAGCATGTTGGGGCTGCAGAATAGTAGTGTGTGCTGTGTATGGTGTGAATAAACAGCCTTTAGCGCTCCTACCTGCCTCTTTTACACTGCTCTTACACACACCTGCCCATATACACTGCCTTTACACACACGTGCCCATAAACAAACACACACATATACACAGCCCTTACATCCCTTTCTCCCCATCTCTTAGTTTTCTCATCTTGTGGTATGAGCACGAGGTCTGTCACTTCAGGCCTCTACTTTAGTGCTTCCTCAACACTATGCACCTGCTATTGATGCAGAGCAGCCTTCAGCACTCCTACCCTTCCCTTTTCTCATACACACTATAAATGAGCAGCCTCACACACACACACAAACCCTAACTGCACACATTATGGAGTATCAGCCTCCTGCCCCTAAACTCCTGCTCTCCTGAAGATGCACACTCTGTTGCAGTAACTCTACCCCATGGCACATAGTATGAAGTAGCAGCCTCCTGTCCTTAAACACCCCACTACAATGCACACACAGTGAATAAGCAGTAGGCAGGAGAAAGAGAGAAAAAAGGGGGAGATCAAAAAGAAAGTAAGTTGGAGAGAGAAGAAAGAGAGAACAATGGGAGGAAAAAGTGAACATGATTTCTAAATTAATACCGTATTGGCTCGAATATAGGCCGCACTTTTTCCCCCAACTTTAAGTCTTTAAAGTGGGGGTGCGGCCTATATTCGGGGTCTAGCGCCCGACGCCCGGGACATGCAGTTCCGGGCGCCGGGCAGGCAGCAGGGTTAGGATACAGATCCCCCCCAGCGGTGCAGGGGACCTGCATCCTACTCTCTGATACGCTCAGACAGCCTCCCCTGCCCAGCACTTCCCACGGGGGGAGTGTCGGCACGGTAGGTTGTCTAAGCGCATCGTGCAGACGTTCACCGGCAGCAGCGATGCGCGTAAACAGCCTCCGCTGCCGGCACGTCTGCACGATGTGCTTTAACAATCTCCCTTGCCGGGAATTCCCACGGGGGGAGTCCCAGCAAGAGAGATTGTTAAAGCACATCGTGCGGACGCTCACCGGCTGTGGCGATGCACGTAAACAGCCTCCGCTGCCGGCATGTCTGCACGATGTGCTTTTACCTCTGCCCCCAAGACTTACCAGAGCACACTCCCGGGTGACTTGCGGGGCCAGTGGGGGACATCCGCTGAGTGTCGGCACCGGAAGTTGTATACGCGTATTGCGTAGATGTCCCCCGCCGGCCCCGCAAGACACCCGGGAGTCTGCTCTGGTAAGTCGGGGGGGGAGGGCCGAGTGGCAGCATATCTCGGGGGGGAGGAGGAGGACAGTGGCAGCATATCTCGGGGGGGGAGGACAGTGGCAGCATATCTCGGGGGAGAGGACAGTGGCAGCATATCTCGGGGGGGACAGTGGCAACATATCTCGGGGGGGACAGAGTGGCAGCATATCTTGGGGGGAGGACAGAGTGGCAGCATATCTTGGGGGGGGGGCAGAGTGGCAGCATGTCTATTAAAAAAACTTTTTCTTTAAAAAAGCACCCAACTTTTAGGGGGCGGCCTATATCCGAGCCAATATGGTAATATGCTAGTTTTTAGCAAAGCTGTAAATATATATGTAAATCACACACACCCCTTCAAGTGGCAGTACACAGCATACTAAAGGGTAGACACATATAAGATTGGGGCTAAATTCCTCAAATATACAAAAGAAACAATCTAGGGAGAAAATACACATTTACAGAAATATAAAACTGTTCATGCAACTCAGGTGCACCCAGTTCCGTACACTATAATTCTCCTCATTGTGGCTGAGGGTCATGGAAGTAGTGTTTTACATTTAATGAAAAATAACTATATGTATTTTAAATTGTGTATAAGTGTGTTTGAAGTTTTTAAATTGCAGGAGGTGAACAGGAAAGTGAGGCACCAACATGCAGCCATTGTTTCTGAAGCAACACTTATTGCCATTGTACCAGCCATATTATGCTGCCTGCCCCTTGCACAAGTCTGCACCTAAGTGTGAAAGTGTTATAGTATCTAATTCAGAATATGATTATATTATAATCTCATGTTTCTCCTTATATATAGTCAACAAACAATGGGGCGAATGTGCATGCGGGAGAAAAAAATAAACAACAATAGTGCAATATTGCTAAATAACACTCAGTTGTGTGCGAATATAACTCACAAACGAATGAAGTTAGTCAGGCCTGTCAAGGATTCAGTAAAAGTATCTTTAATAAGTTTAAAAAATCTGTGAAGAATAAGTGCCAAAAATAGTGCAGTATCTTCATATAAAGCAAAGGAGAAATAGAAATGCACGTTATGCAAACTCGCTCAATGAATAAGAGTCCAAAACGATAATGGCAAATGTGCAATGATTATGTGGTTCTTCTCAACGCGTTTCGCCAATCAATCTGTAGCTTCCTCAGGAGAATCAAGTAGGAGCTCCTTAATAATAATAATAATAATAATAATAAAAAAAATTAAATTATCTACTAAGCCACAATTAGTCTGATCATATACTACGTAGCCCTAACATGACACTAAAATGTCTTGCTAAGTAACCATAACTTACTAATATTATAATAATAATACTGTTATTATTATTATTATTACTAAATTTAAAATGAACCCTTAAGGGTAAAAACAAATTAGTATATTTGATCACTAAGGATAAACCTCACCCAGCTTGTGACGGTGAGGGGAAGAGAACACAGACATAGCCAATGTTTTTAATATTGCCTTTGAACATTGAAGGTTTATGTGCACATGATTAGTTTAATAAAAAACATGATCACTTGTGTGGAAGAACCCCTGATGGGCTGATGCCAACATCAGCTACTCCACTGGTGACCGCTACAGCAGAGTGGCACTGGAGGACCCAGGACATAAACAATAGGAATATTATGCCCTGAGTCATAATGAATTATGAGTATTTTATTCTGTTGGGTATAGGGAAATAATATATCTAGGCTTAGCATCGATTACCTTGGCCTTTTATTTATATAGTGCCAACAGGTTCACAGCACTGTACACTGAGGTTATACACAAAAGTGACCAATTTAAACACATAAGCTGCATGGTCATCTAGGCCTGGTAGTCCACTGCCTTTGGGATTTTCATCAGACTTTGGAAAATGTGCAGACAAAAGCAATAGCAGATGGTAACAATTGACACAGAAAAATTGCACAGAATTCCACCTCCTACTCTTTAATGTCAGAGTATCATAAAAATTTGATGAGTTCAGCTGTTCGATGACTCTCCATGCACTAATTTCTGACATTAACTTAACCTTTAGATGGACACCAAATTGTGTTTCCCAGAAGCCTAAAAAATTAGATATTAATACTAAACAACAGAATTTTGTTTCGATAAAAAAATCAGAAGCACAAAATACAGAAATACAAAAACACTATCTCCCCACATTAAAGCCTTCCTTTACTACATCTCTGGAATGCCTTGACCAAACCATTATGCTCTACCCAAACCTCCAGATGTTGTTGCATTCTTTGAAAACCTAACCTTTATGTATTTCTTTACAATGCCCCCTGACCTATTCATCTTCCACAATTTAAAAACAAGATATACAGTTACATATGTAAAGAGGTTTAAAAGGCAATCTGCTGTATAGAAGAACACATATATTTTTCACAAGAGTTAGTACAGCTCTTCAGAGTAGATAACACCATTTTTTTCCCATTGGATTAGTTGACTGCCAAAAATTCTATTTATTTTTTAGCACATTTTTCACAACATTTCAACAGCCTCAATTCAATTTACATAATATATCTTATCCTAAATGCAAAGGAATTCCCTTTGCATTTAGTCAATGAGAAAAACTATTTTCTATTCAATAGTCCGAATTTACTAAAGAGTGAATTTGCTTTTCTCAATTTGAATGGATCATCCAGCCATTATTTATTCTTTAATGTATTTGATAAAGAGTGGTTCCTTTAAATTTATGTTTGGGTTGCAGAATCCCCAATATGCATTATCCCCTTTCCCATCCCCCAACTATTTGCAGTGCAAGAGATGTGTTTTAGCTAACATATGTACTGTCAAGTGATAAACTTGTTAAATGCTATGGGGTAAGGTTAACATCCCATTGATAAGAGCACCTAAAGGTAAGTGGTTATTTTCCCCCTAAAATGAACTTTAATATCTATTCTTTGTTGAACATCCTACTTGGAACAGTGTCCCTTTAATGCTATTTAGATGAGCAGGGCTTTCTTGTCTAGTTCAGAGAACCTACAGCGCACTGCCCCTCCGAGAACAGCCTACTTGCAGCAGTCTTAGTTGCTAGAATCAGGCTCCAGAATCCAGAAAAGGAGTTGGATGATGGTAAATATTCCCATGTTTGAGTAATGGCAGGCAGAAGTTAAGTTAACCAAACCAAATTTCATGCATTTGGGGAAATGGAGGAGGCAAATGCATAAAATGATATTGTGATTAATCTCTCCATTAATTTGCAAGTGTGATACAATGGCAATTTAAAGGGGTCATTTATCTATTCCACAAGAATCATTTTTATGATAAAGCTCTGGCAAGATTATTATTTAACTACAGTACCAATTATATTATAATGTCCCTATAAACTGTGTCTACTTCCTACACAGGCCTAGATAAGCTACAAGGAAAATATTGGTTCTTGCAAATTTAAAGGCTCTTGATTGGGCCTTCCAGTAACTAGGGAAGTAGAAAAACATAATTTAGGAGAATATCTGTTGCACTAAAATAATAAAAAATAACAATATAAAAACATTGATTTGTGTGCCATCTAATTTTGCTACTAAAACGTGCCCTTAAACCTTTATTATCTAACCTTATGACTTAGGGAAGCATAGTGATGTGTTATCATGTTTCACACAGCACCAGTGACAGGGGACATAGAAAGTTACATTTATAGTTTGGTTACAACCCGTCGCACATTATTACGTACTCTGCCAGTTGTGCTAGGATTATTTTTTAATATATTGTTGCACCTTCATTACTGATCACTTGTAATACATGATTCTGTTCTGAATTATGTATTGCAAATTATGGTTTGTAGGAAAGTCTGTCATTAAAATAGACGCAAAATAACATTGGACTTTTGGTTATACGTTATCAATGGTCACTGCTATACTATGTGTCCACCAAATCTATAGCTTAATAGTCATTAAATGCTGTTCATCAGAAGTTTTATGTACAATAAGGTTTGCATTATTATTATTAATGTTTGTGTAAAAAATAGGCTTTATTTACCATACCACTGATCACTTCCCGATGCTTCCCGGCCATTGAAAATGGCACCTCACCTAAATGTTGGGGGATCTCGATGGTGCAGCTCTCTTGTCACTGGTTTTCCTTTTTATGTTACTATTTTATATGCCTGTTGGTGTAAGTACTCTTTTTAGGTACATTCTGTCAATTGTTACTTTGTTTTTATAATTTTGTAAGATAGTTTTAGTGTGTGCACCTCCCTGTTTTATCTTAGATTACCATAAAACCAAATAGAAAAGGACAGTAAGGGCAAGGGACATGAAGCTCCCCCGAGCCATACATGCTTTCTAGACACTAGGGTGACAGAGATTGTGCATACTTATTCTCATTGAATTATAAAATTCATCTTATTCAAACCTTGTGTTAAAGTTTATCAAATAATTAAGTAGGTACGTCATTTCCTAGAAATAAAATGCACATGCTGCAAAAACTGCCATAGCCAACTAAGGATAAAATATAGAAAGAATATTAAAATCCTGACACTTACCACTTGAACTTAATTAGGAAAAGTCAGAAACCATATGCAACACATTTTTGATTGTATTAGTTTTTAAAGTCGGTCTTATGTAATTGAATAGATTGTTGGCAATATAATCTTTATTTATTGTATAATTTTCTTAATATAGATGATGAAAATTTCCACTATTTAATATGCAATTGATACAAAACATTTGGTCTCCTGGAAAACTGTTAGTGTTAAATAATGGGTTCTTTCTATAATTTTCTTCATCTACAGCCTTTTATATGCATTATTTTTTATTTAAGATCTTTAGAGCAGCCATTTTAAAGAATTCAGTTGAATTAACATGTAATCCCAAATGTTCTAAATGGTATAACGGACAAATTTAACAGAATAACAAAATTATTCAGGAAAATACAGAAAAATACCTCAGTATAAAACATTTACAAAACATAAGCTGTTACTCAGTAGCTGTTTATTTTCCAATTAATATTTATTAGGAAACAAAATACCGAGAGATTAGGGATATAAAATGATAATTTCAAAGGTTTACAAATATAAACAGACATATTTGCAATTGTCATCCCAGAGGTAAATCCTGTTAATATTCACTTTATAAAGGTCCACTAATAAACAGGAAAGCTGATCATCCTAAGCATTTCACAAGATAATTAAAAACACAAAACATTTCAGGTGTCCATCTGGGACAACTTTGTTTGTAAAGGTAGGTCCAGAAATATTTGGACACTGAGACAATTTTCATAATTTTGACCCTGTACGCCACCACAATGGATTTGAAATGAAACAACTTAGATGGAATTGAAGTGGAGACTTTCAGCTTTAATTCAAGGGGTTGAACCAAAAATATTGTATAAAACATTTAGGAATCACAACCATTTTTTATATACAATTCCTTTATTTCAGGGGCTTAAATGTAATTGGACAAATCAAGACAATCATAAATAAAATGTTAATTCTTAAAACTTTGCCAAGAATCCTTTGCAGGCAATTACTGCTTTAAGTCTGGCATGCATGAACATGACCAAAAACCGTGGTTCTTCCTTTGTGATGCTTTGGCAAGCCTGTAGCCCTCTTCAGTTGTTTGATTGTGGGTCTTTCTGCCTTAAGGCTTGTCTTCAGCAAGTGAAATGCATGGGTTGCTGTCAGGCTCATCATATCTCAGCCCTTACTGGATGTTGGAATCCAGAGCGTAGGTGTCAAGGCTGAGTGGGGTTCGGAGCGCAGCGCAGAGAGACACCGGGTGCAAGGGAGTGAAGTAAGGGCAATCCAACACACAAAGTCCAGTATCTTAGCCAAGGGTCAAAAGACCGTGTAATCAAATAGAAGGTGCGCAGTACAACAAGGGTAATCCAAAGACAAAGTCCATACATCCAGCCGAGGGCAAAGTCCGTAAATCGATCAGAAGGTTCGCAGTACAAGGGGTAATCCAAAAACAAAGTCCAGGAATCAAGCCAAGGGTCAAAAGTCCATATAATCCAAATAGAGAAATAACAGCTACAGGGTATAGGAATCCGGTAGGGAACTTGAACAACCAAGTAATGAAGTTACAGGGTTGCAGGTTTAAATAGCCCGCCTAATTGATACTCCTCCTCTCTCTGTGGCTGTCAATTAGTCCCTAACCCCTCCCCTGGCTGTCAGTGAGGTTTGGGACCGCAGGACACGCCCCCCTGGCTGCCAGTGGTGGTTTGGGACCGCAGGACACGCCCCCCCTGGCTGCTAGCAGCGGTCTGGGACCGCAGGACACGCCCCCCCGCCATACTGCTATTCCCTGCGTCTGCCGCGTGCGGCTGCCGCCGCAACGGAGACCGGGGACGCGGCCTGCGGCACGGAGATGCCGTGCCGTGAGGCCGAGGACGTGGTTGCTCGGCGGGGACGCCGCCGGGTAAGGACCTCCGCCGCCGACGGGTTGGGACCCGACCGGAACGTGGCCAAGGACGCGGGCGCCCGGCGGTGTCGCCGCCGGGTGAGGACCCCCGCCGATTACCGGTAGGGTCCTGACAGGATCCCCCCCGGAGACGCCACCTCAGGGGGCGAGCAGGTGCAGGCTTGGAAGGATGTGCCAGATGGAAAGCACGAATCTTCACTGGAGCATGGAAGTTGGAGGCAGGTTCCCATGTACGTTCTTCTTGGCCATAGCCCTTCCAATGAACCAGGTATTCTATGCGTCCATACCGATGACGAGAATCCAAGATGCTGTCCACTTCGTACTCGTCTGCACCCGACACCGAGACCGGGGGAGGTGGAGGAGCTTGTGGTTTTCTTTGGTGCGTATCGGGGAACCATTTCTTGATGAGGGATACATGAAACGTGGGGTGTACGCGCCATGTGGTAGGGAGATCAAGGCGAACGGCCGAAGGACCATAAATGGCGGTAACGGTGAAAGGTCCTAGGTATTTTGGACTTAGTTTCTTTGATGGTCCTGGTAATTTGATGTGGGCAGAGGATAGCCACACTTTGTCTCCGACTTGATAAAGGGGTGCTGCTTGTCTTCGTTTATCAGCATGCCTTTTCTGATCCAGTTGTGCCTTGTGTAAGTGGGTCTGTAGGGTCTGAAACCCCTGTAGTAGGAGTTGTAGTCGATCAACAGCTGGTGGAACGGTGGCAGTAGGAGGTATGTCCACATGGAACTGCGGGTCATACCCGTAATTAGCCCGAAAGGGCGTCATCCGAATTGAACTCTGTACCTGGTTGTTGTATACAAATCCAGCCACTGGTAACAGAGGGCACCAGTCGTCTTGGAGGTGTGACACATAGCAACGAAGGTACTGTTCCAGAATCTGGTTTATTCTTTCAGTTTGCCCGTTGGTCTGGGGGTGATATGCAGATGAAAGAAGTCTCTTGAGACGTAACCCTTTACAGAATGCAGCCCAAAACCGAGATGTGAATTGCACCCCTCTGTCGGATAGTACTGTCTTAGGGATGCCGTGGAGACGAAAAACGTGACGGATAAACAGGTCAGCGGTTTGTGCGGCGGTTGGCAATCGGTGAACAGGAATGAAGTGTGCCATTTTTGTGAGCCTATCGACCACTACCATGATAGTAGTATGTTGTTGGGATACCGGTAGGTCCACTATGAAATCCACCGCCACTTCTTCCCATGGTCGTTTAGGTATGGGTAGTGGTTGCAAGAGACCAGTAGCCTTGACTGGTTGTTGTTTGGCTCGGGCACATGTATCGCATGATTTGATATATGTTCTGATGTCCCGTTTCATCTCAGGCCACCAAAAGGACCTCTTAGCCAATTCATAGGTTTTCCGAACACCCCCATGTCCAGCTAGAGGATGATCATGCACGGCGTTGAGGATGTCGGGTTTGACTTGATCCGGCACGTAAAGCTGGCTGCCTCTGTATAGGAGACCGTCAGTAGAGTGGAGAGGAACGTCACACACCGGAGATGGTTGAGGGGTGCTGTGGGTTCGGAGTTTCTGAAGTAGAGACGTCCGGAAGGCAAGAAAGATGCCAGCAGGGAGGATGGTGTTTTCGGCCTCTGTGGTCTTTTCTTGTTCATCATATAACCGGGATAAAGCGTCCGCTTTTCCATTGCGGGCGCCTGGTCTGTATGTTATGTGTAGGGGAAATCTAGTGAAAAACAGTGCCCAACGAGCCTGTCTAGGACAGAGTCTGCGTGCTGTCTGGAGGTATTCGAGGTTCCTGTGATCCGTGAACACTGTGACAGGATGTTGAGCGCCCTCCAACAGGTGGCGCCATTCTTCCAAAGCCATCTTGATGGCCAATAGCTCGCGATCACCTACACCATAATTGCGTTCGGCAGGGTTGAGGCGCTTGGAATAAAAGGAGACAGGATGCAAGGAGTCCTTCTCTCCGTGTCTTTGTGACAACACCGCGCCTACTGCGGTTTCAGAGGCGTCTACCTCCAAGAAATAAGGTTTTTCTGGATCAGGCAAAACGAGTATGGGTGCAGTTGTGAACTTTCGTTTCAAGAGTTCAAAGGCATGTTGGGCTTGTGGTGTCCACTGGAAACGGTTCTGTTTGGTGGTCAACTGTGTGATAGGACGGATGATTCGGGAGAAACTGTTGATGAACCGCCTGTAATAGTTGGCGAAACCCACAAACCTCTGTACGGCTTTGACCGATGTTGGCGTGGGCCACTGTAATATGGCTTCTACTTTTTTGGGGTCCATTTCGATGTGACCTGGGGTTATGATGAAGCCGAGGTATTCTATCCTTGTTGTTTCAAAGGTGCATTTTTCAATCTTTGCGTACAGTTGGTTCTCCTGTAGACGGTTCAAGACCTGTCGCACGTGTTTCCGGTGTTCCATCAATGACGAGGAGTACACAAGGATGTCGTCTAGGTATATTATTACGCAGGTGTCCAATAAATCCCGAAATATGTCATGGAGGAAATGCTGGAACGTGGCGGGCGCGTTACAAAGGCCGAATGGCATGACCCTGTATTCGTAATGACCATAGCGGGAACGAAAGGCCGTTTTCCATTCATCCCCCCTCCTTATACGTACTAAATTGTAAGCCCCTAACAGGTCGATCTTGCTGTAGATGCACGCCCCACGTAGCCTATCCATCAGCTCAGGTATGAGAGGAAGCGGGTATTTGTTTTTAATGGTGATTTTATTTAGTGCACGGTAATCCACACATGGTCTAACTCCACCATCCTTCTTACCCACAAAAAAAATACCAGCACCCGCAGGTGACGTTGAAGGCCTAA
The DNA here is from genome assembly GCA_029215755.1 of Spea hammondii. Lineage (NCBI taxonomy): Eukaryota > Metazoa > Chordata > Amphibia > Anura > Pelobatidae > Spea > Spea hammondii. The sequence goes on from JARDYJ010000001.1 coordinate 75,425,462, forward strand.
TGAAGCCCTTGCGTACACTACTTTCAATATAGTCCTTCAAAACCTTGAGTTCCGGTTCAGACAGGGGGAATATCCTCCCGAAGGGGATAGCGGCACCCGGTATCAAATCAATCGGACAGTCATACGTCCTATGAGGTGGTAATTGTTCCGCTTCCTTTTTATCAAAGACCTTAGCGTAGTCCTGGTAGGGTATGGGTATCTTGGTTGACGGGGTGGACACGGTGGATGAAACAAAGTGGGGTGTAGGTGAACGTGCATCGAGAAGACAGTGCCTGTTACAGTGAGGAGAGGAGAATGTCAGCGCACCAGCAGTCCAGTCAATACAGGGGTTGTGACGGCGAAGCCACGGTAACCCCAGAATTATGGGAAACAAAGGAGACGGTGCCAGGTTGAAACATAGAGTCTCTTGGTGTCCGGTCCCAACGGTGAGGGAGACCGGTATGGTTTCGTTGGTTACTGGGCCTGATTTCATAGGGGTGCCATCCACCAGATGGATCGTGAGTGGTTGTGCCTTGGATTGGGTTGGGAGACCTGAAGCACGTGCCAGCGCAAGGTCCATGAAGCATTCGCTGGCTCCGGAGTCAATGGTGGCCTTCTGCTGGATCCTTTTTCCGTCCCACTGTAATGAGACAGGGATGGATAAGTGGCTAGACAAGCCCCCAAACAATACAGGATACACAGGTGGAGAACGCTTACCTCTGGAGGCTAAGGCAGGGCACTGGTAGGAAGTGTGGCCCGGGCCTCCGCAATAGAGGCAGAGGTTGGCTTTCTTTCGTCTTTCTTTTTCTGCTTCGGGTAACGGCCCACGAGCCATACCTATCATCATAGGTTCCTCTGTCGTTGCTGGAGCAGAGGCAGGAGTTGTATGAAAAAACGGTATAGGACGGAGAGGACCAATAGTGGCGGACCGTTCCGAACGCCGTTCCCGAAAGCGCCTGTCCATCTGTATCACCAGTTGAGTCAGATCCTCCAGGGTCCCTGGTATGCCTACCCTGGCTAACTCGTCTTTCAATTGTTCAGAAAGGCCCAAGCGAAACTGATGCACAAGGGCTGGTTCATTCCATTGAGTTTCCACAGCCAACCCACGGAATTCCGCTACGTATTCCTCCACATGCCTCCTTCCTTGCTTGAGGACTCTCAGACCGGTCTCCGCTGTGGTGGTTCTGTGAGGGTCGTCATATAAGGCATCCAAGGAGCGTCGGAAGTCCTCCCAGTTATTCAAGGACGGGTGATCCGCCTGCAGAAGGTGGTGAGCCCAAGACATAGGGGCTCCAAGGAGCAAAGAAATGACGGTTCTCACTTTTACGAAATCCGTGGCATAGGCCCTGGGTTTAAGGGCAAACAGCAATTCACAGGTGGTAATAAACGCTTTATACTTGGAGCGGTCCCCGGAGAACCGGTCAGGGAGCGGTACGTGAGGGTCAGGTGCCTGTGCGGCCATAGCGTCGGCAATAGGAGGAGGGACAGGAGGTGCAGGTGGAGCCGCTGCTATGGGAGCTGCTTGTAGGGCTTGCACCTGGGCTTGCAAGGTCTGTTGATTATCCTGCAGCCCTTGCATGGTGTGAGCCAAAGTTGCAATCTGCTGCGTGAGCGCCATGAAGGCATCGGTGACTCCTGCAGGCTCCATATGACTTGGTTGTTATGTCAAGGCTGAGTGGGGTTCGGAGCGCAGCGCAGAGAGACACCGGGTGCAAGGGAGTGAAGTAAGGGCAATCCAACACACAAAGTCCAGTATCTTAGCCAAGGGTCAAAAGACCGTGTAATCAAATAGAAGGTGCGCAGTACAACAAGGGTAATCCAAAGACAAAGTCCATACATCCAGCCGAGGGTCAAAGTCCGTAAATCGATCAGAAGGTTCGCAGTACAAGGGGTAATCCAAAAACAAAGTCCAGGAATCAAGCCGAGGGTCAAAAGTCCATATAATCCAAATAGAGAAATAACAGCTACAGGGTATAGGAATCCGGTAGGGAACTTGAACAACCAAGTAATGAAGTTACAGGGTTGCAGGTTTAAATAGCCCGCCTAATTGATACTCCTCCTCTCTCTGTGGCTGTCAATTAGTCCCTAACCCCTCCCCTGGCTGTCAGTGAGGTTTGGGACCGCAGGACACGCCCCCCTGGCTGCCAGTGGTGGTTTGGGACCGCAGGACACGCCCCCCCTGGCTGCTAGCAGCGGTCTGGGACCGCAGGACACGCCCCCCCGCCATACTGCTATTCCCTGCGTCTGCCGCGTGCGGCTGCCGCCGCAACGGAGACCGGGGACGCGGCCTGCGGCACGGAGATGCCGTGCCGTGAGGCCGAGGACGTGGTTGCTCGGCGGGGACGCCGCCGGGTAAGGACCTCCGCCGCCGACGGGTTGGGACCCGACCGGAACGTGGCCAAGGACGCGGGCGCCCGGCGGTGTCGCCGCCGGGTGAGGACCCCCGCCGATTACCGGTAGGGTCCTGACAGTAGGAGTGTAAGAACGCACACAGTGACAGACACACACTTCACAAATGAGACAAAAGCTGAATGTTTGAATATAGGTATATTGTACTGGGGAGTACAAAGTTAGAATAGTCCAGGTAAGAATCCAAAAGGGTCTAGGACAGGTAACAAGCAAAAGGGGTAAATCCAATAGACAGACATGAACTATAGCTCCAAAGTAACTTAACGAACTCTCACCTCTGTTACTGAGAGGCAGAGATATAAAGCCTGTTTATTAGGCCAGGTGTGGTAATGACATAGGATTTAGGTGAGGGAGGCATGGATATAGCAAAGCCAACACAGCTGAAAATAAATACACACCCCTCACATTTTTGTAAATATTTTATTTTATCTTTTCATGTAACAACACTGAATAAATGACACGCTGCTACATTGTAAAGTAGTGAGTGTACAGCCTGTATAACCCCTTAACGTCCATTGACAGGTCAGGCACGTCACGAAAAACTTAACGACCTATGACGTGCCCGACACGTCATTTCATTAAAAGAGCTTAGAAAGTGATCTACGATCACTTTTTTCGCTTAACCGGTGTTGCTGTAATGCCTCGATGTCGAGGCATTCAGAAACACCGAGATTGGCATCGTGGGCCATGTGTGGCCCCTCCCGTGGGCATTAACATCCACCAAGCACTGTATGACGGCGGACGCCCATTTTAAAGGATCACCCCCTAAACTTCAATGGTGTTGCTGAAATGTCTCGATCACGTGGCATTCAGCGACACCGAACACTCACCCAAGGACACTCTGTGGCGGCTCAGGAGAGCGGCCACTAGCAAGATGGCGGTCGCCCTGTTAAAAAAATAACAAAGTTGGAAAAGTTCGCCAGAGGGTCTCCAGACCCTCTAGCGAACTCTGGCTCCACTTGCAGGTTGAATACAGGTACTGCAATCAACCATGCAAGTCAATGGAGCCCAGCTTTCTAATCACTAATTCCAGCAAAATGTAAAAAAAAAGGCCAAAAAGAATAAATTAATACAATTTGTAAAAAAAGTTTATTATTATGAGCAAGTGCTAAAATTAGCGCTGTATCATCCCAAAAATCTTGACATGGAAAGAGTTAAAATAAAAGAATTTCAAATACCCAAGGATTGTCTAATTTAAAAAAATGAATGGTCTGAGCGCACTTCCCAAATGTGGCCTTTTAACCCCAAACACCAGACAAATCCATGCATGGGGAGTATCACTGTACTCGGGAGATGTTGCTGAACACATAGATTTATACCCAAAGTACAATTTGTGTGAAAAAAAATACAAAAAAATGTACTACCAAAAACTAGCATTTGAAATACCTTGGGGAGTCTAGTTTTCAAAAATATATGGTTTGACGGGGAAAATTGAATTAGCCGGCTTCAAAGATGGCCCTATTAGGGCATGGGGGCAGTAGGACCAGATGTAAAAGTTTCAAGTAAAAAAATGCGCACTTCCTAAATGTGGCGTTTTACCTCCCAAACAACCCGACAAACCCATGCATGGGTATCACTGTACTCGGGAGATGTTGCTGAACACATATTGGGGTCTTGTTTGAAAGTGACCTATACCAGGAGCTATAAATCCATACCTGAAGCTCAATCTTAGTGATAATAATCACAAAATAAATTACTACCGCAAAGTGGTGGTAGTAGAATTAGTGCATGGAAAGGGTTAAAATACCAGGATTAGAAACCTTGAGGTGTCTAGTTTTCAAAAATATATGATTTGATGGGGTAAATTGCATTGGCCAGCTTCAAAGATAACCGAAATAGCACATGGGGCAGAATAACTAGCTTTGGAAAAAAATGGTTTTAAAATAGCAAAACGCTACATGTACTTATTGCCCAATAACTTGCAGAAAAAAGCAAAAACATAAAAACATTTGGTATATCCAAACTCAGGAAAAATAGTAGAATCTATTTAGCGGGATTTTTCATTAGCTTTTTTAGAGTAAAAGATTTTTCGGGTAAAAGTCAGAAAATGTGGGTTTTTTTTCAATTTTCCATCAAATGTTTTTATTTCTTATGGAAAATTAGATAATATGATCAAAAAAATGGTATATGAAAAAGCCCTTCTTGTCCTGAAAAAACAACATATAACTTGAGTGGGTACACTAAATGAGTGAAGAGAAAGTTACATCTAAACACAAGCACCGCAAAAGTGTTAAAACAGCCTAGGTCCCAAAGGGTAGAAAATGTAAAACACAGCCTGGTCCTTAAGGGGTTATGGAGAGATGCTTGGCCAGTCTATCACCTTTACCCTCAACTTCTTTAGCAAGGCAGTAGTCATCTTGGAGGTGTGTTTGGGATTGTTATCATGTTGGAAAACTGCCCTGCGGCCCAGTCTCCAAAGGGAGGGGCTCATGCTCTGCTTCAGTATGCCCATACCACGCAGGTCCAGACCATGACACTCCCACCACCAAGCTTGACTGTAGGTAAGACACACTTGTCCTTGTACTCCTTACCTGGTTGCCGCCACACATGCTGGGACACCATCTGAACCAAATAATCTTGGTCTCATCGGACCGCAGGACATGGTTCCAGTAATACATGTACTTAGTCTGTTTGTCTTCAGCAAACTGTTTGCAGGCTTTCTTGTGCATCTATAGAAGAGGCTTGACATGCAAATTCGTGAAGCGTTCTATATTTTTTTCTAATATACAGATTGCTTTTATGGAATCTAAACAATTTAACAGATATAAAAGGGTTAGTATGTTTTATGTACCAGCAATTGTTAACTAATACTTTTACAGTCAAAATAAAATTATTAGACCATTGGGCAACAGAAATAGAAGAAAAAATAGATGACGAACAATGGGATCAATTGTTTGCTTTACTGAAAGGCCCAACCAAATGTATAAAACTATCAGAACTTTATGCTAAAATACTTCATAGGTGGCACTACACACCTGAGAAATTGCACACGTTTTATCCCCAAAGACTGAATTTATGTTGGCAGAAATGCAACCAAATTGGTACTCATCTACATATATTTTGGTCCTGTCCACAAGTATATCAAATCTGGTCTCAATTATTCAAACACATGAGTGAAATCCTAAAAATCCAGATTCCAATTGATCCAAAGATAGGGATTTTGGGAATCTATCCGCATTATATACCACACAATTCAGGAAACTTTTAAATAATTGCTCAGTGCCTATCTCCAGCTGGCGGGAGGTTTCTCACTGTTGGGATCATCTAAGTCCTGGACTACTGTTGCAGGGAGCTCCTCTCTCAGCAGCAGTAGCTTGGGCAGAAGAACTTCTGCGGTGAGGACCTCCCTTAGAGACCAGCGTAATAGCGACAGTTCCCTTGACCTTGTAATATCTATGTCATTAACCAACACATTTCTTTATTCTGTAACAAAGTTTGATATACATGCAAAAAAAAAAATCTTTAATCAAAACTCTTCAATAAAAACTTATTATATATATATATATATATAAAAAAAAGAGGCTTCCTTCTGGGACGACAGCCATGCAGACCAATTTGATGCAGTGTGCGGCGTATGGTCTGAGCACTGACAGGCTGACCCCCCCACCCCTTCAACAACGCTGGCAGCACTCATACGTCTATTTCCCAACGACAACCACTGGATATGACGCTGAGCACATGCACTCAACTTCTTTGGGCGACCATGGCGAGGCCTGTTCTGAGTGGAACCTGTCCTGTGAAACCGCTGTATGGTCTTGCCCATCGTGCTGCAGCTCAGTTTCAGGGTCTTGGTAATCTTTTTATAGCCTAGACCATCTTTATGCAACAATCTTTTTTTAGATCCTTAGAGAGTTCTTTGCCATGAGGTGCTATGTTGAACTTCCAGTGACCAGTATAAGAGAGTGTGAGAGTGATAACACCAAATTTAACACACCTGCTCCCCATTAACACCTGAGACCTTGTAACACTAACGAGGCACATGACACCGGGGAGGGTTACTCACTTTTGTTGCCAAGGTTTAGACATTAATGCCTGTGTGTTAAGTTATTTTGAGGGAACAGCACATTTACACTGTTGTACAAGCTGCACACTCACTACTTTACATTGCAGCAGAGTGTCATTTCTTCAGTGTTGTCACATGAAAAGGTATAATACAATATTTACAAAAATGTGAGGGGGTACTCACTTTTGTGAGATACTGTACATGGTACAGGTCACCACAAAGGACAGGGAACCAGGCAAGGAACATAGGGGATGGAGTGAGACGCCGAGATCCTCCGGCGCTTCTCCTTTAAGCAAGGGACATGGGGAGAGGAGAGAGGAACCGAGATCCTCAGATGTATAAGGGAAAGAGGGGAAAGGTATATAAAATACAGAGACACTCAGGCCCGGACTGGCCATCGGGTGGCCCAGGGCCGGATTGACGTAAGGGCTGATGGAGCTGAAGCTCCAGGCCCCTACCTTAAAATAGGCACAGTCAGGACCTCTACGGCCGCATTAACGCAGGGCATAAGGGGCACCTGCCCCTTAAGCCCGCAGCAACTGCGACCAGGCCCGCCACTCTAGGGGGCCGGGCAGCCCCCATTAGGGCCGGCCTTAGGGGTGTGCGGCCGCACAGGGATTAAATTAAAACATTGGGGGTTTTTTTACTTTATTTCACATCCTCCATGTTAAATAAAGTTTTTTTTAACTTTATTTAACATGGTGGATTTTAAATAAAGTTAAAAAAAACCCCGGTGTTTTAATTTAAGCCCTGTGCGGCCGCACACCCCTAAGGTCGGCCCTGGTGGGGGCTGCCCGGCAACCTAGATTGGCGGGCCCAGTCACAGTTGCTGCTTACTCCAGCAACAAGGTAAGAAGGGTGAGGGAGGGGGTGCAGTGAGAGGGGGGAGAGGGGATAGATGGCGAGAGGGGGTACATATTGAGAAGTGGGGAAGGGGGTACATAGTGATAAGGGGGAACATAGTAAGAAGGGGAGGGGTAGATGGGGAGAGGGGTAGCGTGAATGTGTTCGAGAATGAATGAATGAATGAATAAATGTGTGGATGAATTGTGTGAATGCGTATGAGAATTAATGAATTCATGTGTGGATGAATTGCTTGAATGATTTGTGAGACTGCATTAATGAATATGTGTTAATGATTTGTGTGAATGAGTAAGTGTTTGTGTCTATCATGAATGTTTAAGTGATTTGGGGAAATGCAAAGATGGTACATGAAGGGTGGGCTTTAACAATAAATAAATAAATAAAAATGGGCTGCTTAGTCTTAAATGCCCGGGCCTATTTTTTGTCCCAGCCCAGGCCTGGATACACTAACAAAACAGCAAGCTGTAGAGAGGAAATCAACTCCAGGCAGACCCCTTAAAGTGGTGGCCACGCCTGGCCGAATCCTGACAGTAGCTTTCGCAGTATGTTTTGGGTCACTGTGCATATGTAAAGTGAAGCACCGGATAATGATATGGGATGGAGGTCTTCCACACACTTCACAGCTCAATGGAATGGTCAGGGGAGATAAGATGACCTCTCCAACTGGACCATAATCCTTATTGCCTTCAAAAGCGAGGAGCATGGTGGGATAGTGCCCAAAAATCAGGACTATCTTGTGGAAAACTGAACAGTTGAGGTATGCCATTCCACCTTACCAATCTGCCAACTTCAGGCCTCCCAAACATTCAAAGACAAAGAGGGACACTCTTGTTTAGGTGATTTGGTTAGAGTAGTGGCTGGGGTTAGGGGTTTATCATGCAAAATAATGCACTTGGGATGTAAACATCCAAACGTAACATATAGCATTAGGAGTCATGCCACTGAGTAATTACATAATTAGTGTTTTGCTATTTCAAAAACATTTGAAGCCGTCCAATGCAATTTACCTCATCAAACCTAGACACCCCAGGGTATTTGAAATGCTAGTATTTTAACTCTTTCCATGCACTAATTCTACCATTAGTCTTTGTCAAGCTTTGTGTAACTTTTTTGCGTTTTTTCCCACACACATTTTACTTCAGGTGTAAATTTACAGCTCCTGGTATATGTCACTGTCAAACAAACACCCCAATTTGTGTTCAGGAACATTTTCTGCGTACAGTGATACCACCCATGCATGGGTTTGTCGGGTTATTTGGGAACTAAAAGGCCACATTTGTGAAGTGGGCATTTCTTTTATTGGAATTTTGACATGGAAAATTCTGCCCACATATCCTATTTGGGATATCTTTGAAGCTGGTCAGTTCAGTTTATTTCAGGGTATTTCAAATGCTGGTATTTTAACTGTTTCTATGTACACATTTTACCTTCATCAAAGTTTGCAGTAGTATTTTTTATGTTTTTTTCCACACACATTCAATAGTAGGTATGAATTTACAGCTCCTTGTATATTTCACTGTCAAACAACACCCTAATATGTGTTCAGTGGCATCTTCTGAGTACACTGATACCCCCCCATTGTTGGGTTGTTTGGGGGCTAAAAGGCCGTATTTGGGAAATCTTCTCACCGAGGCCTTGCATTTTCTAGTTTGCCACTATGTTGCAGACTGTCTGGTCTCTGTGTGTCCGCCACGGGGTGCTGAGTTCTGTCTGCGTCGCAAGTCTGTAGCGGTGCTGTGTCTGCGTCCTTCAAGTGTATCAGCCCCCAGGCAGCACACAAACCACACGTGGACGGTGTTTACAAGAAATTTAGCGGGCGTAAGTGTAAAACTATTATTTAGCCCACTCCAGCTCTAAAAATGCAGTTATACCACTTTACATATCTTGGACCCATCATCTTATACCACCTCTCTTGCAAATTCACAATCAATCATATACCTTTAATTAGGTATTCAGCAAGAGGGCTTGTGGCTATACTATTAATTTGCATATATTTTTATATATATATATATAAATATAGGTAAATATGTATGTTAGATTTAGAAGAAGAATGTATTTTATTTGAATAATTGAGTTTTAAATAACGAGCAGTGTGGCACAATCATACCCAACTGACATTTTGGGCTCTTAAAAAAAAAAAAGAGGACTATCAGGAAAGGTAAAAGGGAGTGACGAAATTAGGTTCCAAAGAGGGACCGTTCACCTTAAAGGAGGATACTTTAGCTAACAGGAGTTAATAACATCTTAAACACAGGATTTGAGAAACTATGTCTGAACATGTATGTATTGTAAACACGTATGTAAATATACAGTTTGTTTGACCCAGACACTAGCAGTGAAGTTCTGTAAGTGCACTGTATTTTTCATATTATTTACAGTAGCTTTCTTTTTTTCTGAAACCCTTTTCGGTTATTTTCTAGTTTATTTTTACATATTAATAATCATCTGCCTGATGAACAGAAAATTATAGGGTTTGAAATCACCATAAATATATTTACTTTTTTTGATTCATCACACACACACACAACTCCTTCATACAGCTTCCTCCACTTGACTCGTTCAATGCCAGCCTAAAACTAATGGAGCCCTGTTAGATAAACCACTAACTGCTGCTAACGATAGTATAGGGCCTTAGTGATCTGCTCCATATAAATCATTTCGCATCTTATGTGCTGTCTGTGTGTAAGATAAATTGCTCAGAGTACACTTTCTCCTACCATGCGACATAATCACCTCGCTCCCATGGGTGACAATGGTGTCCTGCCGCGCCCTGGGCTGCTACCTCCCACCACCCAGGCAGAGGGTGTGTGGGGGGGGGGGGAGTCACAGCAGCCAAGGGACTCCTATCACTTACAGATCACTGTGTTATTGAATGGAGAGCATAACAGTGTCACTTCTCTCTTTTTTGTCAGAACTGTGCCCAGAGGAGAAGAGCGATGTGAAGGAGTTTCATGGTCTGATGAAAGACAAAAGTAGGATCATCCATAACCTTAAATAGAGGTAAGTGTCTCCACTCACTTGGCATTACTGATTATGAGCCTGTTATGAAGCAGGTGCATAATTTATGGTGGTGAAAGGGTTAATCATGAAATGCAAAGATCGTTTGTAAAGTGTTTAGCTATCAAAAGGTTCATTTTATTTTAAAATGACATTAATATTTTTTTAAGGTGAGGCGACTGTTTTGAAAATAAATTCTGCATACTTTGAATGCTTTATTATTTTTCTGGATTTTTGGGGGGAATTGGTCAATATTAGGAATTGTTCCTTAGTGGTCTAATAATTTAAAAGTTATGTACTGGTGCAAGTGTTTTTCCCCCCCTTAATAAACCACATTTGTGTTATTCAATAATTGATAATAGTCAGATTTTGCACTTGAGAACCTTAAACCAATCTTCTTAAACCAAATCTGGGTTATTATATAATATTTATGTGTTAAATACATGTTTTAATACAATGAAAAGGCACGATGAACAGTAAAGTACTGAACAAAATGATTTGTAGCATGAACTTCCCCATTTTAGTAATTACCTATATTGCTCCATTTTTATTGACGTTATCAACAGAAATATTGTACACTCAGATTAGTTGAGAGAAGTATAAAAATCATCACCTTGTATTCCATGATAAATTAGCTTTTTAACTGCCCTGTATAAAATAATCTGTTTCAGACTTTTCACTAAGAGGAAGAAGTAAAAAAACGAAAAACAAAATAAATAAATAAAAAGGTCATTTTATGATTTATTAGTATATAAACAAATGTAATTGTTAAAGAACATCTTATTTTGTGATTGAGAGCAGTGAATGTGATTGATGATTTATTTAGGTTTTAGGAGGCGGTCTTGTACCTTTTCGAGTTGTTATGCTTAGCAATAATAGCATTTCGATGCTGTCAGAAAGCTCTCTTGTCCTCACCATTGTAAAAAAGGAACAGTGAATAACAGTGGCCTTTTAACTATTAAAGCCATCATTGATTAATTGATTAATTTTAGCCATATGAGCTTAAATGCACTGGCAATTTATTACAGGTTAGTCCAACTTTACAGTAATGACATTCTAGCTCTTCTTTTCAAACTAATATGCCAAAAAGTACCGTATTTGCTCGATTATAAGACGAGGTTTTTTTCAGAGCAAATGCTCTGAAAAATACCCCTCGTCTTCTAATCGGGGTCGTCTTCTAATCAGACCTCAAATAGAGGTCTGATTATGAGACTAAGATCCAGATCCCCCGCACCGCTGCAGGGGACCTGGATCCTCCTGTCTCCCCCCCCCCACACTTACTTACCGGTGCTTCCTGCTGTATTGCCGGGGCAGCGGGTTGACGTCTACGCGATCCGCGTAGACAACGTCCGCTGCAGCCGGAAGGAGGTGTGGCTAGCAGCGGGGGTTGTCTGCGTCCGTCGCGGATACCTTCCCCGACTGTCAGAAATCAGAGTTCCCCGCACAGGTGCCGGAACTCTGATCTCTGACAGCCGGGAAAGGTATCCGCGACGGACGCAGACAACCCCCCGCTGCCAACTCCACCTCCTTCCGGCTGCAGCGGAAGGAGACGTCAACCCGCTGCCCCGGCAATACAGCAGGAATTTGGAAGCACCGGTAAGTGTGTGTGCGTGTGTGTGTTAAATGGGGACATAGGGCATTTCTGGAATGCCTTATACCCCTATATGCCACTCTGGCACTTAGGGGGTTAAAAGGCATATTATGGGGCAGAGTGGCATATAGGGAGTTATAAGGCATTTCAGGAAGCAGAGTGGCGTTAAGGGGGCATTTAATAGAGCACTCTGCCTCCTGAAATGCCTTATAGAGTGCTCTATACAATGCCTTTTAACTCCCTTAATGCCACTGCCTCCTGGAATGCCTTATACCTCCCTATATGCCACTCTGCCCCATAATATGCATTTTAACCCCCTAAATGCCAGAATGGGATATAGGGGTATAAGGCATTTCTGGAGGCAGAGTGGCACATAGGGGGTCAAAAGGCATACCATGGGGCACAGTGGCATATAGAGGGTTAAAAGGCATATCATGGGCCACAGTGCCATATTGGTGTGGCAAGCCTGGGGGCAGATGTGCGTAACTGGGGGACAGGTTGGAAAATACAAGGAAATAAAAACAAAAAAAATATTTTTCTCAATCATAGCTTTTATTTAAAAAAATAGTTTACATGAATTAACATTTACTGGTAAAACTTTTTTCCTTTAGGGTCGTCTTATATTCAGGCTTTTTCTTTTTTTCCTAAGTTAATATTCAGATTTTGGGGGGTCGTCTTATAATCAGGGTCGTCTTATAATCGAGCAAATACGGTATTTAATTGCAATGTTTCCATTTTCATACTTTCGCTCTCATTTCTTTTTCTAAATGGGTATTGTTTTATCTTGTGCTGTTCTGTGTCACACATAAGATGGTGTATATAGACTAAAGCTGTTACACTACACACTTTTTATAGGAGATAACCTACAAAATATTCAAGGGTGCCAATAATTGGTTTACCATAACTGTATATGTTTTTTGTGATGAACCATGTAATATTTAGGTTAATAAGCTGGTAGGCTGACGTACAAATTGAATAGTATAAGGAATCCAAGCAAACTAGGGCCCTGAAACAGCAGTGGCCACTATATTTTCATTAGGCCTCCAGTTGTAAAGCCATATACCGGTATTACATACTTGCTTTAATATAATTTAGATGTAAAATCCTTGCACCCTACGCATGACAAACTGATGTGGACTTGACCAGTCCAAGGCTTGTGCACCACTGAAATAAAGTTACTTATCAGTAATAGAGTTATGATGACTATGTAGGGCCCATTGTGGTACCATTGGTCTCTCCCTTAATGTCTAAACTATAGTAAGGGAGTTTGCCATGTGATGATGATGGTAGACCCCCTCCCAAAAAAAGAAAATAAACAGTATTTTGCCTCTGTTACACATTGCACAATGATGGGCATAAGCTTCATAACAACGGTTGAAAAATGTTATGCAATTATGTTTTGTGGTTTATTATAGTAAATAATCAATACCACAAATGGTTAATGCAGACTTCACAATGACATTACGCATTTAAAAAAAGGCCAGAATAAAATGTTTGGTTTATCATGGATTTATTTTCTCTCTTAGCAGAGGAAAAGGGGTTTACTTGCATGTCTTATGGTGCACGTTTTACAGCTTGGTTTCCAAATGCAATGATTTCCAATAAAGGTTACTTCTTAGGAGTGTTTTAGGATGAAATGGAATGTACATAAATAAATGCTGGATACTAGGCAAAATGACCATACCATAGTGTCAGGCTAATTTCAGTCAAGAAGCAGAGAGTTAGGTGGACAAAATAAGCTCACAAAAATGAAATGTTTACATGTTTTAAATATATTGTGTTATTATTTCATAGAAATGTTAAAAGGAGATGGGCGTAAAATCAAGGTGATTTCTGCTCAGGTGTTGTTGTCAGAGGAGGTGCAGATTGTGACTAGTAAACAGTGGAGCTAAACGCCTGAATTGCATAAAAACCTTTATGGTGAGATTAATAGCCCTGTCCTTTTTTTGGAAGATAAATGTGCCAGAATATCTCACAGACATGTTTATGATAGGACATAAAGGAACAGTCATGTCAAAATATTTTTTGGTCTGACTTCTTCATCATAAGTATAGAAGTACATCCCATGTTTCCTGATGCCTGTAAACAATGGCATAACTTACCATTTAATTAGTTCACAATCTAATATTGCCCAGTCCGCATATAGTACCTTTCTTAATTATTATTAACATTGCGAGTATAGCTGCTCTCAAAATTTAAAGTGGCAAAAGAGACATTTTTGTTTTAGTTTAGGGGCAGAATTATTTGGTACTTAGATGAAGAATCATGTATTTTAGTGCATTTTTATTATGGCTTTTAGGGCTGTAGTAGACCATTGTGATATACGATTTGTGCTCCCAGAGGTGGATCCTGCACTGCATTGGCCTCTACCTCTTCTGGTGGTAAACTGTTCAATTTATCTACCACCTCCTCAATAAAGTAAAACTTCATTTTTTTAGATTATGACCTGTTGTTGTAACATTTCTCCCCTGAAATAATCCCTTTAAGCATTTAACATCTCCCTTTCTCTTCTTTTCTTTCTTTTCTTATAATTTTTATCCTGCCGTTTACCATTTTAGTAGCGTTCCAACAATATTTTAATATCCTTCTGGGGATGGGGTCTCCAGAACTGTACACAATACTCTAGGTGAAGTCTAACCAGAGATCTGTAACGTGGCAGAACCACCTCTCTCCTTGGGATACTAATGCCCTTAGCTATACAACCCTGCCCTTCTTGCTTTTTCTGACACTTCATTACATTGTTTGCTTACCTTTAAGTCTTTAGAAAGAATTGTCACTGAAAGAACATGCCCCAGTACTATATTCTGCCTTGGGATTTACGTCCCAAATGCATTATTTTACATTTATTAACATTAAACTGCAGCTGCCACATTCTTGATCATTCTTCTAATTGACTTAAATAATTTGCAATTTGGCTTGTTCCACCAGGAATGTCTAACCTTTTGCAACTATCACGGAAATTGGATTATCTTATTTAATTAAAGCAACTCTAAATGTACAGCAATGGTAAACATATAAAGAAATATTAGAGTTGGTGGCACTATTGCAATAGGGGACAGTGAAAATTACAAATATCAGTAAAACGGATTTTAACAGTAAGATTTACAAATGTTAATCCATACAAGTACAGAAGGAGGCAAAGGATCTGCTCTTATAAGTTTACAATCTATTAGGTGGCATATTCTCAAGGCATTCAATGAATAAATGCCTTGCTTAACAACAGCGGCATGTTTCTAACAGTAATTTATTTTAACCTACTACAAAAGAGGCACCCTAGCAGGTCACACATAACCATTTTAAGTGCTAGGCACATGAAAACACATTATTGTTTTACCTTTTTTCAATAAGTTGTCTAGTGTTTTATGATAAAATAACAAACTAGAGAAGCTAACCAAAAACTTTATGAAAATATAATCAGGTTCCAAAAACTATGATTTACAAGAAATAGCTAAAGTAATAGACTTAGATTTCTTTAAAATCTATAAGGAGTTAAAAGAATCAATATATATCAATTTTAACAGGAGATAAATGTTCTAAGAGCACTCAACTGTCAAACTGTCAACCAGGGAAAACTAATTAAACAACATTTGTCATTTTTTGTAGGCCATCAGGAGAAATGGGAAATGGCTCCATGAAACCTAAGCCGCTAAGAAAGCCAGATGGACAGCTGGTGAACATCTCTGTAGGTTCCTGTAGCAAGCTCCGTAATGGAGATGTTGTTAAAGGTAAAGTATGGGAACTTGAAATAGAACTGAAGAAGAAGAATGAAGAATTAAAAAATAAAGAGCAGGTTCTCCATGAGCTGCAGGAGCAATTTAGCAAACAGACTCAGGTGATTGCCGAAATTACAGAAGAGCTTCAAAGCAAATGTGTCCAGCTTAACAAATTGCAAGATGTCATCAGTTCTCAAGGAGAAAATGCTACGCGTCTACCCACATTTCGAGTATTGCCAGCATCACCAACAAATTCCATGCAGGCCTCAACATCCAAAACATTGCAGACATCACCATTTAAGACATTGTCAGGCTTATTCAACAACAGTAAACGTAAGGGGGCCAAGGAAGGTATTTCTGCAGAACCAACCTCTACAGCATATGACCACGTTGGTCAGTCGAGATTCTCATTTGAGAAGGCGCGTGTTAGAAAAGACTCCAGGTAAGTTCACAGTTTCTGTCATAAGAATTAGCATAATAACAACTGTTCATATATCTGACCTTGAGCATATCAAAACTTAAGTACTTACTAAAAATCTGTTGGAGACACAGAATCGCTCGTGCAACATTTGCATAATTGTAAGAAAGTATGTCTAGGCCTTAAAACGTAAAATATTTGAACTTTTTTGAAGTCTTGAGAAACTGTTTTTGTATGCACTTGCTCTGAAACCACTATTTATAAACTGTATAGGAAGGAGGCAAGCGGAGGATACCACTGAAAATGTTGAGTGCAATTGATAGCTGCCACATCGAGTGCTCTAGCGCTTAGAGCGGGAGATCTTACAATGTTTACAAGCGGGTTCACTAAAGTCTATAAAAGGGGATCACAAGAGGATCTCTAGTGAAATAATTATAACAATGTGAAAAAAAAAAGAGGTCAAATGTGTAAACACCTCACAATACAAACTCAAACAACTCTATTGCGTCATAGCTGAAAAATAGCATAGCATTTCTGTCCCTAAAACGTAAAAATACTATATTTGTGTGATATTACTTACCTTGGTGATGTTGTTGAACATAAATAGTTTTTAATGCAGTGGCATCCAACCTGTAACAGGAATCCTAAGAAAAATTACAAAATAATTGTGTATTTTTTTTTTAAATTTTCTCTAAAGACAAAGTTATACTGGAAGAAGATCAATGTGAATGAGTTATGGCTGTGATGAGTCTTGTGGGAAGCACTGGTTCCTGTGGTGCATATACCCAAATTCTCCCTACAAATCTTCTTTCTGTTCTGTGTCTGCCACCTTAATTCTATCAAGATGCAGTGTCTTGTATGTGGGGGCACAATTTTAAACTATGAAATTGCCTAGGTTTTTATTAGAGTGTGGCCTTTGCCTGTTGCCAGAGTTTCTTGCAATGCAGCCCAGTGGCATGGTTGTAATGTTATGTTTCACTATTTTGCAGTCAGAGTTGCTCTTTTTTTATATGTGTCTCCAGTGGTGACCTTGTTTCGTAATTCCCAGCAACATATTGAACTAAATTTGGGCCTAGCAATAGGCTGTTAAGGGGTTTTGGTTTGATTTTGAACTTTTAAGTTAGCTGTGTTATGTGAAAATATATTAGTCAATGACATATGCAGGAGCAAAAGGGCCCTGGGTCAAAGAAATCACAAGTACCCTAAATATGAAAAGTAAAACAACAAATTGACACTTAAACTACTGTTCAGTTCATACATATTACGTCCCAGTAGGACGTACCTGTTATCACATGCCACAGCTATTTATTTTTTGCCCAATCATCAATCAACCACTGCTGGTGCATACTATCCAGCTGTCCAAGGACACCCATGAGCACATGATGTTATTTGCAAGTCTGCCTACAATGTAAGCAGAGACTTCTCTTTAATTTATTTATCCTGTGTGCATCTGCGGCTATCAGCAGTTCTGATAATTAGGACATTCATGGACATAATCAGGGACATCTGACAACCTGTATATTATTATTAATTATTATTATTATTATCGTTTATTTATATAGCGCCAACAATTTATGCAGCGCATAATACAACACATACCGTATTTGCTCGGAATATCAGGGAGGCAGAGTGGCATATAGGGGGTCAAAACGAATATCAGGGAGGCAGAGTGGCATATAGGGGGTCAAAACGAATATCAGGGAGGCAGAGTGGCATATAGGGGTAAAAGGAATATCAGGGAGGCAGAGTGGCATATAGGGGGTATAAGGCATTTCAGGGGGCAGAGTGGCATATAAGGGGGTATAAGGCATATCTGGGGAGAAGATGTCCATAACTGGGGCCAGGTTGACAAATAAAAGGAAGTAAAAACAAAAAATTCATTTTTCTCAATCATAGTTTTTATTAAATATGAATAAATAGTGAATTAATATATATTTTTTCTTTTTTTCCTAAATTAATATTCAAATGTTGGGGGCTCGTCTTTTAATAGAGCAAATACCGTATATTCAAGGGGTATGGCAAGATGAGACTAAGACAAATCGATGCATTAGGTGAAAAGAGGGCCCTGCTCGGAAGCTTACATTCTGTATATAAGCCTGGTTGTCAAGAGTGCTGATTTGAGACTATTGACAGCAATACTGGAGTTGGGTACCTATATGTTGATAATCTTGCTTTGCCACATAATCAATACAATCTAACATCAGTTATGTTTGCCTGACTGAAAAATATATCATAAACATAAAGCTTGTTATCTTTTCAAAAGCACATAGAGCCAAATATTTTCCAGATAAAGTTTTTTGGGGGTAAAATCAAAAACATATCCTTGTACATGATAAACAGCTCCAGCACTGACTTGGGAAATGCTTCATGTGTTGAAATATATGAAATATACTCCAATTGATTTCAGTTAGTAGCACTTTCCTGAAAGTGATTGGCTTCTTCATAGTCAGACCATGAAGGATGAAAACTGCAGCAGCAGGGTTCGGTCTTTTGTGTTAGGTAAGTGTTTTCGTTTTTTTTTCTCCTTTTTGGAAGAATGCTTATTATACAGTAGTACTCTCAGAGTACTTTAACATGCATTCATCTATAGTGGCCCTGTCACGGACATTAAAAGTGTGCTAACCCGATTGTTTTGTGCTTCTGTGATAGTCAACAGATAATCTGCTTTTGTTAAAGGAGTACAGAATGCAGTATAATGGTTGCCACCTTAAAAGTTTTGTCTACATCAGAAATAAAACAAGAAGCACATATGGGCATGTGATGGAACCCTCCATCACTGGGGCCACTAGAGAGGCCTGACGGCCAGCTTCCTCCCTATGGACTATGGGCCCTGACTTTGTAAAGACTTCTGTGGCTACCCCCAGCAGTATATCATCCCATCACTTGCTGAGGGGATTATCTCCGGCAGACAGCCAGGATCTGCAACCAGGGAGTGACCGCCATTGTTTTAGTTTAATATCAGACCCCTCTACCCCATGGTGCATTATTATGTTGCCCCCCCCCCATTTCCCCCCAGTTCCACTACTACAGACATTTACCCCGGCCATCCCTGGAACTGGTTTCGGCCAGTAATAGATAGTGGAGGTTGGGAACCTATTGTTTTATTTAATCCCGTTACTGCCCCTGTGAGTACACTCCTCACATTTTTGTAAATATTTTATTATATCTTTTCATGTTACAATGCTGAAGACATGACACTCGGCTACAATGTAAAGTAGTTAGTGTACAGCCTGTATAACACTGTAAATTTGCTGTCCCCTCACAATAACTCAACACACAGCCATTAATAACAACATAAGCGAGTGCACTCCTAAGTGGAAATGTCCAAACTGGGCCCAATTAGCCATTTCCCCTTCCCAGTGTCACGTGACTCGTTAGTGTTACAAGGTCTCAGGTGTGAATGGGGAGCAGGTGTGTTCAATTTAGTGTTATCTCTCTCACACTGGTCACTGGAAGTTCAACATGGCACCTCATGAACTCTCTGAGGAACTGAAAAAAAGAATTGTTGCTCTACATAAAGATGATCTAGGCCAGGGCATGACAAATTTGTTGTGAATCTAGGCGCCAGCTAAAAAAGTTAGGAGCCAGGATTTTTTTTAAACTAACAGTTGGTCAGGAGTGATCTGATCATCATCAGCCCACTTACTAAACTAACAGCATTTGACCTGGAACCACCAGGGGGGTGGTTGGGGCTGGTCTCCACACTCATGTGGAGACCGAAGAACCCTCTCCCCTGTCCCTGAAGCTGCCTCTGGCAGCTGGGACGCAATTGCTGGTCTATAGACCAGCCATTGCAGGGGGAGTCTCTTTGATGACTGCTGTAGGCTTCCATGTCTACAGGAGTCATCAAAGGGCTTTTGGGGTTTTTGCTGTTGCTGGTCTGCCTGCTGTTGCTGGTCTGCCTGCCAGCAGCAGAGCCCCTTACAAAATGGGAATTAACCCGGCATTGAAGGGGTTAACGCTGCACTGTCGCTCTCATGGAGCGATCAGGCAGCAGGGGGGTGTTGTGTCAGGTCCCCACACTTGTGTGGGGACCTAATCAACCCACAACTAGACTTGTGCATTCGTCTTCGGGCGAACATGGAAACGAACACGAAGAGTGCGTTTTTGTGTTCGTTCCGAAGACACGCCGAAGAGAAGACGGCGGCGGTAAAACGTAGGCGAAGACACACACCACGAAGATCTTCGTGATTGTCTTCGTCTTCGTCTACCATTCCCCCCCCCTCTTCTAACTTACCTTGTCTTTGCGGCTTCACGACAGTTCCCGGAAGTGGAAATCCGCAGGTTCGCCGTCACGGGTTACAGGGCAGTGCGAATGAGCTTATTGGTCGCCTACAGGGACCTCCTCTGGCATCAACCAATTGGTTGATGCCAGAGGAAGACCCTGCAGGTGACCAATAGGCTCACTCGCACGGTCTTTGTAACCCCTGCCAGCGAACCTATGGATTTCCGCTCCCGTTAACCCCTTCGATGCTGCGTTATCTAACACAGCATCGAAGGGGTTAACGGGAGCGGAAATCCATAGGTTAAAGGGCTGTGCAAGCGACCAATAGGCTCACTTGCACGGCCCCTTAACCCTTTAAAAAATAAAGTTAACCACTAACTAATTGAACAGGGAGGGAGACCAGTGGGATCTGCCGGGTAAGTTGCAGCATTGAGGTTTTAAAGCCCCAATGCTGCAACTTACCCTGCAGATGCCACTGGTCTCCCTCCCTGTTCAATTAGTTAAATGTCCGTACGAGCGACTTTATTGTTCTCTCTTACGGACATTTAATTAATTGAACAGGGAGGGAGACCAGTGGGATGTGCCGGGTAAGTTGCAGCATTGCGGTTTTAAAACCCCAATGCTGCAACTTACCCTGCCGATGCCACTGGTCTCCCTCCCTGTTCAATTAGTTAAATGTCCGTACGAGCGACTTTATTGGTCGCTCGTACGGACATTTAACCCGGCAGAGACTAACTAATTGAACATGGAGGGAGACCAGTGGCATCGGCAGGGTAAGTTGCAGCATTGGGGTTTTAAAACCCGCAATGCTGCAACTTACCCTGCCGATGCCACTGGTCTCCCTCCCTGTTCAATTAGTTAAATGTCCGTACGAGCGACTTTATTGTTCGCTCGTACGGACATTTAATTAATTAAACAGGGAGGGAGAACAGTGGGATGTGCCGGGTAAGTTGCAGCATTGGGGTTTTAAAAGTCTGCACGAGCGACCCCAAACCCCAATGCTGCAACTTACCCGGCACATCCCACTGGTCTCCCTGTTCTATCAGGTAAATGTCTGTACGAACGACTTTATTGGTCGCTCGTACGGACATTTAACTGATAGAACAGGGAGACCAGTGGGATGTGCCGGGTAAGTTACAGCACCAGGACCCTAAAAGTCTGTACGAGCGACCAACAGAGTCGCTCGTACAGACTTTTAAAATCCCAATGCTGCAACTTACCCGGCAGATACCACTGGTCTCCCTGTTCTATCAGTTAATAAATGATAGAACAGGGAGACCAGCGGGATCTGCCGGACAATTACGGCACCAGGAGTTTAACAGTCTGACCCTATTGGTCGCCAGCAGGGGCTCGTCTGCCATCAACCAATGGCCTGCATGAGTGCATGAGAGCTGCCGACAATGGGAGCTACAGTTCATTGAGGGAACCATGAATGCCAACATGTACTGTGACATAATGAAGCAGAGCATTATCCCTCCCTTCGGAGACTGGGCTGCAGTATACCAACATCATAACGACCCCAAACACACCTCCAAGATGACCACTGCCTTGCTAAAGAAGCTGAGGGTGAAGGTGGTGGACTGGCCAAGCATCTCTCCAGACCTAAAGCCTATTGAGCATCTGTAGGGCATGATCAAACGGAAGGTGGGGGAGCTCAAGGTCTCTAACATCCATCAGCTCCGTGATGTCGTCATGGAGGACTGGAAGAGGACTTCAGTGGCAACCTGTAACGCTCTGGTGAACTCCATGCCGAGAGGGTTAAGACAGTGCTGGAAAATAATGGTGGCCACACAAAATATTGACACATTGGGCCCAATTTGGACATTTCCACTTAGGGTTGTACTCTTTTGTTGCCAAAGTTTAGACATTAATGGCTGTGTGTTGAGTTATTTTGAGGGGACAGCAATTTTACACTGTTATACAGTGTCATTTCTTCAGTGTTGTTGCATGAAAAGATATAATAAAATATTGAAAAAAATGTGAGGGGTGTACTCACTTTTGTGAGACACTGTATCTAGGAAGCATATTTCTGCAATATGTATTCAAGGCTATCTAAAACTGGCAAAGGCTATCTGATTAAATATGTCAGCGGAAGCTTGTAAAATACTGCTAGGTTTAAATACACATAAAAAAACATGTTTGCTTACGTAAAAAATAATGACTGTCTTTTAGTGTTCTCCAGATGGAATGTTGAATGACTTTATCCCAATTAGCTGCTGCTGTTACTCATTTGGGGATATGCTGGCAGGCTGCACAAGCCACAAAGCAATTAGTACTGAACATACCTTTTGCTGGATGGGTTAAAAGGATTAATAGTGATGTCTTAATTGATTTTTCTGCCTCCAGGCTTGTAGTTTTAATTGGCAAAGCGAACAACTTATGTAAAAGCTTATAGTGTGTGGGGTATCTAGGCCACAAAATAAACCCAAATTGGAAAAAATTATCCTTTTTTCCATCATAGGAACTACTTATAGATTTGAGCACCTTTGCTTTGATTGGATTTTTAAAAAAAAAAGTAAGGAGTCATAAACTATGTGTGTCATTATATACTTAAAATGTGTGGGAAAACGGTCACCACCAAGGCTTTTAGCATAACTAAATTCATGTATTAAAGCTACTTATAGATTGCGTTTTTCTGTTTCGCAATCAATGTTATTGTATTAGAGATATTTAGTTTAAAAGTATACCTAATGGAAACTTAGCTCTCTGTCTTAGTTAGTATAAGTAGCACATGTAATCAATTTATTGTCCTAAAGTTCTCTCCTATTTCCTTTCTCAGCCCTTACAAGGGCAGCTTGAACCAATCAACAACAATCAGCAAGTTAACAATAGGAGGGAGATAAATAAATGTGGGGAATCCTGCAGGTCCTTAGAATAGGAAGTGAAGGTGGCTGGTATTAATTCAAGGTTGGTTTTAATACCTAAAGATTACTTCATTTAACCTGTAAACACTATTACTAAGGTTTAGTGTGTGGAATCGTTATTGTTCAATATATATAAAGGAAAACTCAAAACAGCTCACACTTAATAGCATATGTAAAACAATAAAATCAAGTTCCCTTCTCACCCCTATACGTGGTATGTGTATTCCTAAACCTTGGGTCCAGGGCCTGGGACTTAGAGTTTTATGCACAGTATCTTAGTTGTTCATAGCACTGCTGTTCTGGAGTCACATCCCCGAGTGCTCCTATGACCACTTGGACTACTTTGGCCTTCACTCTTCACATATTCTCTAGTTCTTCTTTCGGGCCCTGGTACTTCTCCAGCTTCTCATATTCGTTCTTCCTGATGTTGCTGTCACTTGGCACCACTACATCTATCACTCTGTGCTGATGTTCTTGTACACAATGCCATCTATGTGGTTGTGCCGTTCAGTGTACGCTAGTTTCTGCTAGCATCTTAAAACCCCACCTGTGGACTCTCAGAAGCCTCTCTACACAGTCTGCACCTTGGGTCCTGTCTGGTGCAGTAGATGCCTGCTTCTATGGATTTCGTGCTTAGTGCCTGCTTTTGTGCTGCTATTATCCGTGACATAGTACTGTCTTTGGGTCCAGCCATGGTGTACAGAGTGTTGGACTTGGGTCTTCACATCTGCAGCCTCCACGTCCTCCTTTGTCCAGCTCACTATGCAGGCAGGGTATGTGACAAGTGGCAGGGCGTATGTGTTCATGGCACAGATCTTGTTCTTCCCATTGAGCTGGCTCTTCAGGATCTGCCTTATCTTTTGGCAGTACTTGGATGTTGCTGCCTTCCATGCCTCCTTGTCAAGGTTCCTATGTGACTGTGGGATACCAAGGGACTTGTAGCTGGTCTGTATGCTATGTGCTCTGCTGGTAGTTCTACTCCATCGGTCTGAAATATCTTCTGTCTTTTTACTATAATCCGGCTGCAGTTCTCCAGTCCAAATGACATCCCAATGTCTTCACTGTAAATCCGTGTCAGGTGGATCAGAGAGCCGGTGTCTCGTTTGCACAGTTTGATGTCATTCATGTATAGGAGGAGGTTGATGGTAGTTCAACTCTTGAACTTGTACTCATATCCAGTCTTTGCGATTAGCTGGCTGACGGGGTTCAGGTCTATGCAGAACAGCAGCAGGGACAGTGCATCACCTTTGTACATGCCATACTTGATGAACACTTGTGTATCGATTGTTATTATATATATATAATAATAACCCTTTTCCAAAATGATCTGAAATCTGATTATTTTTTTTCAGATAAAGAAACTTCTGGGATACTAACAGGGAGTGGGCAGGAAAGAGGTGTCTGACCTAGTCAGTAGATCCTTTCCTTTTTGACTTCTCCCTGCTGTCTGCTCCATTGTTCTGGTTTCTCACTGAGGTCCCAATGCACTTCTACTCCCTTTTTATGGACCAGAAGTGCTCAGGGGAACCTGAACAACATACACGAAGAGTTCTGGGTCCGTGGGTGGGAAGCCTTAACAACGGAGTGGATACAGCTGAGCAGGGCCGGCCGAAGACTTAACGCCGCCTGGGGCGAAGTTTAAAACGCCGCCCCCCCCCCCCCGCCGACGCCGGGGGGGGGGGGGGGGCGGCATTTTAAACTTCGCCGACGGCATAATCTACGACCCCCCCCCGGTACTTACCTTTAAACAGTCCTGCGGCGAGTCTCCCTGCTCTGCCACGGTGCCGGCTTGTAATGCTGAGCGCCGGAAATTGACGTCACTTCCGGCGCTCTGCATTACAAGCCGGCACCGGGACCGAACAGGGAGACTCGCCGCAGAGGAGAGAGAGAGAGGGGCGCCGAGCGGGTAAGCTAAAACCACTCGGTGCCCCTCTCTCTCTCCTCCGCTTCAAAAAAAAAAAAGCGCTTGGGGCGGCAAAGTGCCGCCCCTTCTAAAGTGCCGCCTGGGGCAATTGCCCCAGTCTGCCCCATTATAGGGCCGGCCCTGCAGCTGAGGACAGATTCGTTATCCCAACTTATTCCTTATCCGAAATACTTTTTCATTTCGGATAAAGGATTCTCAACCGTTAGTATTCTGCCTAAAAAGTGACTTAACCTAGTGCATGTAAACTGAATTATTGATTTTTTGTAAATTTGAAGACAAAGAGAATTAAGGATACAAAATAGTTCATATGAAAATGTTGCCATAGATCTTAGTATCCCTGGTAAGATTGTAATCTTTTATTGCTTTTCAATCCATACGATAGCCAAGTGGTACCCTTTAATTTTTTGTTTTGCCCCCTCCCCCTTTGCAAATGCATGAAGGGATTCTGCATTAGCCTCTTTCCCTGCCGCCTAGCTTGCCAAAACACATGTGCACTATAGTCGCTGCCAGCAAGGTCATAGTCGCTGCCAGCCAGGTCATAGCCACTGCCAGCCAGTACCAGTGAGTCTGGTGCAAAAAAAGGGTGCTGCATCTTGTCCTAAAGGTAAGTCATTTATTTTTTACAGATTTAAGAGTGCATATGAAAGTACTTAAAAACTAGTGTTGGTGCTCCATGGGACACTGGAGTATCCTTTTCAGTAGTAACAGGTCCTTACAAATAAACTCAAAACAAAACATGTTTCTTTCTCTCTTTTGCCTCATAAATGCAAGTAAGAAAAAGCTAATAATGGATGCATTAAACAAGAATCAATTTCTAAAAAGACTGGATCCTCATCAAGTTCAGGACATGGCCGAATGCATGTATGAAAGGACATATTCTCCAGGAGACTACATTATTAAGCAAGGTGAACCAGGAAGTCACATATTCGTATTAGCTGGTACGTATTTGTCCCTGTTCTCAAGTTTGTCTTCCGTTGAATCTCCCCTTAGAGATACTTACAAGGTTTAGGAAATGTTTAGCATTGACTATGACTAATGCTAGTCATGGAGAAATACAGAGCAGGTGATGTGGTTTTGCACAGCTTTTATAAAGTATACTTGAAAAATATATCTGCTAAAAAGGAAGCAGGGTTCAGATCCGTACAAATAAAGTACTGTCTCTACACAAATAAAATAGTAATGCCAGAGCTATTCCTGGGGCCTAAACTGACCGCATTCAAATTCCAATACACTTAAGGGCTTGCATTTCACTGGTTTACCTGCATTATATATGCAGAGCTTAACCTCTGCAAACATTTTGTGGATTTGACGTTAGTAGGCCATTTCAAGCACGCAATTTAAATTGAGGTACAATCACATGTACAAAACAAATATTTAACTTAAATTTTGTGGAGATTTTAAAATTACCATTCACTGAATTTAATGCCGTTGTATTAGCACATTTTTTTTTTTTTTAAATGTGGCAAACATGTTTTTATCAGATTTAAGGGGACTCAATATAATATTTTTATAACCCTGTTTACCTGGAAAAACAACATGAAATAGTACATTTTAGTTTTAGTTTAGACTTAGTATTTTCAGCTGGTGTGAGTTTACATAAAAATCTGTTTTTTAAATAGTCAACCATAAGCTGTCATGTTTTTTCAACTTGGTGAACTTTCTCACTCACTTTCACTTTCTTTGGACATTGCATACCATTTTATGTACAACATTGTATTGTAGCAATGATGTTTTATTTCCTGTTGTTCTCATAAATTCTTTTTATCTACCGTATGATACTTAGTTTTCAGTCCCTACTGAAACTTTGATACCACTAAGTTGATAAACAATTGTTAAGTCTTTTCCCTAAAGGTCTTCATAAATTATAGGATATCCCTGTGTGATTAAAGAAAATAAAGTATTGTCTCTTTGTGCCCTAACTAAGCCTCCCTTTTTCTTGATTAGCTTGCTTAACTGTTGCGTACAACAATTGCCAACATGGTTCAAATCTCTCCCTACCACTTGGGGAACTGTACACCCTGTTGTGCTGCGTGCCCACAAGTCTTATGAGGTTTATGTGGCGATACACAAAATGTGTCAGGCCACCATGTATGCCGTTATGGTGTTTTGTTTCTTTCTCAGTACTTATTTGGTACTTGCAGCTTGTTTTTATTAGTTGCTCTTTTCAGAGTTTTTAACTTTATCAGTTAACGAATAATTCTTTTTTTTAGGAAAACACATGTGCATGGAACTTTTCGGTTTCCTTTAGTAGACTTGGTACACAACAAGTAATGTGCATCTGCATAAAACACTTTTGGATGCCACTGACATATGTAGACAAAAGTGAGCATTACTGTTCCTGTAAGACCTTTGGCTAAAGATGCAAGAAATTCCTCTGTATACTTAATACCCTGTGGTAAATTAAATCTTCCTGTTGCACATTTCTCTGTGTTGCAGCCTTGTAGACTGTAACCTGATTTGGGTTAAGACCACCTTCCCTAATGTACTATATGTATATTTGTTATAACCTAGAATTAAATATCTATATGGCTGCCTGGAGTTATTGTATCTCGCCTTTCTTATAATGTAAACACTAAAGCACTAAGTACATCTTTTAAATGTAAATAAATAAAACATAAGTACATTCTAAAAGTAACGCATCAGTAAACACTTTTTACCTTATACACAGAAGAAAGCCCTGCGCTCAAACTCCCATCGTTCTTGGGCGGCAGCAACGGCTATAGTATTCATTAGCCCAAAATACATAGAACAAACACCGAAAAATAGTTACCTGCACACTATCCCAAACACCTGTGCTTATTTAGACAAATGGAGGTTTTTAGTTTCACTCCAATGGCCATTAAAATGGAAGCTCGCCTGCCACGTCACGGCAAACCTCTTAGGCAAGTCCTACACTATACAATTCACCTCGCTGCTGTGAGGTAAAGGTAAAAATCTCTAATGAGAGATTCTCTAACTTTTTACCTTATGTTTATTTCTCATTGATTTGTAAGAGGGAAAAACAGAAGTTTTTCAGCAAAACAAACTTTTGACTTCCATTCCTGTCTGGACAACATTTGGTGAGCTTGCAATATTATACAACTGCACAAGAACAGCCTCAGTAAAAGGTAAGCATTTTATATTGTATATATATATATATATATATATTTGACTACTACGCAAGATACTACCATATTAACTATATGTCCCTAAACCAGCCTTCACACTAGGGCCTCTGAAAACTGCACTAAAAAACCTTCAACTATACCACAGAGGACAAAATGACAAAACCAAACAAAGAAGTGGGCACACAGAAGGGAAAGGAGTATAGTATATAGATTAGAGATGCCCCATTAATTCTGTTCCTTTTTTCAGGCTCCCACAGCCCACCAATCCTAAGCTCACCTGAGAACTCCCCTGTCCTGTTTTGCACTCGTTGCATCCATATGGATGCCAACCTGACCTCAAGTTACATCAGAAGGAGCAATTTCCACATTCACATACATGTCAGCTATTCCTTGCAGTTTTCTAGATGACTTAACAATTCACGTATTCATTAATTGTCATGAAGTTGAAAATTGGATTGGATTGGGGTAAATTTTAAAATAACACGGAGAAGGTATAGGATGGAATGTACCTGTCATATGTTATATTTCACATTTTATGCCCCCATTCCACTGGGAACTGCTAGGGGCTGCTGGGGGCAGTGGAGATATAGGTGGGCTGTATACCTTCTGGGGTTAATTATTTTATTACCCCCATCCACTAGGTGAGGAAAGAGGGGTGGGTACTCTTCGACTCCCCTACCCTTAGTTAACAGAAATTCTTCATAGGAGTTTTTCAAATCAATGGCTTGGTCTATTTCATTGGTTTTCATGGTTTTCATAAGAAAAACAAAATCCTTGTTGGAACTCCTGTTCTGCAATAGACATCTGCTGTATGTGATCAACAATGGAAAATGTCACTATATATATACATTCAAATATATGTGTGTCTATAGTATATGTACACTTTTTTGTTTTGATTTTGGTCCATTTGATTTTGGGCAATGAACTTTGTTTGCTGCCCTTTTGGTGCGAATTAAATTTGGTGAGCATTTCCCGTTCCCAAAATATGTTGTCACTCACTCACACACCCTCTCTCTCACACTTACATGATCATTCACTCTCACACACTCTGTCAATGTCTGCCTGCCTTCTCTGTGTCTCCACTTCTTGTTCTTCATGTCCTCTTTTGTCTTCTTACTTCAGCCTTCTACAGTGGTCCACTCATCCCTGGTCTCTGCAGCGTTATTTCGACCTGGTGTTGTGGTTCCGTGACAGGGCAGAGCCAAGGCTCAACTTTGTTGTAGAAGTACTACACCTGGTAGGAATAATGCAGACAGATCCGCGGAAAAAGAGAAAGAAGTGTTTCTGCTCTTCTTGGATAAAATCACTGCCAACCCACCAATATCACTTGGTACAAGCGTATGGAAACAGTCAGGTTATTTTGTTTAAGATGTGCCTGTTATTTTTTTCCAAAAATGTAAGCCTCTTTTCTTATAATATCACTTATAGTGGTTCTGTGTGATAATTTATGAATGAATGCTTGGCCCCCTCACATCAGTTGACTAGTGCGAGTGGCATAGACAGCTTGCTGGCAAATTCTTGAAAGCAGCTCCCAGAGAAGAAAATTAAACACCTTATCAATTATCTAAAATAAATACCATGTTTGCTTTATGGAACCCTGAAAAATACCTGGCATAAAGGACACATCTGCCCCATCAAACTAACATTTTTAAAATAACTACTTCAAATAGCATAATAAGGTCGTATGGCTTTGATACAGGTAAAATACAATAGTTTAAAATTTAGGTATGCCCATGACACATGCAAAAATAAAAAACAATTATTTCTTACCTTTTGCTTTCAATAGTGCATTCAGTGACAATATCTTATCTGTGCTGGCTTTTGTGCCAAATGACAAGGGCACTGAACAAAAATTATGAATGTAGCAAAATTTTACATTGGAAATGTTTGGACAGTTATCAATACTGGAAATTTTTGTAATGATGCATTTAGTTGGATTTTTTTTATTAAATTAGCAGAGTATTTTAAACAGAGCCTTTAATGAACTGAGCATTCATTTTTTTTCATCCAGTATTTATATTGCTTATTGATAACAATAATTATTATCTATATTATTAAAGCCATCAGCCATGTCAGAACATGGGCTCTGGACAGAGAAGTATTTCAGAACATTATGAGGAAGACCACTCAAACAAGACATGAAGAACACAGAAACTTTCTCAAGAGGTAAAAGCATAAATTACATAATTAGATAGATACTTGGGATGATATTTTACCTATTCGCCATATTATAAATTGTTACTGTATGTTTTTTCATAACGTTGGCATCTTTTGTGTTTTACACGTTTTATTTTTTTAAGTTACTAGCTACTTTCTCAGGGCAACTGGCTTGCAGATAGTGATCTATTTGCTGACATTCACTCTCTGCTCTTGCAATAAGTGATGCAAATTTGTAAATCATAAATATATTTATTACAAAATAAAAGTAAAGTTTGTAAAAAAAAAAAACAACACACAGAAAAACTTTGTAAGAAGGCCAGAGCAAAGAAAATATCTACATGTTAATTTCATTTGTAGAGCTAGTACTTGCAGTAAATAATTACATAGCAATACTCATACAGACACTTTAGATGCTTTATTCAAACATTAGTGTTCAAATTATTTTTATTGGTTAGCTACGTTTAGATAAGGTTTCTAACCTAATGAGATTTTATTACCCTTGGTTACCACCAAACAAATGAATCAATCAATATATTATTTTCTTATTTCACAGTGTATCTTTATTGAAGAAGCTTCCAGAAGATAAATTAATGAAAGTAGCTGACTGCTTAGAAGTGGTAAGCCATTCATTTTTATATCCAAATGGAAATATAACAATTTTGCAGTGTTTGTTAATAATTCCAAAGCACTGTTATATTAATATTCTTAAAGGAATAGTTTTTCAAAGCAAAGTATATTGGGTTTACTGTCCCTGTCTCTTTGCAACTTCAGTTGCATTTCACTGGTTAAGCTTTAGTGAGATTACCAGTACACCTCCACCATTAGACTATGTTTAGCAATGAACCTCCAAATTGTCCACATCCTTGACATGGAAGCCTATCAAACAGGCCAAATGTCAGAACTATGGAGGTTCAACAGCTCTGCATAGTTTTTTTTTCACTTGGACATATTATGCATGCCATATGGGGGGTATTTTTAAGGCTAAAACATACTAAATGAAAAACATGTGGTTAAAGAAATGGCCTCATGGTGTAATTTTTCCCAGTTGACTGTAACAATGATCTCCTCAGATATCTGTTCGAGTTCAGTTATTTTCAGTTCACCCCAAATTATTACCCAGGCTTTAAAGGTTCTCAAAGCAAATGGAAAAAAGTTAATGATTTTCTACACTAAAATTATACTGCTTTATCAGTGATCAAGCGCTGTGGCCGAACACTGCAAGAAATACTCGGCTTCTATTAAATTAACTATGATATATTTTAGTTAGTTTTTCTTAAGTGGTTGTGGTTTTTTTTTTGGTTTTTTTTTAAGTGGAATGTTGATATGACAAGGTTTAAACCTATATAAATTGTTTTGCTGTATGTAATGGCTGCATATAAAATGATGTTTTTTCTAGTAATCGTTTCTCAGTGTCATACAGACAGGTAGGTATACAAAAAAATGTGTAAGTACAAATATACTGTAAAAATGACTGTAAAAGTTTATACTTATGTTGGTCAATTTCATGCCATTGCAATTTTTTCTCTATCTCTAAAATAAAAGAATGTGTAATTCTTAAACAAGAGGGCTCATTAAACAGTAACTGACATGCACGTGAAACAACTTATAAAGAGGGTCTAGTTAGTTTGTTTTTTTGGCTAGAAACATAATATGGAACTTAGCCACTAGAAATACGTGGGCAGGAATCACACACTTTCTTTCTGAAAGATTCAACAGAAAGAAACTATTTTCAAGGTGTTGACTTTATGTCACTCCCGTGTTCCTGATATAATTTCTGAAGAAAAAAAGCAGCCTTCTATTGACAAGTAGTCAAAGACCATTTTGCACTTAAGTGTAAATTACACCAGTAATGTATCAATGAGTATTTCATACAAATTCCCTAGTGTGGGTTATTAATTCCGTGCCATGATGATACAGTGTTTGCTCTGCCATTTCTCATGGTTTAGTATGATGAAGTCACTCAGAACAGGTCTTCTTGGATCTGATCCCTCCAGAGAACCTGACCATGTAACGTAATACTGACACAGATGTTACAAATTAATAATTCAGCGTAATTTTGCTGAAGAGCTCAATTATTTTTCTTTAAAAGGGGAAAATGTGTTTTTAATAGAGTATTTGGATGACACATGTAATAATCATGGGAGAGTTCTATTTGGGTTCCATATATTAGATTGAAGAGAGTAATAATACAGTGAGAACATTTTCACATTTCGGGCAGCATTTTTATATAATTATTTAAATCATTTCTAGAGCTGTTTTTTCTTACCTTGTTATTATGTTAATATCTTTAATAAATTAAACTAACATTTGACTTTTAATGCAGTTCACATTTTAGCAGTTTGATTGGCTAATTAAATAATGCACGAAAGCCACAATTACATAGCATCTGTATGCTATATATATATATATATATATATATATATATATATTAGATTAGGCTAGCAGGAAGGGGATAAGCATATATTTAATATTGTTAGGTAGTGTGGGACTTTTTTACACTTAAGGACCAATAGATTTTTGCAACTTTTCTATCTTGTTTGTAAGCATAATCCCCGCTTTTTTTTTTTGAAACTATACCTACTTAAATAAACCGATAGGAAAAAATATTAATAAAATGAGGGAAAATTTGTGAAAATGAAAACTATACATATCCAGTGTGAATATATATATCGTAAAAACAACAAACAAATGTAGTTAGAAATGGTTTGGTGCCCTGTTATATGCCTCCCTCTGCCCTTGACAAAGTGCAGATGATTGACTCCTCAAGCAGCAATTCTGATGCCGATCGCGACTGTAAATAGCTTAAATGCCAGTTTTGTGAGGATGTAATATTTAAGTGATACAACTATATAAGCAGGCTCAGTCCACAAGTGATCCAATGATCTTTACCTCCATAGCTTTATAATCGTGTTCTCAGATCAAAACGGGAACTCCACCTCGTATTGCCTTGTATTTGTCAACTTTGAATAGATGGGGGAAAAAAGGCAACATTATGAAGTAAAAATAATTGTGTATTGTAGTCCAAAATCGAAAAAAGGCCACAATATGATAGTGATGGAGACAAAATCTATTTGTGCAAAACAGGGAAAGCAAACGTGTTTCGCGCAACTGTGCTTATTAAAACGCCATTATATGTAACACCCCCAGTCCTTAAAGGGATAAAAACCTTTAATGCAGGATTTTAGTTGATAACAGATTTACTCATTTTTAGACATCTCTTATTTTTAGATCTATGTTTACCTTACATCCAATAAAGAAAAAGTGTAAATTAAATGAGATTATCCAGAGCTAGGCCAAGACATTGTGGTGCCTGGATGCAAGAATGAAATGCTGCCAAAAGCATACAGGCCCCAGCAAATTTCCCCAGCAAATTGCCGCCTGGGTCTCATGGACCCACTGGGACTTATGTAAGTGTGAGTTTACCAATGGAATAACAAATGTCCCCGCTGTCTATATTAGTGCCTATGGATGCAAATGTAGCATGGGACTTGTCTTGAGTTTAAATTGAGTATCATTTGTGATAAAATAAAGATATGCCTTTTCAGGGCTGATGATGTGTTAATTGCCTGAGACTTGCAAAGAAGTGTTTTTACCAAACTACCTATGTTTACACGTTTCGATAAAAAATGTATCAAACCTACTTATGGACAAACTTTTATATCTTATTTGGTTATTAATTGTTGTTTTTTAGAAACAGCTGTGTTTGCAGATTCCACATTAGTTTAAATAGTCCTGGTTTAAACATTTTAAAATGTTTTGTACAGACACAAATATCAGTTATTTACAACAGGTTAATCTTCATTTGCTTGTGGTCTACCTCGTGTAGCTTAGCTGTTCCTAACACTGTTTATATCTGGTTTAAAAATAATTTATTAAAAGTGGCAGAGTCTAACACCTGCATCATGTAGAAAAGATGAAAATAATAATTACCAACAATATACAGTTCTTCTTACCCCAATGTTTTGCACCAATGTTGCAATATAAATGTTGTTTATGGGCCCGTAGCACCAGCTTTACCACCCTTCCGGATTTACTGTTAGGCCAGCGCTGTGAGCTGCGTTTCCTTAGGCACAACAGTCAGAGCGCCGGAATAGGAAGTAATTTGTCGGTGATGAGTGTATGTGTTTTAGTATTTGTTGTTAGCACGTGTGTGTTATTATGAGTTTGTGTGTCAGCGTGTGGTATTTCAGTGTCAGGGATGAGCCTAGGGTTAGTTGTGACTGGAAGGGGGAGAGGAGGAGCATGTGTGTATGTAAGTGTATTATCGTAGTGTGAGTGGATGTCAAAGCGAGCTTACATGTTAATATAGCTATATGTATGTTATAGGCAGCCTAGAAAAAACACTGCACCCAAACGCCACTAGCCCTTGGCTTTCCCCTGTCCTCATAAGGTGTGCTTATAGGAGGACTCAAGGCACTCCAGTGGGTTGAGCAATAGGTGGGTCAGTGGGATGGACATGGGTGGGCTGATGGGAGAGGCATGGGGGCCCAAACGTTAAGCATGTACTGGCCGCCAAGATTTCTGATGGCGGCCCTGAATACAACTGACATAAGACACAGGAGGAATAATGATAAATACTTATGAATAATCATGAAAATGATGTTAAAATGTCTTTCCTCCAGGGTATATACATTAAGTGGGATTTTTATTTCACATATTACTTATGTTAATCTATAAAAACATGTACCTCTATAAAGCTGTAAAATACAAGCTTTTGTGGAAAAAAAATTGAAATGGCACTATAAAAGACAGGGCTACATTAACTACCTACGGTATGTCAGATTTTAGTTGTGTGTGTCCTGATTGATATATTCTGAAATGCAAAACATAAAAATTAAGGCTGTTGACAGGAACGTGTTTAACAGTATAAAACAGTATGGCCTATTTTGAAACAAAACAAAATTAGAATTTGAACTAGTTCATGCCAGTAGGGACATATCAAGAGCTTCTACAAAATTTTGAAAAAGAAACTTAAAGACATAATATATTAAGAAAATATTTAAATGATGGTCAGTAGATGTAATGCTGAGTATGGAAGGCTGATCCTCATGTTACCATGCAAAACTTGGGGTTATCTCAGGGCGACTACCAAGGGTGTTGCTAAGTTTCAAAAAGATCTGGGGTAAGGCTCAATAAAATAATATGCATGCTTGTGGGTTTCCTCTGTGAATGAAAGCAGTGGCACTTGCATCATGGGGAGCCTACGTTGTCATGGGGACAGTGCAGGGCCGGCCCGACAATGGAGCCGAGTGCGGCAACCGCTCCAGGCGGCACTTTTGAAGGGGCGACACTTTGCCGCCCCAAGCCCCTTTTTTTTTTTAAGACGAGAAGAGAGAGAGAGGGCGCCGAGTAGTTTTATCTTACCAAGTTGTCAGTACCCGCTCGGCGCCTCCTCTGCGAGCCCTCTAGCTCGGCTTGTAATGTTGAGCGCGGGAAGATGACATCATTTACGGCGCTCAGCATTACAAGCCGGCACCGAGACCGAGCAGCGAGACATACCGCAGGACTGCTGAAAGGTAAGTACGGGGGGGGGGAGGAAGGGTAGATAATGGGGGGGCGGTAGGGAGAGGAAGGGTAGATAATGGGGGGGCATTTTGAACTTCGCCCCAGGCGGCATTTTGTCTTGGGCCGGCCCTGGGACAGTGAAATATCCCCCCTTTTTAATTATTAATTCCTGTAGATGGTAGGGTCTACCTTACATTTCTCACTCTGACACCTTACACTAACCCATACACTTTAACACTTTTGAGGGGACAGGAAATTTACACTGTTATACAGGCTGTACACTCACTACTTTACATTGTAGCAGAGTGTCATTTCCTCAATGTTGTCACATGAAAAGATATAATAAAATATTTACAAAAATGTGAGGGATGTACTCACTTTTGTGAGATACTATACTTGCACACACACATCCTAACACTATACATATACATACAGGCCCGGACTGGGACAAAAAATAGGCCCGGGCATTTAAGACTGAGCAGCCCATTTTTATTTATTTATTTTTAAAGCCCACCCTTCATGTACCATCTTTGCATTTCCCCAAATCACTTAAACATTCATGATAGACACAAACACTTACTCACTCATTCACACAAATCAATAACACATATTCATTAATGCAGTCTCACAAATCATTCAAGCAATTTATCCACACATGAATTCATTAATTCTCATACGCATTCACACAATTCATCCACACATTTATTCATTCATTCTTGTACGCATTCACACTACCCCCTCTCCCCATCCCCTTCTTATCTGCCCCTTCTAACTATGTTCCCCCTTATCACTATGTACCCCCTTCCCCATTTCTCAATATGTACCCCCTCTATCTCCCCCTTTCTATCTAACCCCTCTCCCCCCTCTCACTGCACCCCCTCCCTTACCCTACTTACCTTGTTGCCGGAGTAAGCAGCAACTGCGACCGGGTCCGCCACTCTAGGAGGCCGGGCAGCCCCCACCAGGGCCGGCCTTAGGGGTGCGCGGCCGCACAGGGCTTAAATTAAAACATCGGGGTTTTTTTTTTAAACTTTATTTAACTTCCTCCATGTTAAATAAAGTTAAACAAACTTTATTTAACATGAAGGATGTTAAATAAAGTAAACAACCCCCCCCCCGATGTTTTAATTTAAGCCGTGGGCGGCCGCGCACCCCTAAGGCCGGCCCTGGTGGGGGTTGCCCGGCCTCCTAGAGAGGCGGACACGGTCGCAGTTGCTGCGGGCTTAAGGGGCAGGTGCCCCTAATGCCCTGCGTTAATGCGGCCGCATAGGCCCAGTCAGTCCGGTCCTGACTGAGCCTATTTTAAGGTAGGTGCCTGGAGCTGCAGCTCCATCAGCCCCTACGTCAATCCGTCCCTGGGCCTCCCCGGCCCACCGGGAAAATGCCCGGTGTGCCCGATGGCCAGTCCGGGCCTGTATACATACATACACACTTACACTCTGTTTCTCTCTTTCCCCCTCTCAGGGTCTTTCTTTTCCCTCAGGTCTGTCCCTCACTATCTCTCTCTCCCACTCTTTTGCTGTCATTTCCCCTCCATCTTACCTCACATGGAGCCTTGTCTTCTGTGCTTTTACTACAGGGGCACATACCATTTGTTATGTGACCACGCTGGATGTCTCAGGGACGCTCCTGATTGGAGGCTGAGAGCGGGACAGGTAGAAGTTAACTAGGATTTGACCCCCAGTATTTTAATCCAATCTCAGTGTAATCTTACATATTTTTAGGGTCACACACTGGAGCTGGCTGCTTCACATTCTACACTACTTTAATCATATGTGAATAGCCTAACTTGTTATTTTTTGTTTCTGTCTCACAGATTAAGATGTTGCTTGAATACAGTAATTTATTAGAAAATATAAGAATATAAATTGTAAAACAAGTTATGGTTTTCTTAAGGACTGTAATTTGTTTATTGTGGCACTGAACGGTTCGTTCAGTGCCACAATAAACAAATCTACAATTTATCATTGGTTAAGTGAATTTAGTCAGCCCCCTGGAAAACAGGAACCAAAGACAGTATACCTATATATGTATGTTCTCTAATCTATAACATTTATATGGTACTGGATATCTGTTATGTAAATCACCTATGGGCAGATAAAAAAATATATCACATGGACATTCAAAATCCACTTACAGGTCTAAAGATGTTCAATGTCCTATATTCGGTATACATTGCATTCTGAAAATGGGAAGCTCATCAAAAGTGTTACATTTAGGGTACTGCAACAGGACAAAACAATTATTATTTTTTTTCCTTTGACCTTCCCACCATTAACCTTTATACTATTTGACTCCTAAGCTAGTCTAATGCTAATTCTTTTAATATAAAAAGGTCTAATGTCTTTCGGGTTATCTTACTCCTTTTTTTTTAGGAATACTATGAAAAGGAAGATTACATTATCCGAGAAGGTGAGGAAGGAAGCACATTTTTCATCATTGCTAATGGAAAGGTAAGGCCAAGGTTGTGATGCAATTTACGATATTATCAATATATGCCTATTTACACTGGTGATGTACAAATTCACTATACTTTGTTGCGTGTACATAAATTGGTGTCAGATGAGTCCTACTCCTGTCGGGTGAGGGCTGGCACCTTCTAGCCCAAGGGGCAGTTGCAGCCCTGGCCCCTTGACCACCCCCAGTAATATGCACACTCCCTCTTGAAGATATACACAATCAATAATAAAACACATAGAGTTTCAAAGCTATATACTGTATATATTAGACTTTACACATGGACCAACAATTATTTTTCATTTAGTTCTTTGGTCCATTATTTTTCAGCCAATGAATTCTTTTTCCTGCCCGTTTGGTTTCGATGAAATTTGTTTCCTATTTGGAAACAAAATTTGTTGTCACTCATTTTCACACACTCTCACGTGCACAATTTTGTGTGTCTGTTTTTTTTTGCGGAGGAGAAGGCCTGGCTCGCACTTAGCATTCCATATCACAGACCCTGAAAAACAGCGCCAGACCATTTTCCCTCCTCCACCAAACTTTACAGTAGGCACTATGCATTCCAGTAGGTAGTGTTCTTCTGGAAACCAACATACCCAAACTTCTAGATAGTGAAGCATGATTCATCACCCCAAAGTACATGATTCCACCACTGTACACTGGAGCAGTGTTATGCTTTACACCTCTCCAGCTGTGGCATTACACATAGTAGTCTTTTGCTTGTGTACAGCTGCTTACCCATGGAAAACACTTTTACGATGCTCCCAATGCATAGTTCTTCTGCTGATGCAGTTTGGAACTTGCATCAATTTGGAACTGTAGTGAGGACAGACAGTTTTTACGCACTAAGCACTTCAGCACTCAGAAGCACCACTCACCCTCA
Source organism: Spea hammondii (assembly GCA_029215755.1). Classification (NCBI taxonomy): domain Eukaryota; kingdom Metazoa; phylum Chordata; class Amphibia; order Anura; family Pelobatidae; genus Spea; species Spea hammondii. The sequence continues at coordinate 75,464,564 of JARDYJ010000001.1, forward strand.
CACACTCTCTCATGCTGTCTGTCCATGTCTCCCTACCTTCTCTGCTTCACTTCGTGTTCTCCGTGTCTTCAGTCTTCTTCAGTGGTCAACTGTTCTCTGCAGCGTTTTCTCGGCATGTAATGTAGTAGTTCCTAGACAGGGCAGAGCCAAGGTTCTGTACTACACCAGGCTAGAATAAAGCAGATGGATCAGTGAGAGAGAAGTGTTTTCCCACAGTAAATTTGTTCACACCCTCTCTCTCACACACGCTCACTGTCACATGCTCTCTCACGCTCTCTGTCAATATCTCCCTCCCTTCACCATGTGTCCACTTCACCTTCACTTCAATTCTTCTTTGTTCTTTCTTCAGCCTTCTCCAGTGGTCCACTTGTCTGGTGTAGTAGTAGAGAGAGCATTTAAAAGCATTGTTACTTTACATAATTTTGTTTACACATGCCTAAAACAGTACTGTACTATGCACTAACAGTAAAACACACTGTCAATCACACATCACCACACTCACCCCTCACACATAACACCCTTAACTTGCCTTGTCTTGGCGCTGTTCCTTAAGTTTCAATATTACTGTGGTATCACTTTACATCCAAGTCAGGTTGGCCCTGTGTAAATAAACCGGATGATGGGAAGTGTGCGGTGCTTTTATATGTACATCTCCAATTATACTCTCCAGCAACTACTTACAACATTAATCTTAAACATACATCAATAAAATTATTGAACCATTAGATTATTTAAATTTCATATAAATTTGGGTTAATGGAAATGTGTACTTATAGCATGAGATGTGGTATAATAAAGCCACCCATAACTGCTTCAATACAAAATTTTTTTTTGACTGTTTCTATAACAAACTTTCCTTGTTTTATACTCAAAACATATGTGAAAATTATGATTTTTTTATGAGCTTGAATGTTTATTTTAAGACCACAGATGTAATAATATTATGGTTTGGGAAGAGACTTAAATTAGGCATAATTCAACAGGGTTTTAGTATTGTTTTATTCACTTCATTAAATAATGAACCTTCCTATTCCTGTTTATGAAATAATGACTATGGCATAAGCTATAGAAAGAAACATATGTGCCGATCATCTACAGAAATTTTAATAATTGGAAGTGGAATGAAAAATATCACAGATGTAGTTATTAATTAAATGCATAATTATTCTAAACCATGTGTTCTAATGAAATTTGTTCCTGCATTGTACATGTATTAGTTAGACTTGTAAGTAGACGTGTGCATTCATTTTGGCACGAACTTTAGCGAGTTATTATTATTATTATTTATTGTTTTATATAGCGCCATCAAATTCCGTAGCTCTGTACAATGGGTAGACAGGACAAAACAAGTAGTAGGTAACATAACAATTTGACTTAGAGACAACAGGTGAGGAGGGCCCTGCTCAAACGAGCTTACAATCTAGAGGTTGCTCTTTTCGTGCATTCGTACGAATCAAAGATAACGAGAGCCATCTCCGACGAAACTGATGAAAACTGCAAAAGTTCTAAAAATTTGTCTTTACTTGTAGCCGCACCATTACAAGCCGTTTTGGCGATTGTGTGTAGGAGGGTACATTCCCTCCTAAAAAATTAAGGTTATGGCTGTGATTGTTGAGTTCAACAATTGCTGAATAGTAAATATTGGTGGCAAAGTCTGGCATTTGACTGTGTGAAACTCCTGAGTAGGGGGGTATACATTTTTACTGGCGAGCATATAAAACATTTGGAAATGTCCCTGGGTCAAGCAGAGCTTATATAAAAGGACCTTTTCTGAGTATGTGTGTGTGTATATATATATATATATATATATATATATATACACACACACACACACCAGTATATATATATATATATATATATATATATATATATATATATATATATATATTGTAGGGAACAGCTCACACATGGGGCAGCAATGACAGTATTCACACAGGTTTCAAACGTAAAGCGTGTTTATTTAGATGATGTAGGCACAGAGCACCTTGTAAACAAAACAAACTCTAAGCCTGTCCGGCTCTAACTAAACATCCAGATACCTCTCTACAAGCCTAAGGTCTGGCACAAAGCAAAGTAACAGGTTTTACATAGGTAAAGCTTCATAACTGGTGGGCTGCAGCGCTGGCTGTAGCTGCTCCTTCACTCAGTTTCTCCTTCCCCCTTCAAACCTAACAGCCCTCTCTTTTAAGGCTTCCTCCCCAGTAATGAGCTTAGGAAGCCTCACCTGAGGGCTCCTGGGTTTGCTACCGTGCCTGGCTGAGGAAACCAGGTGAGATATATATCCCTTCAACCACTCTCCCATACACTTTACCACAATATATATATATATATATATATATATATATATATATATATACCGTATTGGCCCGAATATAGGCCGCACCCCCCCCACTTTAAGTCTTTAAAGTGGGGGTGTGGCCTATATTCGGGGTCTAATGCCCGACGCCCGGGACATGCAGTTCCGGGCGCTGGGCAGGCAGCAGGGTTAGGATACAGATCCCCCGCAGCGGTGCAGGTGACCTGTATCCTACTCTCTGATACCCTCAGAATGCCTCCCCTGCCGGCACTTTCCACGGGGGGAGTGCCGGCACGAGAGATTGTCTAAGCGCATCGTGCAGACGTTCACCGGCATGCGCATAAACAACCTCCGCTGCCGGCACGTCTGCACGATGTGCTTTAACAATCTCCCTTGCCGGCAAGGGAGATTGTTAAAGCACATTGTGCAGACGTGCCGGCCCCGGGAGTTGTATACGCGTATTGCGTAGATGTCCCCCTCCGGCCCCACAAGACACCTGGGAGTCTGCTCTGATAAGTTGGGGGGGGGGCAGAGTGGCAGCATATCTCAAGGGGGGGGGACACAGTGGCAGCATATCTTGGGGGGGGCAGAGTGGCAGCATATCTCGGGGGGGAGGGCAGAGTGGCAGCATATCTCAGGGGGGCAGGGCAGAGTGGCAGCATATCTCAGGGGGGCAGAGTGGCAGCATATCTCGGGGGTGGGGGGGACAGAGTGGCAGCATATCTATTACAAAACTTTTTCTTTAAAAAAGCACCAAACTTTTAGGGTGCGGCCTATATTCGGGTGCGGCCTATATCCGAGCCAATACGGTATATACATATATATATATATATACATATATATATATATACTGTATATACATTTTATCTCTATTGTAACCTTTTGAGCAGGACCTTTTTAACTTACGTATTAATTTGTCTTAATCTCTGTAGCGAGTGCTGCTAAAGAGGACAGTCGATTTTTACTTTCACTTTACAATAATAGCATTGGCAGTTGACCGGGGCAGATCTAGCAAAGCAGAAACTGAACTGTGGCAAAGTGCCACGTTTAAAGTCATTGAGCTTTTCAGTACAACCCACTGCTAGTGTGTTTATGGAGATGTGCCTATGTGTTTGATGTTATGCACCTGTTAGTTATGGTTGTGGCTGAAACTCAATAATTGGAAGTGTCCACAAACTTTTGGTTATATATTATAACTGTAGAACCTTTTAACCACTGATTGATACAACATCTGGCTTTTCATCCCTATGCTTCATAATCAGTGGGGGAGAGAGCTGGAGACAGTACTTATAAACACATGTCATACCAGCTGTGATCATTGTGATTGGTTACTACAGCAACCACCTACCAGTCAGATCCCCAAGTATTGCCTTGCAGCCCTCCACACTGGGACCCATGTAGGCGCAGCTGTCCATACACTCTGTCTATGTAGGCACAGCAGTAAATTTTACTTGCAACGTTCCATGCTGTTGCAGTGGCCCTAGTTTACATGGGGTCATAGAACATCCATTTGCACAAATAGGTTACAGAGGGGGTGAATAGGTTGACATTTTACCTACATATATTTACCTTAAACACTTGGCTAACCTTTTACTCTGTCTTTGTTTTAGTTGCAAATCTGCTTCTTAGTTAAAAAGTGTTGTTGCCATTGAAATTTTAACACTACTAAGGTGAAAATTATTTCAGCAGCTGCAGTTCTGTAAGGACAATTTTAGGTGGCATAATCACAGCACATATATAAACACAAACAGAAGTACTGTATTGGCCTGGTTATAGGCCGCACCCTTATAGATTGGTGCTATTTTAAAGAAACATTTATTTTTAAAGAAAAAATAGGGGAAAAGTACGGCCTTAAATCGGGCCAGTACGGTAATACTCTTCTTTTGAAAATAACTCTCCCAGGGGTTCCTCAATCCTGAATTTGTTCCACTAATTTAGTCTTAGCCCGGACTGGTACAGATATGGGCGGAGCACTATATACTATATAGTATACTATACTTTATCTTCTGTCTTCTCAGTACAACTATACAAAAAAATGATATATATGGATACACAGGTCATGCTAGTTTCTTCTTTATTGGTCTTTTGTACCCCCCTTCACTAACAGAGTAAATTATTATGCAGAGCCGGCCTTAAGTGTTCTGGCGCCCTGTGCGGACTACTACTCTGGCGCCCCCCATCCCCCCGAAAAAGGTATACATATTTGGTATTCCGCGACACTATACAGCCATATATCGCTTAGCCCGCCACTACTTCAAAGTACCCCAATTTCGGGACATCTTATCTAATGTTATATGGCTATATTGCTTACCCTTTCCATTCTGTATTTTATGGTCAACTCTCAGCACAGCATGAAAGCATTTCCTATATTTTAAATTGCAGATATTTGCATTAACAAAGTGAAAAGAAAAGAGTGATATTCAGTGCTTAAAATAAATGTGTAATGACACAACTTAAACAAGTATAATACCTTGGTGCTGCAGAACCAACACACTGACCACAAGTGTAAAAGATAATACACAAAACAAAGAAATAAAGTGCTGCGCAAAATTTAAAAACGACACCACAATATGTGCGGAAATTAAATTAAATAATACTTAAATTCAAGTGGATTCTTCAATAGGTTCCTCTGTTGGGAAGCCCATAGAGCCCCTTCTGGGGAATGGAGTTTCTTCTTTGTACCGGTGTACCAGAAAAGATCGGAGGAGAAAGAGTTAAAATAAAGTAGTAGCTTTAATATGAATAAAAAAGTAGTATCTTACATATAAGAATACTTTAACGCTCCCGTGGAGAGGACCGGAATAATGCTGTGTTGTAGGAACTTGGTTCTCACAGGATTCCTCTGTGTCCACTTCCTCAATGGGCTTATTCAGCACAACGCTGTTGTATATACTTCTCCTCTCTCAAACCAATACCACCAATTGATATGCGTGGAGAATAATCCGCTCTGCGTTGTGTATTAATGATAAATGTAATACCCTTGTTACCTCCTCCAAGAACTACATATAACCGTATCCCCTTTTCCAGATAATATATATGTCTAGTTCTACTAAGGTTTTCTACCTGATATTACAATAAAACAGCCAACCCAAGATTCTTACCAGAGAGAGAGCTTTAATTAGAATCTACCCAGATTAATGTTACAGCAAAGACAAAACCAGAGTTACAGTGATATACAGATGACAATCATTCATACCACTCACAAACATCCCATCTATCTAATATCTGCTGCTAAGTGTGTATGCTGTGTGGGTGATGTGCCAAAGGTGAGACTCACCAATCCAGTCTCCTTCTATGTGTTTCTACAATGTCTTTTTAAGGGATTTCTCTATTGATGTGTAAATGAGGTCCCTGTCCTCTGTTCCCAAGACCCCACCGTGTGATGTTATTGACTTGCTATGTTTCCCATGCCTATCTCCAGGTGATGCATTTCCTTCCTTCTCTACATAGTATGCAGGTGTGATATCTTCTTACAGCTGTCTTTCCTGTTACTTCCCCCCTAAGTGGCTTGCAGCTATCATACATACATATATACACATAAACTTAATCAAGCACATATTAATTACAGATATACATACTTTGTATTTACCCCAACACTCCCCCACTTGAATAAGATCCATATAGGAACTTATTCATAAAGACATATACCAACTCAAACCCAAACAGTATTACAAGAACCAATATACTGGTATTTTATATCCCTACAATTGATGCTAGCTCTAATCGTTCCTGCTTGGTGTGTGTTTTTTTCAGTTCTTTCCTCTAGAAGCAATATAAGATGAATAAGGAGCAAATTAATACAAATTGCAGGAATACAAATATTACAGAAGCAGTTCTTAATCCTGGGTGTGTATATACATTGTAGGGGATGCTCCACCAGGGCTCTTGAAAGCTGTGTGTAATTTCTTTAGTGCTGGCTAAATTTTCTTTCACCAGATCCTGCAATTGCACAACCCTTCTATTATTTCTTTTAAATAATGTATCCAAATCTATGTTAAGTGGCGGGATTGTTTTAAATAGTGAGGGAATCATCTTATTCCAATTTCCCAGCTCCTCCTGTACCATGTTCACAGATACCTGTGTGAGTTGAATGTTAGCTCTTATGACCTCCTTACCCACTTTCATGGAGCCATAGGTGAGATTAACACACCATCCTGTAGCAGGTACCTTACAAGGTACAGTTTGTTGCCAGAGAATTTTAGATACACCCAGTGCACAGATCGTAGGACCCTGCCCATGTACCACCCTTTTCCATCCATTTAAGGTGAACTGGGCAGCTCCCTGAGCTCTCCATTATGCATCCATCTGACCGGACTAGGGGTTCTAGTACACAGGAACAAAGCCAAGCATTTTTACGTCTGTCACAGCAACTGGGGTTAATAATCTTCCATAACTGGTTTTCTTTTACCACCAAGCGGGTTTGTGGCAGGAGTTGTTTTAAAACATTAGTGCCATTAGCCACGTCTAACTCACCCAGCATAGTCATCTTATAAACAGGTACAGGCTGTTCTGTCCAAACTGGAATGTCGATTAGTAATGGAATTACCTTTTTCCCTACTTTACACTTATTGCACCAACTCTGTAGACTTTTAATTTTGGAAAGGACTACATTCTGGCAATCTATGCCAAATTCCCTAACCAGATCAAAAACTAGGGTAGAATTCACAATTCTGGGCCATTCCCCTTGTTTTATTTCTTGGAGGCCTAAATTTAGATGTTCAACTAGTAGATTTCCGACTATACCACATACCATAGCCTTTATCATTATTCTCAACTGATTCTCTCAGAGCATTTACAGATATATTAATCCATTGCAAATCTGCAGCAACTGTGTGAATGTTCTGTATTGATAGATCAGTTTCGGCTAGAGTGTTAAATTCCACACGTCCCTCTTTAAGTAAAATTTGTTGCAACCCATCTACAAATTTTTGTTCTCGTGAGTTTAGATCCTCTATGTCTCCTCTATTCCAAATTGAGGTCCCCAAACTGAATCCTGATATTATATCAGTACCCAGATCCCTTTTTTCTCTCTCTCTAAAACGAAGCCCTTGTGTAGCATCCCAGAATAGATTAATATGTGCTTGAAACACCTTTTTAAACCATTCTTTCAACATTTCTGGGCAGCTCTCTGGTATATTAAATGAAGAAAAATTTAACAATAATGGTAATGTTACATAAGACACATCTGTATAAGCGACCGTTTGTGTTGGTTGTATGAATAATCCATGCTCTGGCCAGGGGGTGGTTGTTGGGCAGTCCTGTGAGTTAGTAAGTTGTACTTTAATTTCTGAGTCTACTATAGTATGCAGTCCACTGTGATTTGGGTTGCATGTCACAGAACCATCCTGGGTTAATGTAAAATTTCTTTCCAGCAGCATCTTTATTCTCACTTCCTTTGTGGTATTGGTCCAAAATGTACTGGTACTCTTATGCATATCACTCCGTCCTGGATAGCTCCAAACTGCAAATTCAGAGGGAAGGTTAGACTTAGGCATTGAAATATTACACTGTACCACTATCCATCCCCCTATAGCCCCAACCATGGTATGCTTATCCTTAAATGTAACTTCTGGCGATTGCCCCTTTACTCTTAAAGTTACTCTGATTTCTCCTTTTTCTTCTGAACGTCTTTCCTCCCTCTTATAAAATGTTAATTTCCTGCAAGAAATAACATGTTAATGTCCCGATCCACGGGTTTGTTTACTTTCTTCCTTTTTTTTTTTTTTTTCATTTAGTATCATCTCTTCTTTTTCTGAAAAACAAATACTTTAAAACAAATAGATTAGCATCATATGTTACAACAACAAATGAAAACAAATCTTGAAGACCACACTAGTTTTATTCTGTTTTTCAACTCTTTCTTTCTGTGCCTTAATAACATGGTAGGGAATCCAAGGCTTGATATAGTCTTTCCTAACATCATTACCTCTTCCCTGAGATCCCCACCTAGTGTAATTAAAACAACTCTTATCTACCTGCCTCCAACTATCAACCATGGGTCTTTCCTGAACATCGTGTTCTTTAGCAGAGTGAGAGTGGCAATTTCTGGCAAAATGTCCTACTTTACCACAAGCAAAACATTTAAAGGCTTCCCTTTTACCTGTGGGTCCTTGAAATTTATGTTGTAGCCTGCTCTGATACAACTGTCTCTGAAGCGAGGGGCTTAATACAGACACAGGCTTTGCAATGATTTTGCTGTGATTTCGGATTATTTTATGATTAGCATTACTTTGCTTCTCCTCTAAACCTTGCCCATCTATTTCAACTGCAGCCACAACATCATTTCTTTTCTGTAGCTGTACATTTAACTTGTTACCGTTAGCTGTGCAATGCACAGGATCAGCCTCCCTCTTACTGCAGGCTGCCAGGGTCCTAATCTCCCCCTCTGCATCCCTCAGCCTCTGAGTAAGGCACTCATTTGCACTACGCAATTCCTCAATTTCTTGCAAAGTCTGCTGGTTGCTTACACATAAAGCTGCAGCATTCTGTGCAAAAAGCTTACACTTCTCAACTTCAATGTTTAAACCTAGAACTTTTGCTTCCAAAAGTTCTTTTTGCTCTTTCATTGATTTGTGCTGCTCCGCTATCCAACGAGCAGCAAAATCCAAAGCAGTTTTCACTCTAAGATCAACAATCTTATTATTTAACGCGTTATACATCTCATCATGCTTCTCAGATTTTACTTTAATTGAAACATTCAGCTCTGCCAACTTATCCTCCTTTGCTTTCACAATTTCTTCTAATCTTAAACAACAAGAGAGTAGTCCTTGCACAATGCAACCTTTTCTTTTACTCTCCGACACCTTTTTTTCAAATAATGTCTCTCCCAAAAACTTCTGCAACATCTCCCATGACTGTTTACAGTCCTGTGGGATTTCATAAGGACCACCATGTCTCTTAATATAATTCAGAAGCCATTTCTTAACATTTTTAGAATAAGTAACTTTTGCATCCTCCATGTTGCATGTCATATTAAACGAACAAATCACAGCAATATAATATAATAACAATTATACTCACCACACTCCAGGCAGACTCTGTAAAGTTCTTCTGGCCAAGAGTCACGGCACCAATATGTTGTATATACTTCTCCTCTCTCAAACCAATACCACCAATTGATATGCGTGGAGAATAATCCGCTCTGCGTTGTGTATTAATGATAAATGTAATACCCTTGTTACCTCCTCCAAGAACTACATATAACCGTATCCCCTTTTCCAGATAATATATATGTCTAGTTCTACTAAGGTTTTCTACCTGATATTACAATAAAACAGCCAACCCAAGATTCTTACCAGAGAGAGAGCTTTAATTAGAATCTACCCAGATTAATGTTACAGCAAAGACAAAACCAGAGTTACAGTGATATACAGATGACAATCATTCATACCACTCACAAACATCCCATCTATCTAATATCTGCTGCTAAGTGTGTATGCTGTGTGGGTGATGTGCCAAAGGTGAGACTCACCAATCCAGTCTCCTTCTATGTGTTTCTACAATGTCTTTTTAAGGGATTTCTCTATTGATGTGTAAATGAGGTCCCTGTCCTCTGTTCCCAAGACCCCACCGTGTGATGTTATTGACTTGCTATGTTTCCCATGCCTATCTCCAGGTGATGCATTTCCTTCCTTCTCTACATAGTATGCAGGTGTGATATCTTCTTACAGCTGTCTTTCCTGTTACTTCCCCCCTAAGTGGCTTGCAGCTATCATACATACATATATACACATAAACTTAATCAAGCACATATTAATTACAGATATACATACTTTGTATTTACCCCAACAAACGCGTTTCACCAATCGGCTTCCTCAGGTGCATGCCGGTACAAAGAAGAAACTCCATTCCCCAGAAGGGGCTCTATGGGCTTCCCAACAGAGGAACCTATTGAAGAATCCACTTTAATGAATTTAAGTATTATTTTATTTAATTTCCGCACATATTGTGGTGTCGTTTATAAATTTTGCGCAGCACTTTATTTCTTTGTTTTTAGGTATTTGCATTAAATTGGTTGTGATGAGCACATAATATTGCATATCAAATTTTTCAGAAAAGGAAGTAGAAACTGTATTCACTACCCCCTCTCCCCATCTAATTATCTGCCCCTTCTCACTATGTACCCCCTTCTCACTATGTACCCCCTCTCCCCTTCTCACTGCCTTCCCCCCTTTCTCACTATGTACCCACTTCTCACTATCTATCCCCTCTGCCCCTTCTCACTGCCCCCCCTGCCCCTTCTCACTATCTACCCCCTCTCCCTACTTCTCATTATTCTTACTACCTTGTTGCTGGATTCCTGCGGTGGGAGCGGGAGGTGTCCGTCTTCCCGCTCTGCCGTGGTGCGCGCTTCACAGCTGAGCCGCGGAATATGACTTCATATTCCGGCACTCAGCATGAAACGCCGGCACCGTGACGGAGTCGCGGAAAGTGAGCGGTGCCGAGCGGTTGCTGAAAACTTCACGAGCGACCGCTCGGCGCCCCTGCCCGGGACTTAAATTAAAACATCGGGTTTTTTTGTGTGTTTGTTTTTAACTTTATTTAACATCCTCCATGTTAAATAAAGTAAAAAAAATGTATTTAACATGGGGAAAGTTAAATAAAGTAAAAAAAAACACACACACAAAAAACGATGTTTTAATTTAAGTTCCGGGCAGGCGTCCCTGCTGCCATGGCGGCCGCACAGGTCGCACACCCCTAAGGCCGGCCCTGTTATTATGTATAATATATATATATATATATACACTGCTCAAAATAATAAAGGGAACACTAAGATTACACATCCTAGATCTGAATGAATGAACTAATTGTATGACATACTTTCATCTTTATATAGTTGAATGTGCTGACAACAAAATCACACAAAAATTCTCAATGGAAATCAAATTTATCAACCCATGGAGGTCTGGATATGGAGTCACACTCAAAATCAAAATGGAAAACCACACTACAGACTGATCCAACTTTGATGTAATGTCCTTAAACAAGTCACAATGAGGCTCAGTAGTGTGTGTGGCCTCCACGTGCCCGTATGACCTCCCTCATCAGGGCATGCTCCTGATGAGGTTGCGGATGGTCTCCTGAGGGATGTCCTCCCAGACCTGGACTAATATGTGCTCAATCGGATTCAGGTCTGGGGAACGGGCGGGCCAGTCTATAGCATCAATGCCTTCCTCTTGCAGGAACTGCTGACACAGTCCAGCCACATGAGGTCTAGCATTGTCTTGCATTAGAAGGAACCCAGGGCCAACCACACCAGCATATGGTCTCACAAGGGGTCTGGGGATCTCTGAATAGCAGAAATAAAATGTGGTCACCTTAGCCTTCACTGGTAGAGTGGTCGCTAGTTTGCTGTGATGCCTCCATAACGTCTGTGCCCCCAAATGGCTTGTCTGTGCCATGTTTGCACCCAAAAGGCTTGTCTAAGCCATCTTTGCCACCGAAAAGAGGAGTAGAAGAGGAAATACTGGTGGTGCGGGGAGGGTCATCTAGGTAGAGTGGCCCAGATGATTTGTTTTGTAAGTGGCCCCAAAACTACAGGTCACCCTCAATATTCAGATGGTGGGCTCTGTCACAGGCAGTCAGACAGTGCTCCAGTCTTTCAGGTAAAGTCCATACAGTGAAGGAAAAAAAAATTTGATCCCTGCTGATTTTGTACGTTTGACCACTGACATGATCAGTCTATAATTTTAATGGTAGGTTTATTTGAACAGTGAGAGACAGAATACCAACAAACAAATCCAGAATAATGCATTTCAAATAAGATATAAATTGATTTGCATTTTACTCAGTGAAATAAGTATTTGATCCCCTATCAATCAGCAAGATGTCTGGCTCCCAGGTGTCTTTTATACGGGTAACGAGCTGAGATTACAATCACTCTCTTAAAGGGAGTGCTCCTAATCTCAGTTTGTTACCTGTATAAAAGACACCTGTCCACAGAAGCAATCAATCAGATTCCAAACTCTCCACCATGGCTAAGACCAAAGAGCTATCCTAGGATGTCACGGAGCAGCTTGGACCATAGTCACCAAGAAAACAATTGGTAACACACTATGCCGTGAAGGACTGAAATCCTGCAGCGCCCACAAGGTCCCCCTGCTCAAGAAAGCACATGTACAGGCCCGTCTGAAGTTTGCCAATGAACTTCTGAATGATTCAGAGGAGTACTGGGTGAAAGAGTTGTGGTCAGATGAGACCAAAATCGAGCTATTTGGAATTCACTCAACTCACCATATTTGGGGGAGGTGGAATGCTGCCTATGACCCCAAGAACACCATTCCCACCATCAAAAATGGATTTGGAAACATTATGCTTTGGGGGTGTTTATCTGCTAAGGGGACAGGACAACTTCACTGCATCAAAAGGACGATGGATGTGGCCATGTATCGTCAAATCTTGGGTGAGAACCTCCTTCCCACAGCAAGGGCATTGAAAATGGGTCGTGGATGAGTATTCCAGCATGGCAAGGTGGAGGTGAGAACACACGGCCAAGGCAACAATGGAGTGGCTCAAGAAGAAGTACATTAATGTCCTGGAGTGGCCTAGCCAGTCTCCAGACCTTAATCCCATAGAAAATCTGTGGAGGGAGCTGGAGGTTCGAGTTGCCAAACGTCAGCCTCGAAACCTTAATGACTTGGAGAGGATCTGCAAAGAGGAGTGGGACAAAATCCCTCCTGCAATGTGTGCAAACCTGGTGGCCAACTACAAGAAACGTCTGACCTCTGTGCCAACAAGGGTTTTGCCACCAAGTACTAAGTAATGTTTTTGCAAAGGGGTCAAATACTTATTTCACTGAGTAAAATGCAAATCAATTTATAACGTATTTGAAATGCGTTATTCTAGATTGTTTTGTTGTTGTTCTGTCTCTCACTGAACAAATAAACCTACCATTAAAATTATAGGCTGATCATGTCTTTGTCAGTGGGCAAACTTACAAAATCATCAGGGGATCAAATAATGTTTTCCTTCACTGTATAGATGTTGGGTCACATAGTGTAGGTTAGCATGCACTTATTGAATCTATTAACTAAATTACTTTATTGGATTTATTTAATAATTTATTTAATAGCAAACCAAAAAAGGATGCTTGTTAGCAGCAATGTCTTACCTAGCAAATCATTGCACTGTTCCACTTAATTTATTTAAGCATCTTAAAACTAAATGCAGCATTAGAAACATAATTTCTTTTATCATGTAAAAGTTTGCCTCATTTATATATTTTCAAGGAATGCTTAAGACACAAAAGCAGACATTCATATGTGTTGTTTTTATGTAGACTTTTGCTTTAGTATTTACCATATTCAAACAAAGTAATTCTTTGCCTACCTAACATAGCATCTAGAATTCAAATACAATAAAGATACTTTGTAAATTGCCACCGAGAGCCTTGCCAGCTTTCTACAGAACCAACACTTCTGGATCACATGCAGAAGAGCAAATTGCCCTGTCAGTAAAAAAGGGAGATAAAACATTTTTTAGATATATAAATGAGAAGAGGAAAGTAAAACAAGGATTAGTTAGATTAAAAACAAAAGAAGGAAGCTATGTAGAAGACGACAAAGATCTAGCTGAAAAACCGTGAATGTCTGCTTTTGTGTCTTAAGCATTCCTTGAAAATATATAAATGAGGCAAACTTTTACATGATAAAAGAAATTATGTTTCTAATGCTGCATTTAGTTTTAAGATGATGATCTATAATGTTCATCAGAAAATGGGGTAAAAAAAAACAAACTTATTTTGGGAACATGAGGTTTTGGTCAGTAAAAAGTAAGTTGAACAGTCATTTTTCATATAGCCTTCATTGTAAAGCATTGTGAATTTAACATTACCAGCCCACTGTAAATCTTGTTTTATCTAAACACATGTTTGATGCCGATATTACACCTCACATGCAGTATAATCTAAACTATACGGTTTCATATAAATAATATTTGTCTTCACAGGTAATGGTTACGCAGAGTACTGAAGGGTACCATGAACCCCAATTAATTAAAACACTAGAAAAAGGAGATTACTTTGGAGAAAAAGCCCTTATCAGGTTTGTAGATTATGTGCTACCATATTATTTCAATTGATTTCAATTAATTAGTCCCACAAAGATGATTTGTTATCCTCTTATGTGTATGTTTTTCTCTGTAATTGTGTCATAATACCAACAGCAATAATCTACCCTCTACAATCATTTTTTTAATATCTGTCAAGGACACAAGTGGCGTAAGAAAAAATGCTAACATACTAACATACCGTAATTACATAAACACTAATGCACACACACAGTAATGTACTTACCGTATTTGTTCAATAATAAGATGACCCTGAAATGGGATTGAAGATCGTCAAAAACAAGAAGTTAGCCTTTAGTAAATACAAAAATACCCAAAGTGAGGAAGATAGACAGATCTATAAGATTAGGCAGAAAGAAGCAAAGCAATTTATAAGAGCTGCCAAATCACATGCAGAAGAGCAAATTGCCCTGTCAGTAAAAAAGGGAGATAAAACATTTTTTAGATATATAAATGAGAAAAGGAAAGTAAAACAAGGATTAGTTAGATTAAAAACAAAAGAAGGAAGCTATGTAGAAGACGACAAAGATCTAGCTGACTGTCTGATTACAATTGAAAATTAGTCATTTGGTAGATGTGAGTTTATCAAGGATGAGGTTCTACTTCAGTTGTCTAAGGTAAAGACAACTAAGTTGATGGGGCCTGATGGGATACACCCCAAGTTATTAAAAGAGCTTGGTGGTGTACTAGCAAAACCGTTAATGGATTTATTTTACGAATCATTGGTAAGGGAAGTCGTCCCAGGGGATTGGAAATTAACAAATGTTGTGCTTTTTCACAAAATAAGGCAGTAGGAATAGGATTGTTGAACATTTGGAGTCACATGGGTTTCAAGATCAAAAGCAACATGGGTTTACCTCAGGAAGATCATGCCAAACGAATCTTACTGATTTTTTTGATTGGGTGACTAAAATAATTGATAACGGTGGTGCAGTAGACATTGCGTATCTGGATTTCAGTAAGGCGTTTGACACTGTCCCACATAAAAGACAATAAGTCTTTGTTGATTTTTGGGTTAGGTATGGGTTTGTCTCATGCTGTAAATATTTCGGTTTTCAGTTTGTTTATTGGTTGAATGTTAGAACCTCTTAATACCTTCATCCTCTTTATCCATGCAGTGATGATGTCAGGTCAGCTAATATAATCGCAGATACTAATGTGGAGTGCCTAGCCATGGACCGAGAGTAAGTAGCATTACAAATAAGTAAGTAGCAGTACAAGTGAACATCTCATCCTTAAATGGCTTGTAAAGTGCAATTTGTTAAAGACTAGTTAAATACATTAAACTTTGTATCACTTAGGATGTTTAATCAAACTGTTGGAACTTACGAAGAGCTCCAAAAGTACCTTGAAGGTTATGTGGCCAATCTAGCCCTCGATGATGAAAGAAGACATGCAAAGTAAGCCTTATATACCGTTTGCAGCTACTTTTATTTCTATCCTGAAATATATTACCTAGTCATTAAAGAAGTAGTCTAGCATTTCACATGGTTTGTTTTCCTTCTTCTTTAAATATTTGTATGTAAAACTCATTCATGTTCTGAATACATTTGTATTAATGCTATGTTCTGTACATTTTCTAGGGGATCAACAAATGGACAACATGGGACAGCTGTTTCTTTGGAAATGATTCAGATGAAGGAAAAACTTTCTAGATTTTCATCTCCTTTTGAGAACCTAGACGTTATCACTACTTTGGGTGTCGGAGGATTTGGAAGAGTGGAACTTGTAAGGGCTGCTTCATAAAACATTAAAAAGAATATAAACATTTTTCACATATCTATGGTACACAGCAGAGCATACATTTTGAGTGCCTATTCCACAAAATTTTTATGGATATTTCTGCTAAAACTCAGATGAGCATTGACCCAATAACCACCTGAACTGTTACTCAATGTCAGTTATCACTCCAACCAGCATATGTTTTGAGGATGACCACATATGAGAACAGGTCAATCAAGCATACAGCATGCCAATCCATCCATGCCATCTCTACCTGTTTTAAGAGAATGCACCATTGGCGATACCTAAGCTTTGACCTTTTTCAGAAATGATGTACAATGAAAAATTGTTTATTTGCAAGCACCAACCACTGAACCAAATTATCTATTAAAAGATAGGGTAATTCCCATCTATAGTTTATTGAGGGTAGTGTATGAAACAACAAAGGAAAAATAATAAACCCAGCAGAATATATTTTAATCATGCAGCATTGTGTTACGTGATCACGTGGCCAGGTTTTTAAAAAAAAAAACCTTTTCTAAATTGCGACTGTGGTGGTGGTAGTACAACAGTGGTATATGTACTGTATAATTTGACAAGAAAATTAAAACGCCTAGTCCCAGTTTTGTGGATGTGGAATTAAATTGTTTATTTTTTTGCAGGTAAAAGTAAAAAATGAGAACTTAGCATTTGCTATGAAATGTATCAAAAAGAAGCACATAGTAGAAAACAGACAACAAGAACACATACATTCTGAAAAGAATATTCTAGAAGAAGCCCGTTCTCCATTCATAGTAAAGTAAGCAAACCATTGTATGTTAAAGGTATAATCAATTGTAGACAGTGTACATAAAGGTGTATGTTTTTAACATGTGTTATAACTGAGCATATTTTCTTGTGTTAAAACCATAACCCATAACCATTGAATGAATAACTGTTATTTATAAATGTAAATTAAACAGTCTAAATTTCAAATTGTGTTTAATAATTTCAAAATTAGATTTATCCATTAAGCTCAAGTGGCCAGTCAAGGGAAAAGGTTGCTGGTGCAAACTCTCACTAGCAATCATATATGTACATGCAGCTAAGTGAATGGACCACAATGTGTAGAGGATGTAAGTCTTACTTAGTCTTACTGTACTCAGAGTGTGCTAGTTAAGTGAAACAGCCTCCCAGCAGTGGCAGATGCTCATACAGTGAGGGAATTTAAACAGACATTAGATGTATCCTGAATCTAAAATGAGGCCAAGGACTGATTAAGTTTGAGTATTTATAGCAGAAAGGTCAAATGGTTCTTGTCTTATTCCATATTTCTGTTTCTACTAGCCCCGGATGGATTTCACCATAGGTAAATGATAACCATCCAACAATAATGCACGACATATATGTATTATATTTAGTATATCTTAATTTATGCTTGATGAAAACATTTTATTTTTTTAGGTTATATCGTACTTTTAAGGATAATAAGTATGTGTATATGCTCCTTGAAGCATGTCTTGGAGGGGAGCTTTGGAGCATTTTAAGAGACAGGTAAGAATTATGGGTATCACTTGAGTTTTAAATCTTTTTAAATGAGAACATTCCTTAAAACAAGGCCTTGCATGGAAGTGAATTTTATGTTTTTAACCTGCTGATTGATATATAAATGGTAGTTAAAGACTTCAGAGTTCTCTTCATGAGGTACAAGGGAAGCAATTTTACTATTGATTTCAGTGAACGTATATTGTTTTTCCTACTGCGTTACATTAACCATTTACACCAGCCTCTTTCACCTGCCATCCTACTCCCCACCAATTCTGATCAAATAACACTTCACATCTGATTTCTTTTGAATGGCCTCACATTTATTCTGAAAAAATGTAAAGTGGAATAAAAAAATAAGTAATTCATGTAACACATTAACAAACCATGTGTTGACAATGAACCCTAACCCCACCCTCCAGCCACTAGCTACAAAGCAACAGCTTAGAAGCAACTACACTTCCATCACATTAATTGCTCTCTTACAAGTGCACCTGGAAACCCACATAACGGTTACTACTTTCCTCAGTACCCAATATTTTGTGACTCCCTGACAACACCACGGAAGAAGATTTGATCGCCTTAAAATTGACCCTGACCCTTCCAAAACACTCAAAGCACATTCCGCACCATTTTGAAAACCTAACCAAACGATGTCCAAACCAATATTATTAAGCTGCATCCCGTCATCCAACAACAACCCACCAAAATCCTGCTGATAATGCAATTCAATTCCCATTATGAGCTACAAATCATGACACTGATTTGTTGTCCTTTATGCGAGCCTTGTTAATAGTCCCAAATGACCGCACCATCCCCCATACCTCTTGTGGGACTATCTTAGACCAGTCCACCACCAAACAAAGGAAACAAGACCACAACCTTAGCAAATCAAGCTTAATGTCCTTGATTAACCGTTGAACAGGTACCATCCACAAGTCATTTCCACCAACAATCACCAGCACAAGATCAGGACGTGTGACCACCTGTGTTTGACACAACTTTTTGGAGCATGTTTTGCCAGACCATATAATTCAATGCACCTGCACCTCAGTGGAATATTAGATACTGCCCAAAAAACCTGAGAATTCATACCAGTACGCATCCTCTGCCTAAGAAAAAAATGAACAAAAACAAACCGATTACTACAACTCCACCCCAACATCAATTTTATCTATTGCAAAAATGATATACAAACGTAAGATCTGAACCTTCGAGATTTACAGCATCCTAAGTGCATTATCGCCTGCTCCAACAGACTCCACCTTGCTGCTTCAGTGGCAGTGCCAATGCTAAAAGAATGAAATCTAAAATCCTGCTGCAAGAGCTCCAAACTCTGTATGCATATTTGAACACTACCCATAAATTGAAAATGAAACAAAACAGAGCCGGACTGGACACACAAAGCACTTTGGCACAGCACAGAACTACCCAAAAACCCCTACCAGCCTTGTCTGTTTTGGAGTGCTGTGTCAAAAAAGCTAGTGAAACCTCTGATGCCTATATATTCTTAGCTAAGGTACCACCAGCCCCAGCTCTGTTCATCCTAACAAGCACATCCTAAAAAAAGTGAAAATTGACCCCCCATCAACATATGCCTTACCAAAAAACATTTGTGCTCAAAATTAAAAAAATTCTTCCTTGGAGAATTGGTAATAAATGTACCATTTTTAAAGAAATCATGAGTAAGCAGGCAAAACACATTTCTTATGGGATTCATATTCAACTATAGGTTATACCAGAATGGCACAATCATAAAACAAAACATGGCAACAAAGCAAAAAATGAAATGACGCCTGTTCAAAAGTCTGCATCCCCTTAGTTCTTAATACTTTGTATTGTCTGCCAGTATTTTCTGATAACATACCATCAATTTTCACAAGATTCTCTGTGCCTTTAGAGCTCACACAACCTGTCAGGCCCCTGACTCACCAAAACGCTAGACCAAGAGCTCTCCTCAAGCTGCATCCAAACCCAGATGCCCGATCCTCCGTCCGGGGACCATGCGATTGCAGAATAGGCTGCATTCCTGGCACCTTGCGGAAAGAGTTGCTGATGGTGGAGGGGCATGTCCTGAAACCTGATGGGGTATCTTCCTTGAAGGAGGCAGGGCCAAAGGCGGGGGATAGTAAAGATGGACAGCTCCACTCTAAGAGTAGATAATATGAGGGGGAGGTGCTCTAGGAGGTGAGGAGTCAAAACCTAGCATAGCTATAGAAACCCCCAGCCCTGCTCAAACAGTGCTTGCACTTTGACCAAGCTGTGCTTTGTTCCCTGTATCCTGTTTCCTCATATTTGCTTTGCTTTATACCTGTTTCTCTGAGGATTCCCTGGCTTTTTTGAATTTGTGATATTCTTCTGCCCTTGACCTTGGCTACGTTATCTGGACTATTGTATGATTCTACACTGCTCCTCCAAGCCATCTGGATCTGGTAAAATAAATTCTTGTTTGGAGTACTTTTGACATTCCTTGCGTTTGTTTCCTTCACTGACTATCCCTCATCTCTCTTGTCTCTTTGTGTTGTGCTCTGCTCGCACCAAGCCCTGACACAACCCCAAAACATCAGTGAGCCACCACCATGCTTCACAGCAGGGATGGTATTCTTTTCGCTATAGGCCTTGTTGACCTGTCCAAACATAGCACTTATGTTTATGACCGTAAAGCTCTATTTTAGTCTCGTCACTCCAAATTACTCCCACTAACTAGCTTACCTTTCATACCACCCATACTAACCACTGGACCCCTAATACACCCACAGACAGAACAGGCATATCAAAAGGAATGAAGCAAAAGTAGAAAGATCAGACCCACGTGGCCACTCATCAACTGACTTCGCCACACTCTTCCCACCATCTGCAAGTCTTGATTGGTCAGCAGAATTTGCTGTCGTAGCTCCAGCATCTTCCAGCCCAGCCTGGGGAGGCTCCAACAGTCAAGTGGACATAGTGCAGGTTAGAGCCACTGGCACTCACAGAAGCCCCAGCAACATCTGGCCATGTTAAAGCACATGGCCTGTTTCTCCACTAAGCCCTGTTCTGGCCTACAGGCCCTTTCCGCATTCCACACGTCTGCTCTTTCAGAACACTGGAGTTGAGCATCCACCAAAGTGCCTCCATCCCCGTCACAGGAATTGCTGTCACAGCCTGTCAAAATGAGATCTGCTGCTGAGCACTCAACTGCCAACATAGGCCTAGCTTCTAGTTTGATGCCTTATGCAAGGCCTGCATCCCCTCTGTGCCTACATTAATCTCGCCAGAACAGCGGGGGAAGTAAGGGGAGACCCAGCAGATGGAAAGGACAAGGAGGAAGAGCCATAAAGGGAGATAGCTAAAAATGCCTACTAAGAAGATACTGTGAGGGAAGAGGATCCCTGGACTCTGAAGAGTGGCAGCTACCCACAGCTACCTTCGATCCGTAAAAGGCTTGCCCTGCCGAGTGACGTGACGCACGCTGTTTACTGACTTGGGCTGATGCTCGACATCAAAGGTGGACTTAGCCACTCAGAAAGCATAGACATCATCTTGCTTCATGACTGCACCACTGAAGCAGGAGTAGAAGCCGCCACAGAGGAGCCAAGGAACTGGGAGCCACCCGTCACCATTCTGCAAGGCCACTTTACCAACTCTGGATAACAAGGAGCCTATATCCAACATAATAATTAAGTAAGTGTGGAAAAAAGAGACAGAAACCCCTTTGCATCCTCTATTGAATTACCCCCTTTCCCTCCATGGCTCTCACTACCTATAATGTCATTATCAAAATATGCTCAGACTTTTTTGTTTCTCTGCAAGGAAAAAAACACCTTGTGTCCATTTGTTAAAAGTAAGACATATTTTTACTTTGTTTCCAGTGGTAGTTTTGATGAAGCCACTGCAAGGTTTTGCATTGGGTGCGTTACTGAGGCGTTTGAATACTTGCATCAAATTGGAGTAATGTATCGAGATTTAAAGCCTGAAAATTTACTGCTGGATTCAGAAGGATATGTAAAACTGGTATGTATGTTTACACTTTGAGTGCCAGAGGTTGTGTTACATTTTACCCTAAGAGGCTGGGCAAATTTACATTTTATTCTATAGTCATATTTAGAATTCAACCCTTTAAATAAATCACTCTCTGCCAGGGGGTGTATATTTGTGAGTATATATATATATATAAATATATATATATATATATGTCCACAAGTATGGCATCCAAGGTAGAGTATGGATTATGTGAAACTGTACAGGCCCAGGTCATGTTTTGTTGGATTTTGTCCAAGGATCATGTGCAAACACAAAATGTATTTTTAAATGATTTCATGTAAAAGTTTTGAGTATTGGTCTTCACAAAGTTTGCTGCTTCAGTGTTCTTAGATATTTTGTCAGATGTTACTATGGTATACTGAAGTATAATTACAAGCATTTCATAAGACTTTTATTGACAATTACATTAAGTTTATGCAAAGAGTCAATATTTTCTTTTTCAAGACCTCTGCAATCTGCCTTGGCATGCTGTCAATTAACTTCTGAGCCACATCCTGACTGATGGCAGCCCATTCTTACATAATCAATGCTGGAGTTTGTTAGAATTTGTTTTTGTCTGTCCACCTGCTTCTTGAGGATTGACCACAAGATCTCAATGGGATCAAGGTCTAGGGAGTTTTCTGGCCATGCAACCAAAATTGAAATTTCAATTTTTCTCCAAGTTACTTAGTTATCACTTTTGTCTTATGGAAAGGTGCGCCATCATGCTGGAAAAGACATTGTTCATCACCAATCTATTTTTGTATGGTTGAGAGAAGTTGCTCTTGAAGGATGTGTTGGTACCATTCTTTATTGATGGCTATGTTCTTAGACAAAATTGTGAGTGAGCCCACTCCCTTGGCTGAGAAGCAACCCCACACATGAATGGTTTCAGGATGCTTTACTGCTGACATGACACAGGACTGATGGCAGTGCTCACCTTGCCTTCTCCGAATAAGCTTTTTTCCAGATGCCCCAAACAATCAGAAAGGGGATTCATCAGAGATTTTATTTTTTTTTAACACTTAAAGTTTATTGGTTTTACAATAGACCATGCCAAGACAAAATCAGCAAATGTACATAGATCAGAAAGATAACAATGGCAATGAGAACCAAAATACACGGGACCGAGGTTCCCAAACGCTCTCAATACATCCTCGTAACATAACATATGACATGTGAAAAGAAAAAGAATAACAACATATAATGGAAGGCACAGAGAGACAAAAAAACCCCACATAAAACAGAGACAAGGACACACAAAAGGGAAAAGCACACCAAGGGAGAGACAAGGAGGGGGGGACAAGGATAGGATACCAAGAACTAGGCCGCAACCAATCGTTGATACGCCTGAACTATGAAGCCGCAGTAGCCTTGAGAAACCAAGGCGTACGGAGTGACCCCAATATGAAGCCCGAAGGGGTATGACCAAATTGATTTTGATAGAACGTAAGCCAGCCTTCCCAAGTCTCCTCAAAAATATGCGGTGTGTTACCGGCAAAATGAGCCGCCCTCTCATATTGGCAAGTCGTAGTAAGAGAATAAAGGAATCAGAGATTTTTTTTACCCCAGTCTTTCTTTGCTGCCCTTCTTGACACCAGGCCATCCTCCAAAGGTCTTCGCCTTACTGTGTGTGCAGATGCCTGCTGCCATTCCTGAGCAAGCTCTGCACTGTTGGCGTCCCGATCCTGCAGCTGAATCAACTTTAGTAGACGGTCCTGGAGCTTGCGGGACTTTCTTGGGCATCCTCACACATCCTTTGCAATTGAACCTCTCTCCTTGAAGTTCTTGATGATCCGACAAATCCGATAAATTTAGGTGCAATCTTACTAGAGGCAATATCCGTACCAGTGAAGCCCTTTTTGTGCAAAGGAATTATGGCAGCAGATGTTTCCTTGCAGGTAACCATGGTTAACAGAGGAAGGACGATGATTTCAAGCACCACTTTCCTTTTAACCCCTTAATGACAATTGCCGGTTCTGGCACGACACGGAAAAACAAGTCGTTTACGACAAATGACGTGCCAGAACCTACGTTCGCTTTCTGCACCCAAACGGCGTTGCTGTAATGCCTCGACCTCGGGGCATTCAGCAACGCCACGATCGGCACCAGGGGCCATCTCTGGCCCCTCCCCGGGGCGTCAACAACCGCCATACATTGTATGGCGGCGGACACCCGTTTTAAAAGCGTTTAGGAGGCGATCGACGATCACCTCCTAAACTTAAATGGTGTCGCTGGAATGCCTCGATCAGGAGGCATCCAGCGACACCAAACACTTGTGAGCAAGTCCTAAAATTAGCACTTTAGCTTTAAAAAATTCTCGCATGTTAAAATATTGGCATATTAAATGCCCATGGGGTGTCTACTTTTAAAAAATGTATGATTTGACAGGGTAAATTGAATGGGCCGGGTTCAAATGTCCCAATTAACACGGGGGGAAGGATGGCCACACATCTAATTTCCAATTAGAAAAATGCACACGTACCAAAATGTGGCCTTTAGTTCCCCCAAACCCATGCATGTGGGGTATCACTGTACTGATGTTGCTGAACACATTTTGGGGTGTCGTGTGACAGCGGCATATACCAGGAGCTGTAAATTCATACATTACATAGGTGTGTGGGGGAAAAATACACACAAAAGAATACTACTGCAAACTTAGAAAAAATTCTGGTGGTAAAATGTGTGCATGCAAAGAGTTAAAATACCAGCATTTAAAATACCCTGGGGTGTCTAGTTTTCAAAAATATATGGTTTTGTTGGGCATACTGAAATGGCCCGGCTCAAAGATGTACCAAATAGGGCATGGGCAGTGGATCCCCATATGCCAAAGTTCAACATTGAAAAATGCGCATGTCCCAAATGTGGCCTTTTTGCCCCCAAACAGCCAGGCAAAATCATTCATGTGAGGTATCGCTGTACTCAGGAGATGTTGCCGAACACATATTGGGGTGTTTTGTGATAGTGACATATACGAGAACCTTTTAATTCATACCTGAAGTAAAATGTGTGTGACAAAACAAATGCAAAAAAATGACTACCACAAAGTTTGACAAAGACTGGTGGTAGATATGGTGCATGGAAAGAGTTACAATACTAGCATTTGAAATACCCTGGGGTGTCTAGTTTTCAAAAATATATGGGTTTATTGGGCATACTGAAATGGCCCGGCTCAAAGATGTACCAAATAGGGCATGGGCAGTTGATCGCCAAGTGCCAAAGTTCAACATTGAAAATGCGCATGCCCCAAATGTGACCCTTTTGCCCCCAAACAGCCAGGCAAAATCATTCATGTGAGGTATCGCTGTACTCAGGAGCTTTCAAAAATATATGACTTGATGGGGTAAATTGCATTGGCCGGCTTCAAATATACCCGAAATGGCACATGGGGGGAAGAATTACCAGATTTGGAAAAAATGGCTTTGAAATAGCAAGACGCTACCTGTACTTATTGCCCCATAATGTGTAGAAAAAAGCAAAAAAACGTAAAAACATTGGGTATTTCTAAACTCAGGACAAATAGTAGAATCTATTTAGCAGGTTTTTTCATTACCTTTTATAGATGAGTAAAAGATTTTTCAACTAAATTTTTCACCATATTTTATACTTTTTAATAATATGATACAATCAAAACAATGTAATCTAAAGAAAGCCCTTCTTGTCCTGAAAAAAACAATATATAATGTGTGTGGGTTCAGTAAACGGGAAAGAAGAAAATTACAGCTAAACAAATTGTCATCCTCTAAACTGAGGCAGCAGACTTTGTTGAAAATTAATATTTGTGCCATTCTCAAAGCTTCTGGCCACGACTGTATAGATTCTACCTGGCCCTATGTGAAAAAGTAATTGCCTTTAGTATTATCCAAATAATAATTAAATGTCACTAGACATAACCAGACATGATTACTGTCCTATTAAATATAAACATCAATTACATAGAACCTGTCATGTAAAGTGAAATAGGCTAAAAAGGTCTTCAAAAAAGCAGCACATGAAGCTGAGATGTAAAGAAATTCAAGAACAGATAAGAAACCAGTCCATCAGTTTGGAAAGGGTTAAAAAGTCATTTTCAGGCTCTGTGTCTCCATCAAACGATTTAGAGAACAATTATCTTCAAATGGAGAAAAGGTGGAACAGTGGTGAACCTTTATAGAAGTGGGTGGCCTACAGAAATCTTTCCAACAGCGTGTTGACGACTCCAGGAGGTCACAAAATAACCCAGAATAATGTGTAAACAACTGCTGGCCTAACTTGCTTCAGTTAAGGTCAGTGTTCACCATTCCAGAATAAGAAAGTGACAAAAATCGCATCCACAGGAGTGTTGCAAGGCAAAAACCACTGCTGATCAAAAACACAAAGGCTTGTGTCATTTTCCAAAAAACATCTTTATGGCCCCCAAGATTTTTGGGATAATATTCTATGGAGTGATGAGTCAAAAGTAGAACTTTTTGGGACTCCACTGAATCGTGATTCAGTGGAGTTATAAAGCAGGGCAATGATCCAAAGCACACAAGCAAGCCCACTCTTTACCCTCAATACATCAAATTAGCATTTAAAAGCTGCATTTTGTGTTTACTTACTTTGTCTTATATTAAAATTAGTTGGATGATCCGAAACATTTAAATGTGACAAATAAGCAAAAATAGAAGAAATCAAGAAAACAGGAAAAGGGCTAATACTTTTTTTCCGGCACTGTAACTTGTTAGAAAGATGTGATTATTTGATGATAACTTGATGATCCAGCAAGAAATCAGTTTGTTATTTTGGCGTCAAGAAGGAATTAGCTGGCAATACAGGTGTTAAATTGCTGTGTGTTCTGAAGATTATGGTAATTGTACATCTGGAAAGCCTTTACTGCTAAGCCCTGGATAAGCAATTTTAAATTATAATGTTTGCACGCAGAGAGGGGCGGGCTGGGCAATTGCCCCCCAGGCCGCCCTGAATCTAAGTTGAACGGCCGCGAGGCCGCCCATTTAAATAGCAGATTCGGCCATACCAGTGCCGTCTTTAATGCGGGGCAAAAGCCTGCAGCACCCGTGGTGGGCCGACCAGTCTGTGGGCCGGCACACCGAGATGTGATTGCAGCCGATGCGGCTATGAGTTTTAAAGGGACCGTAAGACACGCCGGCCACTTTAAAATCATTAAGCGGCCAGCGTGCCTGCAAAATTCCGCCCAGTGCCTCATTGAGGCTCTTCGTCCCGCCCCTTTAAAGACGCTCAAGGGGGCAGGCTCACACGGAGCAGCTCCTGGTGACAGGGAGAAGAACAGTTGGAGGTGAGCAGTCTGTGGGGAAGGAATCAACAAAAAAAGTAAGTATTAAAAAAAATAGTTGGGGTGATATGTGGAAGGGGACCCATATTCAAAAGGGGGGCTGTCTTGAGACAACAATTAAATACAAAAATGGGGAGGCTGGGGGCTGGGGCATCACATATATTAATATACAAAGGTGGTGGGGCATAAATGCACAAAGGGGGCTGGCTGGGCTAATACACAAGGATTTGGGGGAATACATTAAAACCAAAGGGGGGGGCGGCCTAGCTGGGGCATCAATACACAAGGGGGGAAACACAAAAAACAAACCAGTGTGGAAAGCATTTTTATGCTTTGTGTAGATTAACCCGTACTGATGGGGGGGTCGGTGTGGCAGAGCCTGTCCTGGTGTGGGTGTTTGCGTGTCGGTGTGGCAGAGCCTGTCCTGGTGTGTGTGTGTGTGTTTGGGTGTCGGTGTGACAGAACCTGTCCTAGTGTGTTTGGATGTTGGTGTGGCAGAGCCTGTTCTGGTGTGTGTGTGTGTGTTTGGGTGTCGGTGTGGTAGAGCCTGTCCTGGTGTGTGTTTGGGGGTCGTTGTGGCAGAGCCTGTCCTGTTGTGTATTTGGTCATCTGTTTCCTGGCACTTTACTTTCTGCAGGAATACATTGAACAAATATAATTCTTAGTTATCCAGAGATCAAACGCCTCCTGAATTTGTAGTCACTTCAGAGGACAAAACTTTTTAGGCCAGGAAATCAATGAGAGGAAAGGTAAAGGTTTTGTGTTATTTACTCCATTTTTTTTATTAAAAATGATTAGTGGTACTAAACTGTGACTTCAGGCATCGCATGTATGATGACTTATTTTTTAGTGTACTGATGTACTCACAATCCAATCACATTACATCAACATGTAATATCAGGAAAAGATGGGCATGGATGGTGGGCTGATTCGGTGGCACAACGGGCCACTTGACTAGACTTGCCCCCCAGGCCATAGGCTGCCAGCCCTCCCCTGTGCGCAGACAATCTCCGCTTCTGCCGGCACTTCCGCTGGGGCTTCTATGGTGGAGCACTGGAAGATCATGCCATGCCGACGTTCGGTCATAGAAGCCCCAGAGGAATTGCCGGCAGCAGCGGAGTTTGTTTGCACGCACCGCGCAGATGTCCACTGGCTGCCAGAGAGAAGAATGCAGGTCCCCTGGAGCGGTTATAGTCTGACCTCTATTTGACAACCTTGAATATAAGACGAGGGGTAATTTTTTTAGGTTTTGCTCTGAAAAAAACCCTTGTCTTATATTCAAACAAATACGGTGCTTGAAAGCTGCGACCAGAGTAAACTAAGGGACTTCAGGAACCAACATAATGCACAATCATGGAACTCTTGCAACTTAAAAAGGCAGATACACAAGTCTGGAAACCATTGCACATTTGAACATTGGATAGTAATAACTTGCCTCAAGAACAATACACCAGAAAATGATATGTCAACAATTTTTATGAACGAGAAAATCGTGATTCAGTAAAATGTGCCTATCCATAAACTGTCTGTGTGTGTTGTAGGTGGATTTTGGCTTTGCTAAGAAAATATTTCCAGGGCAAAAGACATGGACATTCTGTGGAACACCAGAATATGTGGCTCCAGAAGTCATTTTAAACAAAGGACACAGCTTTAGTGTGGATTTCTGGTCCCTTGGAATTTTATTGTATGAACTCCTGACAGGAAAGTAAGTTTTTGCAAAATAGATATTTTGTATATGTTTAATTATATGTGGAATATGTACAAAAGCAGAACACCCCTGGACTGGAAAATTTTTAGAGCCCCAATACATTTCATCTTCTGCCGACAGGGCTGCCTCTAGTGGCCCAATCAGAGAGATCTGAGTATTTGGCTAACCTGCTCTATGGGGGTTTATTTACTAAAGCAGATCTTGTGCTGTAACTCACTGTGCGTTATAAAGGACCAAGCTGAAGCTCCCCAGCAAATGGCCCTGCCAACTCTCTCTTTAGTGACTTAAACACATAATATTAATATTTTCGCTGACCAAGGTGGTGAAAACCCTGTTTTTTCTTCACCGTATACCTTTGTCTGTGTTCCCTTCATGGTTTCAGTGAGATATGACATCATATGTATATAAAATTAACAAGGGTACGACTGTCCATAGATTAAATGTATATTATAAATTAATAGAAAATAATATACCCTGATAATATTTTTCCTGCCCCTTTAGAGTGTATTATAGCCCTAAGTTTATGGTCTATTATGTACATATGACTGACCGTCACAACCTTAGATATCTACGCAAGCATGCACAACCCTGGGTCTCTTCATTGTTGAAAGATTTGCGTGTAAAGGTAGAAATATGTGGAGCAGCACTCACAGTAAAAATTTACAACAATAAACAGTGTATTAGCTGTGAGTTTTCTTTCTTTAGTTTAAATTTCCATGGTGGGCAAGAAAAAATGTTTTCTTTACATGTTTCTGCAGCTGAGCAAAGAGATTAGAAATGCACAGTTCTGTTTTTCTTTTTATATATTCCTATGCAGGATTAATTTCATGTGGTTTCCTCATAACATATACATATGTGAAATATTTTTATCTAGTCCTCCTTTTACGGGGCCAGACCAGATGATGATCTACAATCTGATTCTTCAAGGCATTGAGAAAATCGAGTTTAACAGAAGAATAACAAGACGGCCTGAAGAATTGATTCGCCGTCTATGCAGGTAAAACACTTTTAATACTTCATCCTTAATGCAATATGCATATAATATATGTATATGTTATATTTAAATGACTTTACATATACAAATAAACATAATAGGCAGAGTGTGTTTTTACCTAATGCATGTGATCAAGTCAATTTAAAGTTGATACCTTTGCATCTGAAGGAGAGACCTCTGAAGCCCTGAAAGGTTGTGTACCAATGACTAATGACTCCATCTTCTCTTAGCCCAAAACAGCTGTGTCAATTTTCCTTATCCCTAATGGGTGTGAGAATTGAGCCACAAACTTTAAAAAAATGCAGCATTGAGAAGAAAAGTCACTTCTTTTGAGTCCTTTTGAAAGACAGAGGATGAAGGCAAAGACAAAACAGGAACAGGGCATTATTGGAAGTAGAACTGATCCTATTACACTATAGGTGTCTTTTATGGTTACCTCTAAAAAGTGTCCGTTTTGCCACAAGTAGCACATTCAAAATGTAATGCCTTTTGGCGCAGGCTTCCACATAGGAAGGAAAGTTGTTGGCAAATACACACTTGGAGTTGGATAAAGTAGGATCTCATTCATATTTAGGCAATTCTATTCAGACAATTCTCCAGTATTACTATCATGTAGTTATTTTTGGGTCAGCTTAGGCCTTTGTGAATAAGCCCTCAACACAACTCATTACCTCAATAACAATCTTTAAGCATTGATATCCTCTAAAGGGATTAGGGATCTTGTTGCTATATAAATTAGCTTTTTTTCTGCTGGTGTACATAGCACTATATAACAACACTATTTTAAGGCAAGTTTTAAAAAGAATCTGCATCACCTTATTCTTTTAACTTTTTCATTTAGTATGTGCAAATTAATATAGCATGTGCCACTAATAAAAGTAGTATATCTTGCTTAAGGCAACAAAACATTTTTTTTTTTGCATTGGAACATAACTAGAAAATACTACCAGTCACTAGGAATTTAAAACAAAATAGACGAAGATGTGTCGTTCCTTATTGAAACAATTTTATTATGTAATGTTTTACAGGCAGAATCCTGCAGAACGTCTAGGATACATGAAGAATGGTATATCTGATATTAAAAAACACAGGTATCATGTAAAATATGTGATTTTTATATTACATTTACTGCTCTATACAGTTTCTAAGCATATAAAACAATTTATATTGTTATAATGAACAACTAAGCCTATTTATCTATTAGACTAAAATTGAAATGCAATATAGTTAATTGTTATAATCAAAGAATAGAATAATATACCCAAATGTCAGTGATAGTTTGATGCACCACCTTCTCCTAATTAAAAGGACACTTCAGCCATAATGCACTGTGATGCATACTTAAATGCATATGGTAGCTGAGAGATATCTTTACATTTACATGGTGTCCCCCCTTCCATATACATTTTCCCATTCCTTCACAAAACCCCTAGCTATATTCCATGCAGGAGATGTGTTTGGTCAAATATTCATGTTATTATGCTCAAAATGTCTTTGCATGAAAGTAGCTTTTTTGACTCATTTAGCATTTGATGTGACTTTTATAGGCCCTGTCAACTTGAAGGAAATGCATGTGTTGTATTTATGTAACATTTTCTTTTACAGCTATTAAAAGCAGCAATCTAAAACAATATACATTATATGGTGTTATTTTTTTTCAGGTGGTTTAATGGTTTTGACTGGGATGGATTGAGGTCTAGGAGTCTTCCGTCGCCTTTAAAACCAAAGGTATTGTTTGTCATTGTTTTCTTAATATTAGCATGCGTGTTTCCATGTGTATGTGCCAAAAAACACAGAAAAAGATTCACTGGTTTATCTAGGGATGTTAAAGGTATAACTTTAATCTGGTGCCATTATATAGTAGCAATAGCATGTGGAGAAATTTGGAATCTCCAGCTGTGACCAACATTCACACACTTCTTGATGCTTTGTAAAAATATCCAAATGTATGATCCTCCTCTGCTTTTGCTAAACTAATAACACTTATCACCTCTTTTGGTCTCTCACAATGGACGACCTACCTCACGCAGCTTGATGGCCACCAAATTGACTTGGTGTTCTCTCACATTTGTGTAATCTCATAGTTCTCTATCATTGCCTTCTGTCTGTCTGACCACATCCTGCTAACATTCAACCTTGCCTCCTATACATCCTCTACCTAAAAGACCACTACAAACCTACCAAAATCTAAGTGACCTTAACCCTCTACAGCTAACAAACACATTTCTGCCTCTACTCTCAAACATCTTTACTTATGCTTGCCGGTATGTAGTCACAGCACAGTATAACGACCAGGGGAGGGCTGGCAGCCTAGGGCCTGGGGGGCAAGTTTAGTCAAGTGGCCTGTTGCGCCACAGAATCAGTCCACCATCTATGCCTATCTTTTCCTGATTTTCTAATGTATGTTGATGTTATGTGAAAAGATTGGGAGTACATCAGTACACTAAAAAAAAGTCATCATATATGGGATGCCTGAAGCCACAATTTAGTGCAATTAATCCTTTTTAATAAAATATGCAGATTGAAATAGAATAAATAACACAATACCTTTACTGATAACAAAAACTTGCTGATTTCTGGGCCTATAAAGTTTTGTCCTCTGAAGTGACTACAAATTCAGGAGGGCGTTTCATCTCTGGTAAAGTTAAATGTATTCCTACAGAAAGTAAAGTGCCAGGAAACAGATGACCAAATACACACCAGGACAGGCTCTGCCACCACAAAACCCAAACACACACACACCAGGACTGGCTCTGCCACACCGACACACAAACCCACACACACCAGCACAGGCTTTGCCACACCAACACCCAAACACACATACAAGGACAGGATCTGCCACACCGACACCCATACACACACCAGGACAGGCTTTGCCACACCGACACCCATACACACACACCAGGACAGGCTCTGCCACACCGACACCCAAACACACACATACCAGGACAGGCTCTACCACACCGAAACCCAAACACACACACCAGGACAAGCTCTGCCACACCCAAACACACACATACTAGGGCAGGATCTGCCACACCAACACCTAAACACACACACCAGGACAGGTTCTGCCACACTGATACTGTAAGGCACCTACCTTAAGCAGCTCCCGGCCGTCCTCTTCTCCTCCCCGGCAGAAACGCCGGCACCGCAGACTGGAGCTTGAAGCAGCCGCTCGCGCACGCGGCCGCTTCATGAATATTCATGAAGCTGACCGCCGGCTGGATTCCGCGATCCCGGGGAACGCCCCCCCGGGCTATTTAAACCTCGAGCACAGTATCCACAGTGCTCAGTTATACTGGTTCTGTCCGTATTACGTGAGCTCCTCCCGTATCCTATATATATATATATCTTGTTCCTGTTCTCCCGGTATCCGACCCTGGTCTGCTAAACGGCTTCCTGTGTTTCTCTGGTTTCCTGACCCTGGCTCTCCCTGCTACTACGTGTACCTCTGGCATCCTGACCTTGGCTATCCAACCCGACTACGTGTACCTCTGGCATCCTGACCTTGGCTATCCGACCCGACTACGTGTACCTCTGGCGTCCCGACCCTGGTCTGCTAAACGGTTGCCCTCTGACCACTCGTGCTTACAGTTACACCACCAAGTGCCCTGTTATCCTCACCAGGCCCCTTGCGTGTGTTCTGTTTTTTTTGTGCAAGTGTGTTCCAGTCCTGCATATCGGATTCCTTCTTGTAAGACAAACCTTACAGATACCCAAACACACACACCAAGTCAGGCTCTGCCACACCGACACCCAAACACACACACACACACCGGGAAAGGCTCTGCCACACCAACACCCAAACATACACACCAAGACAGGCTCTGCCACACCGACAGGCAAACACATACACCAGGACAGGCTCTGCCACCCACACACACCAAGTCAGGCTCTGCCACAACGACACCCAAACACACACACTAGGACAGGCTCTGCCACACCAACACCCAAACACACACACATACCAGGACAGGCTCTGCCACACCTACACCCAAACATACACACCAGGACAGGCTCTGCCACACCGACACACAAAAACACACACCAGTACAGGCTCTGCCACACCAACACCCAAACACACACATACTAGGACAGGATTTGCCACACCGACACCCAAACACACACACCAGGACAGCCTCTGACACACCCACACACCAGGACAGGCTCTGTCACACTGATACCCAAACACACACCAAGTAAGGCCCTGCCACACCAACACCCAAACACACACACATACCAGGACAGGCTCTTTCACACCGACACCCAAACATACACACCAAGACAGGCTCTGCCACACCGACACCCAAACACACACACCAAGACAGGCTCTGCCACACCGACACCCAAACACACACACACCAAGACAGGCTCTGCCACACCGACACCCAAACACACACACCTGAACAGGCTCTGCCACACCGACACCCAAACATACACAACAGGAAAGGCTCTGGCACATCAACACACACCCCAGGACAGGCTCTGCCATACCAACACACAAACCCACACACCAGGAGAGACTCTGCCACACTGACAGGCAAACACATACACCAGGACAGGCTCTGCCACACTGCCACCCAAACACACACCAAGTCAGGCTCTGCCACAACGACACCCAAACAGGGTGGACAGGCTCTGCCACACCAACACACAAACCCACACACCAGGACAGGCTCTGCCACACTGCCACCCAAACACACACCAGGACAGGCTCTGCCACACCGACAGGCAAACACATACACCAGGACAGGTCTGCCACACCAACACGCAAACACACACCAGGACAGGCTCTGCCACACCGACACCCAAACACACACACACACACACACCAGGACAGCTTCTGACACACCGACACACAAACCCACACACACCAGTCAGCCCCCTTTGTGCATTTATGCCACCACACCCTTGTGTACTGATTTATGTGATGTCTCCAGCCAGTTCCCCTCCTTTGTGTGCCCCCTTTTGTACTGGTTAATGCATCTATGTGTATTGCCACGAGCCACCCCCTCCCTTTGTGTACTGATTTATGTGATGCCCCAACCACCCTGTTGTGTACTTATACCCCCCAGGCCAAGGCACCCCTTTTGAATATGGATCCCCTTACACCTATAACTATTTTTTGAATACTTACTTTTTTGCTGGCTTCTTCCCTGCAGACTGCTCTTCTCCGACATGTTCTTCCAGCTGTCACGTGGAGCTGTTCCGTGTGAGCCCGCTACCTTGAGTGTCGCATCTTCAAAGGGGCGGGATAAGGCACAGGGCGGCATGGTGCACCCCCCCGGGCATTAAGCGGACAGCGGAGGCGGTCATACAGCCACTTTAAAACGTGCAGCCGCATTGGCTGCAATGGCACCAGGTGCTGCAGGCTTTTGCCCCACATTAAAGGCGGCCATTTAGTTTAGATTCAGGGCGGCCCAGGGGGCAATTATTAACTTTACCCTACCCTGTTCTGTCAGAATTTTTCCCTCTTACTCTTTCAAATGCTCTCTAAAAACCCACCTTTTCTCTTTAGCAACCTAAATAAGCCACCTGCAAGATCAACAGACCTCTTCGTATTGTCATTGCTTAAATTGGCTTATCCTCACCCAAGCAGTCCTCTCCTACTGCCTCACTTTTCCCCTCAAACACCTTCTTCTGTACAAGAATGTTTTAGCATGCAAGATCAACAGACCTCTTCGTATTGTCATTGCTTCAATTGGCTTATCCTTACCCAAGCAGTCCTCTCCAACTGCCTCACTTTTCCCCTCAAACACCTTCTTCTGTACAAGAATGTTTTAGCATGTGTTATGTCATTTCAAATTGTCATTTAGTTTTACTATGCCCTATGGTAACTGCTATGAAATCTGCTGGCATTATATAAATAAATGTGAAGTAAATTGTTAATTGTTTGCTGACAAGTAAACTTACCGTATTTGCTCGATTATAAGACGACCCTGATTATAAGACGACCCCCCAAAATCTGAATATTAACTTAGGAAAAAAAGAAAAAGCCTGAATATAAGACGACCCTAAAGGAAAAAAGTTTTACCAGTAAATGTTAATTCATGTAAACTATTTTTTTAAATAAAAGCTATGATTGAGAAAAATATTTTTTTTGTTTTTATTTCCTTGTATTTTCCAACCTGTCCCCCAGTTACGCACATCTGCCCCCAGGCTTGCCACACCAATATGGCACTGTGGCCCATGATATGCCTTTTAACCCTCTATATGCCCCTGTGCCCCATGGTATGCCTTTTGACCCCCTATGTGCCACTCTGCCTCCAGAAATGCCTTATACCCCTATATCCCATTCTGGCATTTAGGGGGTTAAAATGCATATTATGGGGCAGAGTGGCATATAGGGAGGTATAAGGCATTCCAGGAGGCAGTGGCATTAAGGGAGTTAAAAGGCATTGTATAGAGCACTCTATAAGGCATTTCAGGAGGCAGAGTGCTCTATTAAATGCCCCCTTAACGCCACTCTGCTTCCTGAAATGCCTTATAACTCCCTATATGCCACTCTGCCCCATAATATGCCTTTTAACCCCCTAAGTGCCAGAGTGGCATATAGGGGTATAAGGCATTCCAGAAATGCCCTATGTCCCCCATTTAACACACACACGCACACACACTTACCGGTGCTTCCAAATTCCTGCTGTATTGCCGGGGCAGCGGGTTGACGTCTCCTTCCGCTGCAGCCGGAAGGAGGTGGAGTTGGCAGCGGGGGGTTGTCTGCGTCCGTCGCGGATACCTTTCCCGGCTGTCAGAGATCAGAGTTCCGGCACCTGTGCGGGGAACTCTGATTTCTGACAGTCGGGGAAGGTATCCGCGACGGACGCAGACAACCCCCGCTGCTAGCCACACCTCCTTCCGGCTGCAGCGGACGTTGTCTACGCGGATCGCGTAGACGTCAACCCGCTGCCCCGGCAATACAGCAGGAAGCACCGGTAAGTAAGTGTGGGGGGGGGAGACAGGAGGATCCAGGTCCCCTGCAGCGGTGCGGGGGATCTGGATCTTAGTCTCATAATCAGACCTCTATTTGAGGTCTGATTAGAAGACGACCCCGATTAGAAGACGAGGGGTATTTTTCAGAGCATTTGCTCTGAAAAAAACCTCGTCTTATAATCGAGCAAATACGGTAATTATTTTGTCCATCTTAATCAGTGGTACAGTTCAGACAGGGGAGGTAGTGAAAAAAAACACACCACCATTTACAATCTATAGATCCAATTGCTCGTGTCCACCATAAACAGATTGGATGTGGGCTGGATGAAGCTCTTAAGTGATTTCACAGCATTTCTCAAACTTTGCTCAAACGTATATGGCATCATTCATGTAGAAGATTTAAAACACTGAGATCATCATGTATATTGTGGAAGCATCATGGCAATGATTTTCCTAAAACTGCTGCATGTCACTTCTTAAATATTGCCATGGAATTGAGAAACATTGTTTAGTCGTTGTACATATAGATTTCATTCAATATCAACACTTATTTTTTCAGCTTGAAGGACCAATAGATCACAGCTATTTTGACAACTATCCACCTGATGAAGAGATACCCCCAGATGAGATGTCAGGATGGGATCAAGATTTCTGAAAGTATCTGAATAATATTTGACTGAAGGAAATTTAAAGGGGAAATATAAACCAATGATTACTCTGAAAAATCTGGTGTAATATGTATGTTTATTAGATTTATTATTTCCAGCAATATAACTCAAGCTTCAATAGGGTGAAACCATCTAACACATAAACCTAAACTAAATGTCAAACACCACATATTTCTGCATAGCATTTTTGCAGAGAACTGTCAATATAAGCCTTAAAGCAAACCTTTTTTTAAATCGAAAACCTTTTTATGAACATGGCAATAATGCTTAATATTTTGTTGTAAAAATATTATGTTTATGTTTTGTACGACCTATCAGTATTCTATTATTTAAATAAATCATGGGAGTCAGTCTGTGGCAGCTGGAGTGACAGCTAAAGTTTCATGTGTGATTCAGACTGGATACTGAATGGTTGTGTCAGATCGTTGTTGATGATTTTATGTCTAGTTGAAAACAATGCACATTTTCTCCAAATTCCAGTTGTTGCAAATAGCACTTTTTTCTTATTTGTTGACTATTACAATGTAAAGGCTGACTAATTGCAATAATTACATTTGTATTTAAAATAAAAACATTCCAAAGTATCCAGTGAGCTTGCC
The DNA here is from genome assembly GCA_029215755.1 of Spea hammondii. Classification (NCBI taxonomy): domain Eukaryota; kingdom Metazoa; phylum Chordata; class Amphibia; order Anura; family Pelobatidae; genus Spea; species Spea hammondii. The sequence goes on from JARDYJ010000001.1 coordinate 75,502,348, forward strand.
TTTCAGTATCAGTACTTTACATCTGACCAACTCAGACAAACTAATGCACAAGCCTCATTGAAACCATTGCAAAATTGGTTCAATAGTTTTTTGCTTGTTTTCATTTGCATTTCTGAATGTCACAGTTGTGACAAACCCTGTAGAATGAGGGCCATAAATGTCACATTTAGGGGTCCTAAGCACAGTTCTCAGGAACACCAGCTTGTAGCAAAACAGTGCTTTATTTTAACTGTTTAAATGCAACACCCCAAAAAAATCATAAAAAGAAACATCTAGCTCCCAAGTGGAGCCCTCACTAAATGTACGATGCTGGCCCAGACTAACCAGCCTAATCACCCACTGACTTGACCTCCCAGCCAGACCCAGCTAAGCCAGGCTCTGGAAAACCTCCCCCCGACAGCACACAAAACGTCCAGGCAGGTATTGCCTCACTTGTCTCAGGGATGATCGTCTTCAGGGCCTCTCCTTGCCCTGGGAGTGCAGGCAAACGTCCTCTTCCCCCAACAGTCTCCCTGGTTATCAGGCTCCAGGGGTTTTTAATGCCCAGCACCTGTGCCTGATGCAGGCCCCACAGGAATCCTGGACCGGATCCTGCAGACGTCTAGCCTCCTGGAAAAGCCGGCAGTGACCCATATGTATGATTTCCATAGCACCTGCGCCCCAAATGCCATGCTAATCATCTCCCTGGGGTTAACAGCCTTACAATATATATATATATATATATATATATATTTTTTTTTTTTTTTAATTGTGTTTACTAAAAAAAATTAAGAACACTAGATAGAACGCTTAAGGGCCCTGATTCATAGGGTGGAAAACCTGTACGAAATACTCAGGTATGATAAACACCATGGATAATAACCCCTTCAGGACCGGGAGTTTTTTTTTACCATGTTTGCACTAAATAACCAGAGCAGTTTTTGTGCTATGTCTTTATTCAACTGTGATTGCCCACTAACTCATTTAGTGCACACACACACACACATTATATATTGGTTTTATAATGGTTGGATAATTATTATATATACAGTGGGGCAAAAAAGTATTTAGTCAGCCACCAATTGTGCAAGTTCTCCAACTTACAAAGATGAGAGATGCCTGTAATTTTCACCATAGGTACACTTCAACTATGAGAGACAGAATGGGGGGAAAGAATACAGGAAATCACATTGTAGGATTTCTAATGAATTCATTGGTAAATTCCTCGGTAAAATAAGTATTTGGTCACCTACAAACAAGCAAGATATCTGGCTCTCACAGACCTGTAACATCTTTAAGAGTCTCCTCTGTCCTCCACTCGTTACCTGTATTAATGACACCTGTTTGAATTTGTTATCAGTATAAAAGACACCTGTCCACAACCTCAAACAGTCACACTCCAAACCCCACTATGGCCAAGACCAAAGAGCTGTTGAAGGACACCAGAAACAAAACTGTAGACCTGCGCCAGGCTGGGAAGACTGAATCTGCAATAGGCAAGCAGCTTGGTGTGAAGAAATCAACTGTGGGAGCAATTATTCGAAAATGGAAGACATACAGGACCACTGATAATCTCCCTCGATCTGGGGCTCCACGCAAGATCTCACCCCGTGGTGTCAAAATGATCACAAGAACGGTGAGCAAAAATCCCAGAACCACACGGGGGACCTAGTGAATGACCTGCAGAGAGTTGGGACCAAAGTAACAAAGGCTACCATCAGTAACACACTACGCCCCCAGGGACTCAAGTCATGAAGTGCCAGAGTACATGTCCGGGCCCGTCTGAAGTTTGCTAGAGAGGATTTGGATGATCCAGAAGAGGATTGGGCGAATGTCATATGGTCAGATGAAACCAAGATATAACTTTTTGGTGGAAACTCAACTCGTCGTGTTTGGAGGAGAAAGAATGCTGAGTTGCATCCAAAGAACACCATACCTACGGTGAAGCATGGGGGTGGAAACATCATGCTTTCGGGCTGTTTTAAAATTACAGGCCTCTCTCATCTTTGTAAGTGGGAGAACTTGCACAATTGGTGGCTGACTAAATACTTTTTTGCCCCACTGTATTGTTGTATTGGTCACCAAGAAGTGAACCACTGTTCCTACAGCAAGAGGTAGAGTTAAATTCCTCAGTGGTCCCTTCTTCCAATAAACATTCTAAACAAAGTAAAATTTACAAATTACCTTAATGCATTGATTTTTATTTACTACTGACTTGAATTATGCATTTGTGATTTTAGCGTCCCAATTCTTCCTTTCGTGTACACTATTCCCTTCATGTACTTGCAAACCTGTGAAAGTGGAATCATTCAGTGATATCTGTTTGTCAAAGTATATGCATACATTATTATAATGCATTTGTGAATAAATATATATATATATATAATGTCTTTTAAATATCCTTTTAGTTTGTTTAACCAAAATGTTCCTTTTTGGAACATCTCGATGAACCAATAAATGAAAGGCTTTTAAGTGTTTCTTTCCATATATAAAATATATTATTTTTTCTAAAATGCTTATTGCATACAAATCATTTTTTATCTAACATTCAACATTTAAAGAATATTCTTTTTTTTTTTTTGACAAACAATAGAAAACAAAAGAAAAAACACAGAGAAATAGATTTCAAAAAGACTTTCATTGGAAAATGAGGACCTTACATTGTTTTCCTTCTTCAAACAGTTACAATTTAAGTAGGTTTTTTAAACATTAAAAACAAATAGTCACAAAAATCCAACATAATTGTATACTTACATATTAAATAAAATAATTGTTACAACTAAAGTGAGCATGTAGTATATGGTTAAATAGTATATACAGATATTAAAAGCTAAAATAATTAAATTCATGTATGTACATGGTTTTCCCCCTCATTGTGAGGGAGTTCATATAATCATTAAATTATAGCTCTATTGCAGTGAAAAAATATTGAAGGTTTTATGGTAATTAAGAGAGTACAGCCATGTTAAATTAATCATCATATATAAGTATTTTGAATAGGGCATACGTTTGATTGTATCCACTTCACAAAATATGTTTTGTTTCCTCTAGGTAAAGGAAAACCATATTAATATACAGAAATTAACTACAAAAATATGCACAGCTTGACACATCAAAGGGTTCAACCACTATATACTGTACTCTTTAGCCAAACCATATTCTGCCTTATAGTAACATATTCATAGGAGTCACTTACTGAGCTGTGAAGAGCTCTGGAATATGACATCATACCCAAGCGTTCTACATTAATTCATGCAGTTTTATCCAACTGTTCCATTGAAAGCTGTGGCATGTCAATGAGGCATATCGCTCAATAGGATGATTTCAAACACAGAACAGATCCCATAATTTTCAGTGACTACTTTTTAACATTTGCACGCAATCATATTAAAGTGTCTATATATTTAGAGAACAAATTGAGCTAAGTATTAAACATTAGTAGCATTACCAGCATTATTTTTACACTAATATTCAAAGACGTGATATAACAAATGTCACTGTTAGCATCATATTTAGCACTCAGGTTGCATGCAGCCCTAAAGTGTGTATATGTATAGGAAATAATAACAGCATGAAAGTTATTCCTTACACATAGTACGTGTAAAATAAGGCTGACAATGTTGTCTTGGAAAAAATGCAATAAACTAGTGATAATTTTATTGTTATGTTAGAAAAAAAACATATTCCCTGACTGGAATTTTCTATATTATATTTTTTTCAGTTTCTGTTATAGTATGGTGCATGATTCCTATAAAAACAAAATACAATAGGCCTGTGGGTCTACATAGGGATAGGTTGAAATAGATTAACAAACACTCGGTAGCCAATGGGAAAAAAGCAGAGCACATATTTTTAATTTCCATTGGCTGGACAAGCCTGGTTTCTCGTTCCCCTGCTAATCAGTGGATATTACAGTTTTTATATGTACGTCCCTGCCAAAAAAGACACTTTTGTACTCCCATCGTCCAGTGCTTTAACAGAGGCTCCTGTTATATAACCACATCCTGATGCAGTCAGAACCTTATCTTCATGTTCTCCTTGTATGAAACAGTTACTTCTACCAATGCTCAAAAGTACTTTAGAGCATTAACTCTATTAATAGTGTTATTTTTTACACCTACACTGTCAGAAGGTTGAGGCATTATTGCTACAAGCTCCCTGTACTGGCCATCTGGAAAATTGGGCAAATGACTTCATGCTGCTAGAGTGTAAGGTATATATCCAGCCGGTGCCCATTGTAAATGAAATTGCAGCCAATAGGCTTAAATTTGCTTCCTACATACCTGTGATTTATTCTTCTTTTTCAGTACATCACAGTACATCTTATTATGACTCACTCTTCAGTTTTTATGAAACATTTCTGGTTTATAAACTAAGAGGCTAATACTATCAAGTGGATATCTGCTTACTGTTGATCTTACCCCCCAAAAATCACACAAAACCAAAAATAGACATTTGTAACATGTTGTACGTTGGCCAATCTACTTAATCTGCTAGATGGCTTAACCCATTTTTCCAATGCATACTGATAAGAACATATGATATTAGCGCTATACTTTTTTTTAAGGACAAAGTATTCCCTTAGGAGAAGGAAACTGTATTTGTTATGAGAGTGCATACAGCATTTCTTAAGCTTAAACTTACTAACAGAAACTTATTTCTAATTGTTTATCATTATTTGTTCAGATGTTCTATATTAACCTGGCAAAAAATAAAACTATTTAACAAGAGAAAATCTCAGTGCCTCTGTGATAAAGGTTTACATGGTAAATGAACACCTTTGGTTTTCACAGTGCTAAAAATAAGTATGTCTTCTTGGCTATAGGAAATCTTTAAATTAGTTAACATTAACATAAACTTATTTTAATATAACAATGTATTCACTAACTTGCACCCATGTTGTTGGACCTCAAGATATTGAGCATTGTATATGCCGATGAATACTAGGCCTCCTTCCAGGTGAGATGAGTGGTGTTTAGCTCTACCCTCCCCACTTAGTTCTCTATAACTTAACATGAAAAGCCCTCACCTTCGTCCTAACACCACAGACTTTCCTGGTACTATATGTAAAGGGAAGAGGAGACACATTTGATTAACAGTGAAATGTTGAAAGAGGCGCCTGTCAGAAACAAAGTGTCAGGCGTGAACATTAAAGAAAAAGGTTTCTTCTCTCTTCCACGTCAGCTACAAGGCCTGTATTAATGAGGTAAGTGCAATATGGGTGCCATATGGCCATAACTCAAATATTGGACACTAACATATGGTAATTAAAAGTAAGATCCATTCGATTAATTTTTCCAGGTCTGAGTGTCCAAGTTATGATCTAATTACATTAGAGAAATGTCATTATTTTCTTGTTAAAAACTAGACACTCTGCAACATAACCCTAATACACTAACGAAATATGGCTCCAGAACAGCACATAATGTTAATATTTTAAAATAAAATTATGCCTACCTAAAAGGTAAAGACCAAAAACAAGTTAACCTCATATTTACTTAAATATGCAGTATGCATTAACCCCTTACCCAAATAGAGTCAATGACTCATTATTTTTATCTCAATTTTAAAGTATACTATAATAAATCAATGTTATCATTTATGTTTGCAAAAATAAGAATAACCTTAGATTGTGTGTTACAGCTGGTCGTTCCATCCACGTCTGTAGAATATTATTATTTGAATCTCTCTCAAGGCAAAAAAGGAATGTGACTAAGTCTTACCCTTACAGGTATCCTGAAAATTATTAGGCATTTTTTCATTATGGGATTGGCTTCAGAATGGGTCATTCCCCATGACAACAAGCTGGTATTTGATTGGTAAGCCAGGAAAACTGTAAGGTCGATCATAAATTATTATAATCATATAAAATCAATCTAGATGAGATTTATTAGTAACAACAAAACCGAACTGAAACATACACATCCAGCTATATTATCTTTGATGTATTGTTTCTTTCCCAAAAAAATAAAATTTGTTAGCTAATAAATTATGTATCCTTGCAAACCCTAATTTTTAGAAAATACATGTGCCACAAAATGCAAGCCCTCGGCATACCAGTGGTGCCTTTTTATTAAAACAGATATCCCACCTCCCATCCTACATTTCACATCTTAGTATACTTAATAAACACATGAAATGGTGTCCACAGATTATTATAACTAATAAATACATTTTAGAATTCCATAATTTCTGTACACCAACCACAGCCGCTATATCAGTCACTCAAGAATTTCAATGGTTCTAACAGCTGTTTAGTAGCCAGGCATACTTGGGAATGACAGCTGATTTCTGATTACCTGATTTAACTATACATTTTCCAAGTTACCTGTAAAAGAAATCAGCTCTCAACCAAGTGTTATCCTAGTGAAAGTTATGCTCTTGATCTATAGGCAGATAGACTGGTATTTAGCATCACCAACTTATTACTTAGTAATGTAATATTTAGACACTTTCAAAGCATATACAAATAATTTGGTACAAAAACTCATATGAAGAATACATACATAGTTTATTTTATTGGTTTATTGATCCATAATTGTGCCACTGAAAGTCTTATGTGAAAACAACAATCAGCAACTGCTTAAGCACACACACACACACACACACACACACACACACCCCCTAGCCAAACCCTACTTCTGTGTGTTACTATGTTACTTTTGGGAGCCTGGTAGAAAATAGCTTATGGATACCAGGCAGTGGTCATTTTCACTAGGATAACACTTGGATGAGAGCTGATTTCTTTTACAGGTAACTTGGAAAATGTATAGTTAAAATACATCAGTGTCTTTCCCTACAACCAAAATATAGGTCGATTTGTTCCCCCCAGCATGCATAAAGCATTTAGAGGGGAAACAGTGAATCCAAGCCTATGCTTGTATTCACTAAGCCGGTTTGTAGCAGGCCAAAACTGGACAACCTAGGACCTTGTATGTGATATTGCTATATTGGCTTACATGGCCAATAAAGCCAATACATTTCACAACCCTATCTTTCACCCCCTCCTGACCATTTCTTTCTCTGTTTTGGCCTCAAAACATACAAAGTATTTACTTTGGGACTCCCTTTTATAGGTTTTTTGCTTTCCAACAAGGTCTTGTCCTTAAAGCATGCACTGCAGTAAGGTATGCCTTAGAGTGAGACAATAAAAGGAGTTTCTCCTCCTTTATAACTGTCAATTTCCGTGATGTTTTTATATAGCACTCGTGTGCTAACATACAATCTTTTTGGAACTTTAATATGATCCATACTTCCATGAGGAAATAACGCTTGAAATCGTAATGTCATGCCACATCTACGTTATGCCCGTCCACAACCTGTCACTAGTGTTCACAAACAGCTGGATCTATGCCTTGCCCACATCAGGACTGCCTTATCCAAATCAAGACAGTCAGCAAGCATTCATTACATATTTGATTTCCTTAAGGTACACCTTACTGAGTACAGGCATATCGTTTAATATGATAATAGAAAGTTACGACACTGGATCCCAAATCCAATCTGTCAATGCCTGGCGACAACAAACACGTATTTTAAAAAAATCCCAAAAATCATTATTTTGACAAAGCATTAAATGTCTCCCATAGCATTGTATGCAGACACAGACTACAAGCATGATAAGTCAATCAAACATATTTTAACAGAGAGTAAAATTAATAATTTTCAAAAGCATAATCCAGTTTCACAATTGTAGATGTAATTGATTCACACACTTTATCATTAAAAATGCAATTCTAATTTTCAGCAGACAAAAAGAAAAAAAAATACCTTTGTTGATCAACCAATGACTAGGAACACTTCTTGAAAGCAATAGGAAGTAAATTAGTAATTAACTAATTTAATGCAGAGGACAGTTATTAACTTGATTAAAATACAGCAAAGTCTTTCCAGGTTATCTTAAGTTTCATAGGACGATAAACACATACTTTGTAGATGGTGATTGTTTTTATATATAATACTTCACCTTATTCCTATAAATAAAATGTATAGAATGTATTTTCCACATATAAATCTTTAAAGTTTGTCCAGTATGAAAAATGAGCAGGCAACATGACACCATGACAATACGCCCTACAAATCTTTTTTGAACAGGTAGCTTTTTGAGTGTTTTTATAATAACAAAAATGTTTTTAATATTTAAAAAAAAACATATTTACTGCTTATATACAGCAGTCACTGAAAAAGTGCTAGCCCAAAAAAAACATTTTTCTTTATGTCATGTTCCTGATATAGTTTATGCATATACCTTAATATCCTGTCAAGCCAAATACTCCAGAAGACCCTGAAGACTAGAGGTATCTCATAAGGAATAACCATGAGACTGTGACTAAAACATACAATTGTATATTTTATGGATAAAAATTCCATAGAGCCACTTGGCAGTAGGTGATGATATCACTTGTTCTTCCACATTTAACCTACAGGCTCCAACACTTAAATTAAAATATCTGTAACAGATATTTATGACAATTACTAAGGCGAAGCAATGGAAATGCATCTGCATTTACTGGTATATGAAAAAGATTAGAATAGATTTATTGCCAAGTCATCGGCAAAATTCAGAAGGCACAGGACAGCTATTGGGCATCTTTATTTAACGTTGTCTCCAGTACAAAAATAGTCATGTTTTTGGAAGTTTTCTAGAAGAAGAAAAATAACCACTGAAGAATATTTATTTAAGAGCATATTTTCTTGTAGAGTATAAAGCAGTTGTAACAGATCCAAGTTTATTTTTGGCTAGTAGCGTAGATCCATAATGAGCACTCGTGATTTACATAATTGTAATAGTTTTTTTCCCCAGAAGTACTTTTAACACAGTATATTGAAAGTGCAAATATGGCAATCTTTTGTTAAGTTGCATGAATTGTTATCTGCAGGCACAAGAATCCACTGTCATGTTGGGGTACACCTTCAGAACAACGTTCTTGTTTTCATCGAAAAAGAGAATACTGAGAGAAGACATCTTTTCTGGAACACAGCATGGCTCAGGAATCCCAGGGACCACACCCACCGCACGTACAATACTCTGGATAGTTGCATGGTTTGATGGCTTTAAAGACTGTAAAGGCAAGTAAGAAAACATTGAGAAAAGATTCATGTGGTGTATAGACATGAAAGAAATTGTAACTTTTAATAGCTACGCTACACAGGTACACAAAGGTATATATATATATGCCTTTCAGGGTAGGACAAATGCAAAGTAAGGTACAATTTGGGGGACAAAAACTGGATAAGAATTGGAACGTCACAATTTGCTCATCTGGTCTCTAAACCTGTTATCATACCTACGTACTGTAAAGCACGAGAATACAACATCTGAAGCTTGATACAAGCAGTCCTTTGCAAAAAAAAAATAAACATTTTACTATGAAAAATGTTTTTGTTTCAAATATAATTATGTCCCATCTAGAGCGGTTTAATGTAAAAATTCTTGTAAATGAAATATATTTCAAATTTTTATCATAACTAACTAAATAGGAAAATATGGATTAAATGTATGAAGTTAATCAGCTACTCTTATTGAATAAGCCCTGTTAGGCCAAGTTAGGCCACCTTGCATCACACGGATTTTCACTGATCTGTGAGATCTATACAATTGAATATACCAACAGTGAATGGAGATGTTCTGCTCTCACAAGACTGTCAAGAAGGATTTGTCATCAATGAGAACTTGGCTTTGCTAAACTTATTTCCATGTGGCTTACTATAAACACTATAAAAACAGTGACCCGATTGACAAACCCACAGATGCTGTAGATAAAAAAAATGAACACCACTTCAAGAGAGAAAAAAAAACACTTTACAATTTACTGGATGACCACAACAATTACCTCTGCAATTGGTTTAAACATTTTTTTTTAAAATTTGAATACGCAATGGAGCAATGTGTCTATTCTACAAAATACAATTGTTAAATTAAAATAATCATTTGCAACGTGTTTCTTCTCAAAATACAACTCATTGTTCTACTCAATACATAGAACATAAAAAAAATATCGTAGTTCAGAACTTCGGGGCTATTAAGTCTTCTGACATTGACAATGAAACAAAAGGAAACTGAATTGGTATCTGGGTGAAATGCTAATAAGTGGTTTTACTTGGGAAGGTGTAGGTAAATTTTTTTTATCATTAATACTTTTTTTATCATTAATACTTAATGTCCTATGGCTAATTTTAAAACGTCTTATTTACCAGCATCCAAAAGAATATGGCCTTGGGGTATTATAGCTTATTCACTAAATATTTTTTATCAATGAGCAACTGAGTTTTTCTTTTTTATATAACACCAGTCATAAACCTTATCCAGCCCTTTTAGACGTCGAGGGAGTTCCCAATGACGTCAGGGGAGTTCCCGCTTACGTCGGGGGAGTTCCCGCTGACGGCAACAGGAAACACCCCCATTTAAAAGAACAAAATGGGCGGGGAGCGGGGCGTGTCAAGACCCGCTCCCGCGACCCGGAGGATTCGGGTCTTGACCCCGAGAACAGGAGGAGCAGCGCTCTCCCGGCAATCTCCGGGTCAAACACAGAGAGTTCCCAGGTATGGGAATGACCAGTGATACAAGGAAACAGAAGTTGGTCACTCTTGGCGAAAGCAGATACAAAACCGATGGCAAAAAATAGTAAGTGTTTTAGATATCGATAGTCTGGTCTTTCATGAAAAGATATAGCTAAAATACAAACAAAATACTGGCGGCGTAAAGAATATGAGCACCAGCAGCTGTTTGGTTAGATTACTAGACAGATGAAAGCATAGAGTTGCAGATTAGTGGCTAGGAACACTGAAAGCTCAACAGAAAGTAAACCTAGCATTAGTTGTTTTAGCAGAGGAGGGATGATGGATACACAAAGGCACAAACAGAGGAAGGGAATATTTGACCTTACATCTAGTAATGTGAAACAACTATTACTTTTTTATAATTATGGATCCATTATATACAGTAATCATTATGCTACATTTTAATCACTTTAGCAACAGTTTTTCTCAGAAACTTAAAGAAATATGTCCTTGCCTCTTTTAATGATTAAACTTTATTTACCAGAAAAAGGAATTTGCTATCAATGTCAAGTGGCCATAATGAAATTTTAGGCACCAAGCCCAAGTTGTAAGAGTCCTATGATTTCCACAAGAGACAGGTGGACAAAATTTTGAACTTGGAAAATGCACTAAATCCAGAATTTCTCTCCTTGTAAACTGTAGAATTTAATATTGTTTCTTAAAAACATGTGCAATATCCAATTCCACCCAACCCCATGTCACAAGTAAGAATGTTATTATACCAATAAAAGGGCCATACAAAATGTAGAGTGGAGGACAGGGAACAAAATGCAGGTATCCGAAATTCCCTGTCCTAAACTTGTTTAACATTGATGAAATAGTTAGTGCAATAAACTTAAGATAGGCAGGGGAATAGAAATATATCACTCTGATTGTTCTCCTCAATAAAGGTCACATAGTGATCCGGATCTGAAAACTAATGGGCACTAGGACAGCTTTTTTCAACTTGAATGATTTGTCCAAGTTTTGGCACTCTACCCCCTCTGCTTATGTTATGTGTCAATTTGACAACTGTAGCAGGCTGTTGAGAATTAGTTGCTGACTGTACTTTACTGATATTATTAAGACATACACCGATCAGCCATAACATTATGACCACTGACAGGTGAAGTGAATAACACTGATACTCTTGTTATCATGGCACGTGTCAGCGGGTGGGATATATTCGACAACAAGTGAACATTTCATCCCCAAAGCTGATGTGTTAGAAGCAGCAAAAATGGGCAAGCGTAAAGATCTGAGCGTCAAGGGCCGAATTGTGATGCTAGATGACTGGGTCAGAACATCTCCAAAACTACAGCTCTTGTGGGGTGTTCCCGGTCTGCAGTGATCAGTGCCTATCAAAAGCGGCTCATGGAAGTAAAAGAAGTGAACCGGTGACAGAATCATGGCCGGCCAAGGCTCATTGATCCCACATGGGGGATGAAAGCTGACCCGTGTGGTCAAATTCAACAGACGAGCTACTGTAGCTCAAATTGCTGAAAAAGTTTATGCAGGTTCTGATAGAAAGGTGTCAGAACACACAGTGCATTACAATTTGTTGTGTATGGGGCTGTGTAGCTGCAGACCAATCAGGTTGCCCATGCTGACCCCTGTCCACTGCTGAAAGTGCCTACAATGGGCACGTAAGCATAAGAACTGGCCCATGAAACAATAGAAGAAGGTGGCCGGGTCTAAAGAATCACATTTTCTTTTACATCACATGGATGGCCAGGTGCGTGCGCGTCGCTTACCTAAAGAACACAGGGCACCAGGATATATCCATGGAGGCCCCACCTCGCAATTCACGGGATTTAAAAGATCTGCTGCTAACATCTTGGTGCTAGATACCACAGCACACCTTCAGAGGTCTAGCTAAGCCCATGCCTCGACAGGTCAGGGATGTTTTGGCAGCAGGTGGTCATGATGTTATGGATGATAGGTGTAAGTGGTAGTGTCTTTTTTGCATTCCAGATGCAAAAACTATGTAACTAATTTGCAGCTAATTCTATGATGTACTCTGTTGCGTGTTATTATACATTTAATACCAGAGTTTCAAGTATTGCTTCAAAACCCCACAAGTTGATACCTTAAAAAAGTGAAAAAAAGTAGTTAATTAGTAAAAAAATCTGTAGAAAGTGAATAAATAAAAGGTTAGACATTACAACCAAGAAAAGCATTCATGTTTGGATACTGTACAAGAATTTCCTATACATAAAACACCCCCCCCCCCCAAATCTCACTATTTTAACAACTACACTTACAGACCAAGCATAAAAATATTACTTATTTACAGCTTCAGAGGGCTTCTTAATAAAACAGCTGGGATATTTTATTGATTAAAAAAAAAGCCCTATACAGTTCATAAAAAATGTTCCCCTTTCTGCCCAGCACTGCATGAAAACATATACAGATATAAAAGTCAGTTTAAAAATACTATTAAAATATTAACTGTACCTTTGGCATTGGGAACTGGCATGCACCTGAGCAGTAATAGGCATCAAAGGATTTAGGGGAAATAATCCATTCGCTCCAGCCGATGTCAGCAAAATCTACCTTGAGATAGCGTCGTGCACAGTTCTGTGGTTCATTCCACTGCTTCTTCCTAGCTTTTTTAAGAGTCTGTTCATCAAACTGAAGTGTTTGGCTTTTCTGTCGTCCAGCCTTTCTCAGCTTCTTCTTATTTTTGCCTTTTTCAGACGGTCTTACTTTTTTGTAGGGTTTCTTTTCTTCCCATAATTCTTCATCTTCGTTGTATTGATACTCTGCTCCCGGGAGCTCATTATTTTGTAAGGGCAAAAGAACATCCGTGGATCGTCTTCTTCTGTGCTCCACTAATTCTGCCCTTTGATGTTTACGGGTAAGATGATTTCGTTTGCCATGTAAGCTAGAAACAACACTATCTGGCTCTGAAATAGCCGAGTCATTAGCGTAAACCAAGATGTAGGGTTTTAGACCTAAGATCTGCCTCTGTCTTGGCATATCTGTTGTTATGTTGATTCCAATCAGAAGCTCACCATGGTGCTTTGCATCACGTAGAACAGGAGTGATATCTTTCCATTGCCAAGTGTCCCGGTATAGTGTAGATGCATTGATGAGGAAATGTCCAAGGTTTCTGGTCTGGTTTTCCAATGATGTAAAACTCCACACAGTTAGCTCTAGGGATATCTCTGGTTTCATATGCCCATGTTGAAGGCAAAATAGTGAATGGGGACACTGATGGCTGGTGTTTAACAGATCTCCAAGATAATAATGTAATGTAGCTGAAAGGATGTTTTCTGATGTCGTCAAGGAAGTCAAATTGAAAAGGTGTTGATTTTCTACTTCACCTATAAAAATTACAATATGACATTAGCAAAAAAGATCTATACGTTCAGAGACCGGTAGATTACAAAAAATATTTTAAAAACTGTGCTGGAAAATATTGCATATCAGCATCATTTAAACTGACATAAATGAATTTAGTATTTGATTTTATGGTCCCACTTTAAAAATCCCTAAAACGGAGCATAGTACTTACTAAGATCATAAGAAAAAATCAATGATGTTTAAAAGTTAGAAATCAGTGTTAAAGCTTTGAGAGATGTACAAGTACTTAACCCAATGTGTGATCATTATTAAATTAGATTTTTTTGTTCTTGCGGATAACTCCAAATTGTTATGCAACAATACAAACTGAAATTTGAAACTCTAAGGAATCCATCCATGTATTTACAAGTGCAAAATGTTATTATAAAGGAGACACAGCTATCACATGTATTAACATACAGTGATATATTTAAACAAAAATATTGGAAGGTCAGAGGACTTAGCCCGGAATGCCTGAGTTGATGTGTTCTATCTGTTTATAATCTGCTTATATTTAATACAAAGTGTACTTATATGTATTCTTTTAATAATAAGATTTTTTTGTTAACCTCCTTGGATACAACACCAATACAAAAATGAAGCACATTTTATCAGTATTTCTAACCTCCCTCTACAGGCTGTGACTACACCTACACTTGTGAATGCTACAGTAAAATAGACGCAAACATTAAGCAACACCAGAGGGCTGTAAAAAAAAAACTGCATGGAAAATATAAATAAGGTTCAGCACATGTATATTTGAGGTCCTCAGATTGACTGGATAGAAACTAGACTTGGGCACCAGGGGGCTCTTCGAGCGTCTTCGTGCTCGTCTTCGGGGAAAAAAAAATCTTCGTATTCCGCGAATATTCGCCCGTTCCTGTCTTCTCTTCGGGCGAATATTCGCGGACATTCTTCGTGCTCGTTTAATCTTCGTTTTCCTCCTGGTTGCCTAGCAGGGGTTAATACGGGGTTAATAACACATCACAGCAGCAGCAGCTGCCGTGAAGGTACGTGTGTGCAGCTCTATTGGTCGTTTCGGCAGGGGGCTGGTCTGGCATCAACGAGTGATTTGCAGAACTGCAGAATGCACTTCATTCGTTGATGGCAGGCGAGCCCCCTGCCGAAACGACCAATAGAGTTGCACACACATACCGAGGTGTACTGTCCATAGATGTTTAATAAAAGAATAGGGAATATTTTACATTTTTAAATTGATTTTGGACCACTTTACATGCCTAACATTTGCTACCTATTTACAATGGCATACTTTGCAACAACCCAACTTACTTATTGGACAGGACTGGAAAATAGCAGGACTGTCCACCAAAATCTTGGGTGTGTTGGCAGGTATGCTGATGGAAAAATGTTGGACAAGAACTAAAAAATAGCTTAGGGTTAATGTACGGTTATGTTTAAGATTAGTAGCAGTGCACTGGTTTGGTTAAAGATGGATTATGTCTAAATAATAATAATTTAATTTTAATGTTTTTTTTTAAAAAAAAATAGGGGTTTATTTAAATGTATTTTAAAGTTAGATTTATTATTTAGTACTTGATTATATTTATTAAATGTTTATAGTAGCGTTACCTACCGAGCTATAACTACCTATGTGTATTTGCATTTTGCATACCTAGTTTAGCTAAATTAGATGGGACAGGACTGGAAAAATGCAGGACTGTCCCTGAAAAAGTTGGGTCTGTTGGCAGGTATGTGGATGGAAAAATGTTATAGGGTGAAGTGTGAGTTATAGTGTTAATGTAATGCTATTAGTGAGTGAAGGCCAGGGCAAATAACAAGGAAAAGGTCCTTGTGTTTTGTGCATTGTAAGTGTGTGTGTATGTGTGTTATGTGTGATGTCACTGTGTGTTATATGTGTTATATGTGTTATTGTGTGTGTTATGTTTGGTTGGTTGTGTATCAGAAGGAAAATAATGAAATGGAAAAGGAAATGGGAAAGGCAAATGAGTGGGCAATTGGCGACCCGCTCACCTGTTTCACCCCAGGGCAAAGCACCCAAACACTGTCAGTCTTAGACGTTTGGCAGCAGACTTCCAGAGCTCAGACACAAGGCCCTAGCGTAAGCTGGCCACTCCGGCGGAGGTAGCAGGCGTTGCCACACCGCAAACAGAGGCAGCCAGGGGGGAGAAACTGCCCTTACCATTAGGGACATTTTGGGCATGACTCTAGCCAGGAAGCGAACTGGCAGAGAAGAGATGCTGGCACCACCACCAGCAGCAGCATTGAAAAGGCGAATGAGTGGGCAATTGGCGACCCACTCACCTGTTTCACCCCAGGGCAAAGCACCCAAACACTGTCAGTCTTAGACGTTTGGCAGCAGACTTCCAGAGCTCAGACACAAGGCCCTAGCGTAAGCTGGCCACTCCGGCGGAGGTAGCAGGCGTTGCCACACCGCAGACAGAGGCAGCCAGGGGGGAGAAACTGCCCTTACAATTAGGGACATTTTGGGCATGACTCTAGCCAGGAAGCGAACTGGCAGAGAAGAGATGCTGGCACCACCACCACCACCACCACCACCAGCAGCATTGAAAAATTGGAAAGGCGAATGAGAGGGCAATTGGCGACCCGCTCACCTGTTTCACCCCAGGGCAAAGCACCCAAACACTGTCAGTCTTAGACGTTTGGCAGCAGACTTCCAGAGCTCAGACACAAGGCCCTAGCGTAAGCTGGCCACTCCGGCGGAGGTAGCAGGCGTTGCCACACCGCAGACAGAGGCAGCCAGGGGGGAGAAACTGCCCTTACAATTAGGGACATTTGAGGCATGACACTAGCCAGGAAGCGAACTGGCAGAGAAGAGATGCTGGCACCACCACCAGCAGCAGCATTGAAAAGGCGAATGAGTGGGCAATTGGCGACCCACTCACCTGTTTCACCCCAGGGCAAAGCACCCAAACACTGTCAGTCTTAGACGTTTGGCAGCAGACTTCCAGAGCTCAGACACAAGGCCCTAGCGTAAGCTGGCCACTCCGGCGGAGGTAGCAGGCGTTGCCACACCGCAAACAGAGGCAGCCAGGGGGGAGAAACTGCCCTTACCATTAGGGACATTTTGGGCATGACTCTAGCCAGGAAGCGAACTGGCAGAGAAGAGATGCTGGCACCACCACCAGCAGCAGCATTGAAAAGGCGAATGAGTGGGCAATTGGCGACCCACTCACCTGTTTCACCCCAGGGCAAAGCACCCAAACACTGTCAGTCTTAGACGTTTGGCAGCAGACTTCCAGAGCTCAGACACAAGGCCCTAGCGTAAGCTGGCCACTCCGGCGGAGGTAGCAGGCGTTGCCACACCGCAGACAGAGGCAGCCAGGGGGGAGAAACTGCCCTTACAATTAGGGACATTTTGGGCATGACTCTAGCCAGGAAGCGAACTGGCAGAGAAGAGATGCTGGCACCACCACCACCACCACCACCACCACCACCAGCAGCATTGAAAAATTGGAAAGGCGAATGAGAGGGCAATTGGCGACCCGCTCACCTGTTTCACCCCAGGGCAAAGCACCCAAACACTGTCAGTCTTAGACGTTTGGCAGCAGACTTCCAGAGCTCAGACACAAGGCCCTAGCGTAAGCTGGCCACTCCGGCGGAGGTAGCAGGCGTTGCCACACCGCAGACAGAGGCAGCCAGGGAGGAGAAACTGCCCTTACAATTAGGGACATTTTGGGCATGACTCTAGCCAGGAAGCGAACTGGCAGAGAAGAGATGCTGGCACCACCACCACCACCACCACCACCACCAGCAGCATTGAAAAATTGGAAAGGCGAATGAGAGGGCAATTGGCGACCCGCTCACCTGTTTCACCCCAGGGCAAAGCACCCAAACACTGTCAGTCTTAGACGTTTGGCAGCAGACTTCCAGAGCTCAGACACAAGGCCCTAGCGTAAGCTGGCCACTCCGGCGGAGGTAGCAGGCGTTGCCACACCGCAAACAGACGCAGCCAGAGGGGAGAAACTGCCCTTACCACTAGGGACATTTTGGGCATGACTCTAGCCAGGAAGCGAACTGGCAGAGAAGAGATGCTGGCACCACCACCACCACCAGCAGCAGCATTGAAAAATGGGAAAGGCGAATGAGTGGGCAATTGGCGACCCACTCACCTGTTTCACCCCAGGGCAAAGCACCCAAACACTGTCAGTCTTAAACGTTTGGCAGCAGACTTCCAGAGCTCAGACACAAGGCCCTAGCGTAAGCTGGCCACTCCGGCGGAGGTAGCAGGCGTTGCCACACCGCAGACAGAGGCAGCCAGGGGGGAGAAACTGCCCTTACCATTAGGGACATTTGATTCATGACACTAGCCAGGAAGCGAACTGGCATCGAAGAGACACTGGCACCACCACCAGCAGCAGCAGCAGAATTGGGAAAGGCGAATGAGTGGGCAATTGGCGACCCACTCACCTGTTTCACCCCAGGGCAAAGCACCCAAACACTGTCAGTCTTAGACGTTTGGCAGCAGACTTCCAGAGCTCAGACACAAGGCCCTAGCGTAAGCTGGCCACTCCGGCGGAGGTAGCAGGCGTTGCCACACCGCAGACAGAGGCAGCCAGGGGGGAGAAACTGCCCTTACCATTAGGGACATTTGATTCATGACACTAGCCAGGAAGCGAACTGGCATCGAAGAGACACTGGCACCACCACCAGCAGCAGCAGCAGAATTGGGAAAGGCGAATGAGTGGGCAATTGGCGACCCACTCACCTGTTTCACCCCAGGGCAAAGCACCCAAACACTGTCAGTCTTAGACGTTTGGCAGCAGACTTCCAGAGCTCAGACACAAGGCCCTAGCGTAAGCTGGCCACTCCGGCGGAGGTAGCAGGCGTTGCCACACCGCAAACAGACGCAGCCAGAGGGGAGAAACTGCCCTTACCACTAGGGACATTTTGGGCATGACTCTAGCCAGGAAGCGAACTGGCAGAGAAGAGATGCTGGCACCACCACCACCACCAGCAGCAGCATTGAAAAATGGGAAAGGCGAATGAGTGGGCAATTGGCGACCCACTCACCTGTTTCACCCCAGGGCAAAGCACCCAAACACTGTCAGTCTTAGACGTTTGGCAGCAGACTTCCAGAGCTCAGACACTAGGCCCTAGCGTAAGCTGGCCACTCCGGCGGAGGTAGCAGGCGTTGCCACACCGCAGACAGAGGCAGCCAGGGGGGAGAAACTGCCCTTACCATTAGGGACATTTGATTCATGACACTAGCCAGGAAGCGAACTGGCATCGAAGAGACACTGGCACCACCACCAGCAGCAGCAGCAGCAGAATTGGGAAAGGCGAATGAGTGGGCAATAGGCGACCCACTCACCTGTTTCACCCCAGAGCAAAGCATCCAAACACTGTCAGTCCTTGGCGTTTGGGAGCGGACTTCCAGAGCTCAGACACAAGGCCCTAGCGTAAGCTGGCTACATTGGCGGAGGTAGCAGGCGTTGCCACACCGCAGCAAGTGCAACCAGGGGGGAGAAACTGCCCTTACCATAAGGGACATTTGAGGCATGACACTAGCCAGGAAGCGAACTGGCAGAGAAGAGACACTGGCACCACCACCAGCAGCAGCAGCATTGGAAAAGGCGAATGAGTGGGCAATTGACGACCCGCTCACCTGTTTCACCCCAGGGCAAAGCATCCAAGCACTGTCAGTCCTTGGCGTTTGGGAGCAGACCTACAGAACTCAGACACAAGGCCCTAGCGTAAGCTGGCTACACCGGCGGAGGTAGCAGGCGTTGCCACACCGCAGCAAGTGCAACCAGGGGGGAGAAACTACCCTTACCATCAGGGACATTCAAGGCATGACACTAGCCAGGAAGCGAACTGGCATTGAAGAGAGACACTGGCACCACCACCAGCAGCAGCAGAATTGGGAAAGGCGAATGAGTGGGCAATTGACGACCCGCTCACCTGTTTCACCCCAGGGCAAAGCATCCAAGCACTGTCAGTCCTTGGCGTTTGGGAGCAGACCTACAGAACTCAGACACAAGGCCCTAGCATAAGCTAGCTACACCGGCGGAGGTAGCAGGCGTTGCCACACCGCAGCAAGTGCAACCAGGGGGGAGAAACTACCCTTTCCATTAGGGACATCTGAGGCATGATTTCAGCCAGGAAGCGAACTGGCAAAAGATACTGGCACCACCACCAGCAGCAGCGTTGGAAACGGAAAAAGGTGAATGAGTGGGCAATTGACGACCCACTCACCTGTTTCACCCCAGGGCAAAGCATCCAAAGACTGTCAGTCCTAGGCGTTTGGGAGCGGACTTACAGAGCTCAGACACTAGGCCCTAGCGTAAATTGGCTACACCAGCGGAGGTAGCAGGCATTGCCACACCGCAGCAAGTGCAACCAGGGGGAGAAACTACCTTAAACATTAGAGAGAAAAAATTTAACTTTCCAAGCTAAGAGCTGGGTAACCCAATTTGGGCAGATTGAATTTAAGAAAGGCAATCTGCTCCATCAGATGAGGTGCCATGCGTGAGCGCTGTGGACTCAGTATGTTTCCAGTCATAGAAAACACGCGCTCACTTTGAACAGTGGTTGGCGGACATGATAGAAGCTGCTGCGCAACCCATGAGAGTGCAGGCCACACACTCTTCTTTTCATCCCAGTAGCTAAGAGGATCAACATTAGGAGCAGAAGGAACTTCACAGAGGTAAAGTTTGACCATTTCAGCAGCACTACTCTCCTTTCTGCTGCTAGCTCTGTCAGATGGTCCAACTATACTGCCAAGTGCCTCTTCCCAAAACGCAGCTGCTCCACTCAGCTGTGTTGTGCTGCTTGTGGCACTGCTGCTGATGCTGCTGCTAGGGGTAGCAGACCACATCATCTCTTCCTCCTCCTGCACCTCACCCTCCTCGGACAGCATTCCCATTTTACGCTGCCAGTCACGCACCTTGTTGACCAATTGCTCCCGGTAGCTACTGAGAACATTGAATTTCAAAGCTAGCTTTCCCTTAATTCTTGGATCACAAAGGCACGCTAGCATCATTTCGGGACTCTCTTCCATTCGCTTGCGAAGGTGTACTTTTAGCAGATCCTTCAGCTTCCTGACTATGGCTGCTACGTCAGGATGTAGAGTGCCACCTTGAACAGCCTCACGGTTTCCAAGGAACACATCCATCTTGCTGCCTAGATGGGAGAACACTGGGATTACCTGGGCCAGACTGGCAGTGTTTGAGCTTAAATTTTCTGTGGCATCCCTGAATGGTTTAAGGACTGCCACTAGCTGGGCGATCACTGTCCAATCCTCCCTATTCAATGGAGAGGTAATCCCAATATTGTGCTCTGAGGCAAGATTATGGATTGCCCTCTGCTGCTCCAAAATCCTCTCTAGCATGTCTAACGTGGAGTTCCACCGTGTACTGACATCCTGACGTAGGCAGTGTACGGGAAGACCTGACCTCTCTTGCTCTTCCCTCAAAAGTTGGCTAGCCTTAACACTATGGTGAAAGTGCCCAGCGATCTTTCTGCAGCGGGACAGAACTACTGCTGCCACATTAGTTCCTTCTGACATTGCTGCCTTCACTACAAGATGGATGATGTGGGCTGCACAGCGCACACCAACAATATGACCATCTCGCAGCGCTTTCACCATATTGGCACCTCCGTCAGTTACCACAAAACCAACTTCAACATTGGTGCCCGCCTCTGCTCCCACCCAAAGGCTAAACATTTTCCTAATCGCATGCAGAATATTTTGGGAAGTGTGCTTTTCATCCATCACTTCTGCATGGAGAAGGAATGATCGGTAGCCTGCTGCAGCAACTTCCTTAGACACACCGGGCTGCCACCAGTGTGCTGTCAAAGAAAGAAAGGCATGCTGGGCGCTAGGTGCACTCCACAAATCTGTAGTGAAATGAACACACTGACCAGCAGCCTTGGAAAGCTCCTCTTTCACTGCTGCAACACAGGACCGATACAGCGAGGGGACAATGTTCCTGCTGAAAGTGGAACGTGACGGAACTGTGTATTGTGGAGCCACAGCCGCCATCAATTGTTTGAAAGGCTCCCCTTCAATCATGGAGAAGGATGCCCCTCCAACAGCAATGAACTGACCAATAAGTCGCGTTACTTTATTGGCCTGCTGTTTGGGCATCGTTCTCTTGGAGTGGAATGCCCCAAATTCTTCCAGGGTGGGCTGGGCATGCAGTGCTCCAACCTGCCTTGGTCTCTGGCTGCCAGCACTAGTTGCTGCTGCTGCTGCTGCTATTGGCTCAGAAGAAGAAGCTGTTGGGGTTTTTCCACGGCCACCAGCTATGCTGCCTGCACTAAGTTTTACCTCTGCATCTTTCCCCAATAGCACAGCGTTGTGTTGAGTGCTGAGGTGATGCTTCATGCTAGCACTGGTAAAATGGCCAGACACTTTCCCTCTGCTTATTAGCTTCCCACAATGTTTGCACTTTCCATAGCGCCCTTCTTCAACATTTTCAAAGTGCTCCCAAATTGGGGCGCGCATAGCCTTGGAGTGTGCCTTGGGTGCTGCTCTTACTGCTCGGGGTGGATGAACAGAGGCAGAACTAGTGGTGGTGGGACTGGTGGTAACAGTACTGGCCATAGTGGGACTGCTAATTGCTTTAGATTTGCTAGGTTTTGCTGCTGCTGCTGGTGGTGGTGATGGTGATGATCGTAGCGGAGAAGGTGGAGGCTCAGGGGAAAATTGTGCACTAGTCATTTGGACACTGCTCCCTGAGGAATCTGATTCCTGACCACTCATCTCCTCTACTTCCTCTGGCTCATAGTCTAGCTCTTCATTAGCCAGATCGAATGGAATTCCTGCTAGGCTGGAGCTAAGACTGATATCGTCGTGAGACTCGTGACTAGTAGTAGTGCGAGCAGGAAGAATAGACTCTGCACTTGGCCTCTCAGTCTCAGGCTCCTCTGCTACCTCGCTAGGTGGAGTTCCACTATGTGTAGCCCTCTCTCTAACTGTCTTTACAAAAATTTTGTAAGGACTTGGTGGCTTGCTAGAGGTACTAGGAGGACATGGCGTGGCGGTACCAGTGGGAACAGTAGGCGCAGCACTAGTGGTGGTAGAGGCGGGGGTGGTGGTGGTGGTGGTTTTCCCTACAAAGGAATGAGATCGCTTTGGTTTGGGACCCCTCTGAGTCTTGCTGCTAATTTGGCTCTGCTTGGTACCTTGCATGCTGCTGGTGGATGGGGAAGATGCTGCTTGGGGCAAAAGGCACTTCTTTTTAGTCACTGGGCTGGTACTACTTGTGCTACCCTTTAACTTTGAACGTGCTTCTGGTGCTTTAGGCTTTCCGTAAAAAACCATAGAGCTTGTGGGCCTAGCCGCACTACTACTGCCTGCTTTTGGTGCCTTTCCTTTACTTGATGATCCTTCAAGCAATGCTTCCCCAAATGATAAGCGAGAGCTTGGCCTACTTGGCCGACTAGACTGACGCAAAGGCTGCATCTTAGAGCTGGTGGTGGTGCTGGTGGTGGTGCTGGTGGTGGTGGTGGTGGTGGTAGATGGAGCTTGTCCCTCCTTAGTCCCAAAAGGAGGATCCATTTCAAATTTTGTGTTGTGTGTGTAGTGTAGTGTAGTGTAGTGTAGTGTAGTGTTTAAAAAACTATAAAAAAAAAAATAAAAAAATAAAAATAAAAAAAAGGAAAAACGAATTAAAGACAAAAAAATTTAGAGGAAGTTCTCTTCAGTGCTACTGCTTAAAAAGTAAAACTATGCACTACTGCACTGTGCTGTGTGCAATCTGCCAAAATCCTAAAGTTATTGAAATTATTAACTCAAGATTAACTATTTAATAACTAGCAGCATTTTATTTTTAATTTGAATTTACACGGGCCTAAGAGCTTAGCCTACCACTATGCTAGCCTAAAGCTATATTTCCTTACTATAAGTCTACCTCTAGGCAGACGCTCTCAAACCCACTAAGCTAAAGTGAGGTTAAATCAGATTCAGTATATGATTTATTAATTAATATTAAGTTATATAATATTAATAGATTAGAACTAATTTACTTATATATTATGTATTATAGATAGAAGAATATAGATTATGAATTAGAATTTAGAATTAGAATTACTTATATTATAGATTATGAATTAGAATATTATTATTTATAATATATTATAGATTAAGATTAAAGAAGATTAGAATTATTTTAGTACTACAGCTAGTAGCTTGAAGCTTTGCTTAGTACAGCTCGTCACAGTCAATTTTTCTTGAAAAGAATTAGAAATAAAATAAAATGTCACAGCAAAACGGTTATCTTCACTGCTTGCTGCACTCACTAGCCCAACAAGTTCACTTCACTGATGGACTGAGGTGAGCAAAACACTAAGGGTACTTTTAATAAAATTGAAATAAAATGTAAAATAAATGAGAAAATCTTTGCAAAAAACAGTTAACGTCACTGCTTGCTGATCAAAAAAAAACACAGCACTTATGCGGCTGCACTCACTAGCCCAACAAGTTCACTTCACTGATGGACTGAGGTGAGCAAAACAAATGAAATAAAATGAAAGATTAATTAAGAAAAATTGACTTGGTCTCTTACTGTTGCTAAAACAAAGCACAAACTATAGAGCTGCAGCACCAGTACTAATAAGATTAGCTGAACTATACGCTAGTAGTAATTAATTAATATTATTACTTTTATTTATAGCTAATTTAATTAACTATTAAGATAAGAAAGAATTAGAGAATTATTGATATTACTGATTTTAGATTAGACACTAGTAGATGTTCTGAATGTCTACAGTACACTCTACACTAGTATACTATTACTAACTATAACTGACAAATATATATATAATTTTATAATGAATTCAATTATTAATTATATTAATATTACTGATTTTAAATTAGACACTAGTAGATGAATGTCTACAGTACACTCTACACTAGTATACTATAGTATATATATATATATGACTGACAAATATATATATATATATATATATAATATTATAATGAACTATTAAATTATAGATTCTATTAAATTGTAATTTATAAATTCTATTTAATTTATTTAAGCAGGACAGGCAATAGGCACTAGTGCCAGCCCAGGGCAAGGGCACCCCAGTGCCACTGAGGCACTGGGTGCACTGTCAACTCAACAGCACTTACACTAAAGTTGATGACAAATTAATTTTAAAAAAATTAAATTAATCAAATTATTATTATTAAATATATTAATTAAGTAGCACTGAAGTGAGGATGAAGTACACAGTGAGAAATGGCAGGCTAAGGCTTACCAGTCTCACACAGAACAGAACAATCTCTCTCTGTAACGCTCGGATGCAGCACAGCAGTGTTGCCAAAGCAGTCACAGCGAAAAATGAATGGATCTCTCAGGCAAGCTCTGGTCTTATAAAGGCGCCTTCAGAATTCAAAAAACAGCAGCACAGGCATTGGACGAGACCCTTAGCGTTACGTCACAAGAGTGAGCTGATTGGACAGACGAGGATCAGCTCACTCCTGTTTGAAATTTTGGCGGTTGCGCGGCAAAAACGAAGACGATCACGAAGAATCTTCGATTCTTCGTGATTGTGAGTCTTCGTCTTCGCCTACGGTTTGCCGGCACTGTATTCTGTTCTACGTTCCTTCGGAACGAACAAAAAAACGGCCTCTTCGTGCTCGTTTTCATGTTCGCCCGAAGACGAATGCACAAGTCTAATAGAAACCAAAGAATGTGAAATTCAGTCTCTCGTTTACATTCACAAAGCCTACATACCCTCACAACTGTAATTTTAAAGATATATTTAAAAAAATCTTGTGAATTAATATATCAGTTTTAGCTTCAATATGTTGCAAGGCGGTAACATGTTCCCCTCTTGCTTCACACCATATCCAATGATTTCTAGACAAATGGGCATTATTAAACTGTCAAATAAAAAAATATTACTTGAGACAAATGTTTTTTTGGTTTTTAGAAAACAGGCACCAAATTTTCATCTTTTAATGATAACTCCATTTCTACTGCCTTTGTATGTGCAAATACATATCCACACTATGTTACTCCACTCCCTGGCACCACTAATCCTAGTCTCACCTCGACACTCTAACACCATACACTGATACACAAACTAACATGCAGTAACACACATATAGTATGTGCTGACCCCAAATACTAACACACACACACTCATGTAAACACCGTACACTAGCCTACACACATGCTGACACGCTCATGCCAACATCATACACTCACACACATATGCCGACTCCATATACTCACACGCATGCTAATATTCTACACATACACAATCTAATACCATACAATAACACACACCCTTTCTAACACCATACATGTACACACCTCTCCATCCAACCTGACACATGCCTGCTTACCTCCTACTACAGAAGGGTCACATAATGTGAGTTATATGAGACCCCTGAGACCGGAGAAGCTGTTCAAAACACTTTCAAAATACATTATGTGAATAAACTAGGATCACAATATCATTGGTTCCAATCTTTAAGTAACAAAAGCCTCAGTTACTTCATAATTTTTTTATTCCTAGTACCACATTGAAATATATTTTCAAAAATGTTGAGCTGTATTTCAGCTGTATATTAGCCATTTGTATGTGTTCTAATTGTGTCATTTTACCCTGATCTAGTAGACAGACAAACACTATTTATGAGGGGAGAGCTGGAACCTGTTGCCACAGGGTGCAGACAAAAGCAAGTGGCCCCATTGGCATCTTGCGCCTCCCCCTCGGTAACATACAGAAATACATACACACTCAGTCTACAAATATGCATAAACTAACACACACATTTACACACTAATGTTAACACATACAGATTTACAAATAAAAGCTCATGCTAATACTGCCACACATGCTAACATGCACACTTACATATACCGTATTGGCTCGAATATATATTCGGGGTCTAGTGCCAGACACCCGGGACATCTAGTCCCGGGCGCCGGGCAGGCAGCGGGGTTAGGATACAGATCCCCCGCAGCGGTGCAGGGGACCCGTATCCTACTCTCCGATACGCTCAGTCAGCCTCCCCTGCCAGCACTTTCCACTGGGGGGGTGCTGGCACGGGAGGTTGTCTAAGCGCATCGTGCGGACGGTCACCGGCTGAGGTTGTTTACCAGCATCGCCGCAGCCGGTGACCGTCCGCACGATGCGTTTTACCTCTGCCCCCAAGACTTACCAGAGCAGACTCCCGGGTGTCTTGCGGGGCCGGCGGGGGACATCTACGCAATACAACTTCCGGTGTCGGCACATCCGCTGAGTGGGGGGGAGGAGGAGGACAGTGGCAGCATATCTCGGGGGGAGAAGGACAGTGGCAGCATATCTCGGGGGGGAGAAGGACAGTGGCAGCATATCTCGGGGGGGAGGACAGTGGCAGCATATCTCGGGGAGGAGTGGCAGCATATCTCGGGTGGGGGGAGACAGAGTGGCCGCATGTTTTTTTGGTGCTTTTTTAAAGAAAGAAACTTTTTCTTTAAAAAAGCGCCAAACTTTTAGGGTGCGGCCTATATACCGGGGCGGCCTAAATCCGAGCCAATACGGTAACACCAATGCTAACACACACATATACACATACACACCCATACTAACACACACTCATCCTAACACACACTTACACACACCTGTGCTAATACACACACTTACATACTTATGCTAACACACACATATGCTCATAAAACTAAACATGCACACTCACACTAACACACACTTACGCATACGCACTCATGCCGACACAAACACTTACACACTCATGTGTGATTAAGATTGGGTCATTCTATTGTTTCCAATGCTTTTGAAACCTTTATTTTTAATTTGCTAATTGGTGGCATTTCTCTTAAAATCAAAACATATTTCAAAAAAGTGTTTTGTTTAGTATATTAGTCTTTTATTACTTTTTAATTAATAATGTTAAGACCACATGATACAAAAAATTGTCCATTCTTTAAAAACCAAAAACACTATTGTAGTGGTGGCGGATAGAAAAAATGCTCCTTACAAGATTAGGCTCTGGATCTGCCGATGTGACCTCCAGTCCTACTGCTGCGGCACAGACTTGCAGGTCTGTGTGCGTCTGCTGCGGAGCACTGAGCTTAGTCTTTTTGCCAAGTCTGTGCTGACGCTGCAGAGCAACAAGAGCTGAGTGCCCTGGGTAACACAGCATGTACTTCAAGTGCATTGCTAGCTAGATGGACTCAGGAATGGGGTACTAGATTATCAGGGAGTAAGCAAATCTTGGGGGTTCAGAGCGGGAGGCAAAATGCAAGGTTAAAGCAGGGAAATCTATTCTTCAAAACATTACATTTTTTTGTAGGCCATGTTCCAGCTCTCTTTTTGACAGTTTTCATAACTGCTCCTTATTGTTCTGCCTGTTGTAAACAATGCAATGACTCATTGTTTATCACCCAGCCCGACTAGTTAAAATTCTAGGTAGGAAGGTAGCATTACCATAAAAAATCAGCCACAGTGCAGTGACTGTGGAGAGAAGGTCAGCCAAAACAATACATGACTGACAACTATGGTTTTACTAAGGTCTGCATATAAACAAGTTTTATTGGAACAAATTAGGTTTCTGTCAATGCTAACCTATATTATATACCGTATTTGCTTGATTATAAGACAAGTTTTTTCCAGATATGAAAAATACCCCTCGTCTTATAATCGGGGTTGTCTTAAAATCAGACCTCAAATAGGTCTGACTATGAGACTAAGCACCGGGGGTCTCAGAAGCACCGGTAAGTTTGGAGGAGGGAGGGAGTGTTAAACGGGGGCATAAGGCATTTCTGGAGGGAGAGTGCTCTGTGAAATGCCTTTTAACCCCCTTAATGCCACTCTGCCTCCAGAAATGCTTTTTAACCCTCTATATGCCACTCTGCCTCCTGAAATGCCCTATACCTCCCTATATGCCACTCTGCCCCATAATATGCCTTTTAACCCCCTAAATGCCAGAGTGGCATATAGGGATTTAAGGCATTTCTGGAGGCAGAGTGGCACATGGGGGGTCAAAAGGCATATCATGGGGCACAGTGGCATATAGAGGGTTAAAAGGTGTATCATGGGGCACAGTGGCATTTAGAGGGTTAAAAGGCATATCATGGGGCACAGTGGCATATATGGGGTATAATGCATTTCTGGGGCAGAGTGGCAAGCCTGGGGCAGATGTGCATAACTGGGAGGGGGGCAGGTTGAAAAAAAAAAAAAGGAAATAAAAACAAAATATTTTTCTCAATATTAGCTTTTATTAGCAAACAATTGTTAACATAGTTTACATGAATTAACATTTACTGGTTCAACTTTTTTCCTATAGGGTCGTCTTATATCCACCCTTATATTTTTTTCATAAATTAATATTCAGATTTTGGGGGCTCGTCTTATAATCAGGGTCGTCTTATAATCAAGCAAATACGATAATTATATATTTTATTATATCATTTTAAAATCCATAAACAACTTCCTATAGATATACTTAGTGTACAGAACAGTAAAATGTTGGACTAGAAAAAAGTACAGATTCACTTTAACTGTTAGATACTAACGTGGACAAAATGAATAGCATATGCAGATAAATAGCGTGTCTTTCCTTCTACTACAGCTGTGTTTTTTCACAGCAAGGGGGCATGGACCTCAGCAGGCAATAAAATGTGTAGCTTAATACAATCTGGAAAGTTACATATTGGCTACCTCTGATTTTTGTAAATAACGGCTTATTTCCCCACATGATTGTTTTGTGAATTTGCTCTAGAATTTGGGAGTGTTGGGTAAATTGATATTAGAGCTCAAATACCAGTCTAATAACCACAAAAGTCATTTTATGAGCTGTAATATTACTTCAAAATAATTTTCCTTCTGTACATACACTATATATGGTCTTTGAAAACTTTGCCTCCTGGGATACGCTGTACATTTTACAATGTAATTACCGTATTAAGTAGCTGAAAATGAAATGCGTGCCAGTAGGTGGCGACGCATTCTAAAAGATGTACAGATTTACAGAACCTTAAAGCGGGACAGAGCAGATCTCAATAAGTGTCAATGAGTGGAAAAATACATTAAATTTAAAATGTAAATAGCAGTATGCATGATAATGTAATAGAAAAAATACTGGAAATTTCAAGTTATATCTGTGGTATTAAAACAGCTTAATAATGAATGTGTCATATAACACACACACATATTAACTATTTATCTTATATATCCTGCTTGCAAAATAAAATACACTTAAGTGAATCGAATAACAGTCCTGCTCTACTCATAAAAGTGTACATTTTCCAATACACCCTATGAATTTTAAGCGAAGCCCTTCTGGTACTGACATATGGTATGTCACTTCTTAATTCCTTATCAGTTACCTGTTTTTCATATACTTGCTAGATTATACGCAGATCTGAGCAAAGCCAAGGGATGGAAGTACATTAGCATGAGTATGCCACCTACATACAGCTGTTTTGGTCTTTGATATCATCAGGGCAGGACAGGAGCAGCTCTGACATCATGCAGCAAAATAAAATACATATCTGTCAAGCCTGCTCTGATGTTATATGTATTTGATTAATTTGTGATAAATTGTACAAAGTTGGAGAGGTATTTTTGATTACATACTGTAAAGGGTGATCACACCAAATTTTTTTTAAAAAATTCCTTCTGTTTACTTACTATGCATTCTGTCAAATGATACAATTTTTTGAAAGCATTCTTACTTTACAGTATTGACAAGTATTTTCTAAAATGACTACAAGCCAAAACAAAATATGAAGGTTTCTTCATTAACAACTTAAGGACCAGGCTGTTTTTTACTTTTTGTACCATTTGGGACCAAGGCTGTTTTAACACTTTTGTGGTGCTCGTGTTTAGATGTAAATTTCTCTTCACTCATTTAGTGTACCCACACACATTATATATTGGTTTTTTTCAGCACAAGAAGGGCTTTCTACCATACCATTTTATTGATCATATTATCTAATTTCCTATAAAAAAAAAAAAAAAATATGATGAAAAATTGAAAAAAAAACCTTTTCTCACTTTTTAAAAAAAAATCTTTTACTCTATCCAAAAAGCTAATGAAAAAACCTGCTAAATAGGTTCTACTATT
This sequence comes from Spea hammondii, assembly GCA_029215755.1. NCBI lineage: Eukaryota > Metazoa > Chordata > Amphibia > Anura > Pelobatidae > Spea > Spea hammondii. Next base: position 75,533,252 of record JARDYJ010000001.1, read on the forward strand.
TGTCCTGAGTTTAGAAATACCCAATGTTTTTATGTTTTATTGCTTTTCTCTGCAAGTTATTGGGCAATAAGTACAAGTAACGTTTTGCTATTTCAAAACCATTTTTTTTCCAAAGCTGGTCATCCTGCACTATGTGCTATTTCGGGTATCTTTAAAGCCGGCCAATGCAATCTACCCCATTAAACCATATATTTTTGAAAACTAGACACCTCAAGGTATTTCAAATGCTGTTATTTTAACCTTTGCAGTTAAACCATGCATGAGATTCTACCACCAGCCTTTGCCAAAGTTTTTTTTTCACACAAATTGTACTTCAGGTATAAATTTAAAGCTCCAGGTATACGTCACTATCAAACAACACCCCAATATGTATTCAGCAACATCTCCCGAATATAGTGATACCCCCTATGCATGGGTTTGTCTGGTGTTTGGGGGTTAAAAGGCCACATTTGGGATGTGCGCTCCCCCCCCCATTTTGGTCAGTCTGTGCCTATGCCCTATCTTTGAGCCCGGGCCACCCCATCCAAATATATATATATATATATATATATATATATATATATTTTTTAAATAGACACCCCACCGGTATTTGAAATGTTTTTACTTTAACTCTTTCCATTTGAAGATTTTTGGGAAGATACATCACTAATTAGCACTTGCTCATAATAATAAACTTTTTAAAATTTTGCTGGAACTTCTTCCCATTTTTTAAAAACATTTTAAAAATATTTTACTAATCACATTGTGATTAGAAAGCAGGGCTCCATTGACTTGCATGGTTGAGCCTGAGTTCTGGAGACCTCTAGGTCGTCACCTGAACGTTTTTGCATGAGTTGTCTGACCCGTCAATGGATGTTAAGGGGTTACACAGCATGGCAAACCAGTTGGCACCACTGACAAGGACCATTTAGAATGCCAGTGTGGGCATAGCCATGTTCCCCTCAAATTCATTTGCACCCTACACAGGCCCCAGACACGTTTTTCATATTTTTTCATCCCCCTGGCCCAGGTGCTCCAGGCTCTACTAAACAGCATGTTGGCAAAAATCACAGCTACATAGCTAGCTAGCATTTCTTGTCTAAGTAAGTTCCACAAATTAGTTACATCTTATTTGGGTATTTTATATATTTACTTTTTTCTTGACAAGAGTTGTTTTTTATTTTTATTTTTAATCCCAGCAAGCGTTAGCCATTTGCTGTAACAAATACTTATTTCCAAAGTACGCAGCCACAAAATTCTAACTGAAAACATGAACATATGATAACCACTCTGAGTTTTGATTGACCGGGACCCTCCTCAGCTAATCCTCATTATTACATGCAACCCTGTGATGTTCAATAACAATATTTTACAGACAGTTTAAACCATTTATCTCCAGAATTCCTGGCTAGGATGTGTCTTTAAAGACATGTATAATCTTTTACAGGCTTGTTAGATGCAATTATTTGTGAAAAGAAAATTATTGTTTGTCTGGCTTAGTCCCACTTTGCAGCATAAGTTACAGCTGCAAAAAAGGAAGAGAAAAAAAGGTCAGGTAAGCTCACACTGTTGTTTTTCTCTGTGTGTGCGAGGCAATGCTTTACATGCCCACAGGCAACAGGTTATCTAGACTGACTTAAAGGTTGTCAAAATCAATTTACAAAGCAAAAAACATTTCTCTTATATTCTGGTGTACAATCCCTAATGTTCAAGAGTATGTAAACAAACTACAGACACAGGATTTTGTTTTCTTGGAAGAAAACTGGATAAACCTAAACAAAAAGCTGCAACACGGTCAAATAAGCTTGTATCCATCACAAAATTTATGGTAACTGTTTAATGAGGGACTCGATAAATAGTAATTGAGATTAGGATCTAGGCAGAGCAAGCTTTAGTTATGAATTTAGAAATGAATGGATTTCTACGACGTCTTGACAATGTAAACTTGGGGTTATTAGGAAAGAAAATAACTAGGTTATTTACAGAATTAGGTTCTGTACTGTTATGCAATAGTTTTCCATAGTTATAATATTACAGAGCTTCTAATATCTATTTTTTTATTATTATTAATATGCCCATGGGGTTTTTAAAACACTGCAGTGCAATGTTGTCCAAGTTTTTTTATGACATGGAGCAATTATCTGACACATCTCACCCTTAATGAGAAACAATCTCTTGCAGTGGAGCTTGTGGAACATATTTTACAGGCATAACTCACTTTAAGACATTCATTTTAAGGACACTGGCGAGTAAGGACATGGTTGCAGCACAACCATTCCCCTCTTTACGTACGCTCGCTTCTCAAGAATGACAACAAAACAGCATGTAGGCAGCCCGTCAGTTCGACCCAGTGCAAGCAATAAGTGAAAAAGGTAGTGCTTTGCTTTAAGTACATATTTGTTTTAAATAGATGTTTTGGAACCCATTGTGTACATTAATGTGAGGTATGCCTGTAATTTGCAAAAAAAGTGGTTTCAGTGATGATGGTCATCAGGGTACTCCTTAAGATGAAAATTCCACTTACAGACCCAACCACAGATGTTTATTCACATACTACACTATAGTACTATCTATCTGGATGTTTTATCCACTATGAATGCTTTGATTATTATGATTAGAAACAAGGAAAGAGTACAGATACAATATTCACATGTTTCCTACTACTTCACTACAAATTCTGCTGTTGGGGCAACATTCGCAAATATTTTGTCCAGGACAGTGACAAGTTTATTGACTATCATAACTTCTTGGACCACACAGCATCTTTATCCATCCTTTTTCTATAGTACAAAACTACACATACAGTCTTCTGTATTTCTTGCTTTCATGTATTTAATTTTGTTATGAAAATGGCTTGCATAATATTTTGCACTACTTCATGTGATTAGCAACTCCATTTGACAAAACAAGCATATGCCATTTAAGTGCAGTACGCCTTAAAACTGGAAACACTCCTTGGTGAGGTAAGGATCTTGCTCAGCTACTTATAGCTCACTACAGGGAACAAGTATGAAATAATAGCTCCAGGGACAAATGGCTTTCTCATCAAACCTGAAGTGATGAGGACTGGGATGGGAGAGCAACTCCACTATTTTTGAAAAAATACTATACTTAACTTTAACAAAATATTTCAGATGATTCGGCAGGTAACTTTGATTACTCATGCCTAGTCTTGAATCCTGTTTTAAATGCTGATGCGTCGACAAAGTAAGGTACCCTACTACTATTTGTTTTTGTTGGAAGATTCAAAAAGTGCACACTTACTTTGCGTAAAGATATAAATACCTAAATGTTTATGGCAGGGGGTATGCAGTGCAATTTATTTACCATATGGATAATATATATATATCTCAATATATATTGTCTTATATTGTCTATAATATATATTGTCTATTATATATATATATATATATATATATCTCAATATATATTGTCTAAAATATAGATAATTTAGGCTGATAAAGTCAGAAGTGACTCACTTTTAAGTCTCCTAATGACTGGTCATATACTCTACTCCCTCTCTATGTTACAGGAAGCCCAGCCACAAAGCTGTAGCAAGCATCATATGCCCAATGTTCCAAAACCACAGGACAATTAAAAACACAAATTAATAAAGTTTCATCTATAAAAAAGACATCCCTTAAACCTGTCCTTGAAAGGGGACACTATTAAACATATATAGCTTGCCTAAATATCCATTGTGCCAATGATAACACACTATGTTAAGGACAAAACATGATTTCAAACATATCAAGCCTAAAGTGAAGGTTAACTTCATGTTAAGGCAGATACTCTAGAGCTATACATTTGCTAGCAATTATTCTAGAACCATATGTGGTTTTCTCATGCGCTATACCCTTGCACCTAACATTGTTTCCATTATTCTGGGCTAGATGCCAGAAAGATGGATAGCAACTACTTCACACGCAGTTTTAAAGGGACACAACTTAAGTTTGTAGAATTTTATTGTATCATGCTGTCATACAGGATAAAAACATAAACATATACCATATCGGCTCTCTGTAGAGATTGTTTAGAAATATCCCTTACATAATAGTTATAAAATAAATGCTGAATGAGGCTAAATGTCCATGGCTATATGGAGCTGTATTGCAATGGAAAATACAGGGTAATTTTATTTAATTCAAAATCTGAGCATGTGGCTGTCTGTTTGGTTTGTTATACGTATAGACCAGACAATCAGCTGGGTTGTAGACGCAAATTAGATGTCAGCACATAACTAGTGCTTCCGAATATTGTTATTATTATGCAATATCTCCCTAAATAAGTATAGAATTGCAAAGGGTAGGTTCAACTATTAAGGCCCCAATGTACCTTAAAACAGTAAACCCTATATAATATTAAAAGATGAAGGTACATCATGCTGTATGTTTTTGTTACTGAAATATTTTTAGTTTCCATAAACATTTTAGAAGCATTGTGATGACATATTTACACATCAATAGTTGGGGATATTGAAAAATAGTTTTTCTTCCTACATCTTGCAATACTTTTATTAGAGTTGTGCAATGACTATTAATGCCAAACAGGATTGTTTAGGGTGAAAGTGGAGAGAAACCTAACTCATTAGATTCACTGTAGTATTTGATCACTTCCCAGAAGTCAGCAGTAATCGCCCTTGCCCAAAAGAACTGCTGTAAATCTGCTTTATGAATAAATAATAATGCTAGGGTTATCTCTGAGAACAGAACTATTGACATACAACCAGCAAGATCAAAATCCTTTCGTCACAAATGTCCAAATAGCCCTAGAATCAACTAAGAACTACAGAGGTGCCCATGTGTTTTTCAATATTTATTATAATAATTTTATAATGATATTTATTATTTTATCAATCAATTTGACTTCAATCAAGCCTACAAATACCGTAATCTCAAATGACTCAAGTAATTAAAAAGTCTGTTTTAGCATAAAAGGTGATTTTTAAAATGTCCTCTACCTAATATAAAGTTTCAACACTATGATGTAAGATGAATAAGTACATGCACAATTTTAATAATGGAATAATGCAGGTTAAATTAAATTGCCTGTGGTTATTAAAACTTTTAGCATAGTGTGTATGAATCATTAATTAATGTAATACATATATCAATAAAAAAAAGATATGTAACAAGCAGTATTCTGATATATATATCAAAATATCTGGAAAAGACTTGAGAGAATCTGTTTTCCTGCTCATGTAATTGGAATCTATAATTATTAACATAACTTATAAAGTGTGGTACAGCTTGTTTAAGCAGTACTTAACCAACTGGGACTGGTAAAGCAAACAAACTTAGTGTTTATTTATATAGGACTCTTGGTATATTGCTGTATACTAGTGGTTAAAGCATTCTTGTAATGCTATTCAAAACTTTTCTATTGGGTATGCTTACAAGATTCAAGAAAGTACAAATCACTTATGACAATGGTGGGTAATAATTTGTAATATAAAGTTGTAAATACGTAGAAAACAAAGTATGAGGAGTTTTCATTGTACAGCCCTGCGGAATATGATGAAGCTATATAAAACAATAACAGTGACAGTATTCATATATCGCTCTTGGTGAAAATTTAGTTTCTTTCCAAGGTCAACTGGGTGAGTGATTTTATTCCCTATAAATGAAGTTCTTGGAGAACTGGCTAAAGACATACTCCCACCCATCATACAAACATGTCCAGAGATCTGGAAAATGTATTGCATATCAAGATGATAAGGGAGTTGAGATTCAAAGCAGGTGTTACATATTCAACGTCTGAAGTTTTATGTTCTTAAGGAAAGACGTTCAGACAATTTAAATAGATGATGTGTATTTAAAGAACAAAATTAAAAACATGTGTTTAAAGAGACATTTACCCACAGCTTCTTCCCCTCCCCCAAAACCTCCGTAGGCTACTCAAATTGTTTTTGTTAAATGTAGTGGAGGGCTCGACTGTGGGGATGACATTATCGTTAGTATGTCTAGAAACTTTTGAGGCACTTATAATATTAATTTTGCCCGTACTGTTAAAAAAACACTAGGAGTTAACAGATCAATTCACATTTGTAACATGTCATGTTTAGTATTATGAATCAACTGAGATATAGTGAAGAAACAAAAAAGTCTTAAAAAGGACCATATTCAGTATTTGGAAATATGGTGGGTCAAATAGGTAATTTCAATAAGTCAGGTTATACGTTTAAAATGTACCAAGACATATGATTCTCATAAAAAAGAGTCACCAATATTACTTTCTTTATTATCTACACTAAACATATAAGTTCCAATAAAATAGAAAGTTATTAGATGTTAAAATAACATGCCTATTCAGCAGGAATTCCTCCATGTAGACATCGCCCTATTTACTTTTCCACAAATAGGTGTTAACTATTGGATACACCTCTTCCACCTGCAGTGCTAACATTTAACTCTTGACATTTTTTTACCAGTTCACCTGATACTGGCGTCAGTGTCAGACCCCTCACCTTAGAGGGGACTAATGTCCAGGCCTCCTGAACATCACAAGTTTTCTTCAGGGCACAATTGAACCATGAAATATGTGAAACCAAAAGATGTTTTCAATCGCACAAAGTCTATATCTGGATTATTTCCCAAGAATAGTGATAGGTGAACATTACTTAATCTAAGGATGGCTTTCAAGGATGAATTTAACCTATAGCTAAATCCAAGATGCACTATGCTTGTGTTGACTGTTGTGCTTCCACCTCTTGTAATTTCTACATCTACTAGTAACATCACACTTAGCTTACACTTTCAGCTACTGGCCATCAAGAGACACGACACGTTGAAGAACATTTTATGAGGTGAAATGTAAATTTTCATATATAACAGAACAGCATTTTAATCTTAAAATATATTTAGAATGAATAAATACCATGAAGAAAATTAAAATGCATGTAAAATTAAAAAAATATCATTTAAATGTAAAATTGTCTAATTTTATGGATACAGGTCTGAAATTAAAATTTTTGGGAGAGTGCATTTCTTGAGTTTAGAACCCACGGCTGAATTTCCAACCTAAAATAATTTAGAAAATGTAAGCTAGAACATATCTATGCCCAAACAACCCTTTCTTATATAGGAATTGTTAAGAAGCTTTACTTTACCTTTAAGAACACTATGAAGGAAGCAGTTATTCCAAAGTACTGATTAAACTACAATCTAGTGTGCCAAAATGCAGGTTAATCATTGTACAGGAAAGATGCTTAGGACTAAATATTTTGTATCAGAAGAATTCAATGTTTTTTCCCATGTTTTCCAGAAATATGTTACTAAATAATGAGTCTTATTTAACACTGTATCACTGCTAAAGCATCAGATGGTGGTTGAGAGCTTCACAGGTGTCTGGTTTCTAATTAAGACCAGCATCTTAAATGTATAATTTTAGAAAACAACAAATTTCCAAGAACTCTCCTCCGCACTCACATCATGGACCTCATTTAAAGACTCCTTCATGGTTAATGATGAAATAATTTGTTGACGAAGAGGTAAATGGCTCTTTAGATGCTTTCTAAGTACAACGCAAAAAAAAAATATATAATATATCATAGTTATAATTCTGAGTCAGGATACTAAAAACATAACAATCGTTGTGGAAATAAAAAGAAATATTCCTGGAGATTTCCTCTCACTCGGCGTCCCTCACTCTCCACGCAGGGAAAGCAGGGAGACAGAGGCCTCGCGCACACAGGACTCCTGGAAGATAAGTGAACTTCAAAGGGTGGGGATGGTATATAGTGAGAAGGGGAGGAGAGGGGTAGATACTGAGAAAGGGGGGAGAGGGGGTCGATAGTAAAAAGGGGGGTATATAGTGAGAAAAGGGGGGGAGAGGGGGGAGATAGAGAATGAGTGAGAGAATGAATTAATGTGTGGATGCAATGTGTGAATGTGTGAGAAAATTTAAGAATTAATGTGTGGATTAATTGTTTGAATGAAAGTGCGAATTGGTGAAAGGCAAAGATGATACGAGCAGGGTGTTTGAGCCTCGGGGACCAAGATGGCACAGGCAGAGTGTTTATGGGTTAAAGATGGCACAGGCCAGACTGTTTGGGGACAAAGTTGACTCATGCTTTGCTTTTTGTTGACAAAGATGACAAGTCCTGTGTGTGTAATTTGGGTGCTGGTCGGTTCTATGTGGGCAGTGTGGCCTTTGGGGTGTGCAACCTGTGATCTGTGCCTATAATTTAGGGATCAATTGATCTATACCTGCAGAGCTGGGTTTGTGTGCTATGCTATGTTTCCATACATTATTTATGTATACCTGCAAATACAGTATCTGTATGTCTTATTCAGTTGATCAATACCTGCAATGCTGTGTCCATGTGTTGTTTATTTGATCTATACCTTCAGTACTGAGTTTACATGTAATTTCCAGTTGATCTATACATGTAATGCTGGGTTTGTGTGTTAATTTGTTGATCTATACCTGGAATGCTATGTTTCCATACATTATGTATACCTGCAAATATAGGGTTTGTATGTCTTATTCAGTTGCTCTATACATGCAAGTGCTGTTTTATGTGTTGTTTATTGTATCTATACCTGAACTACATGGAGTGAGTAAAAGAGAGGTATGGCTTAGTGAATGAGGGGACAAAGAGAATTTGGTGATATATCGGCAGCAGGGGCTAATATTAAAGAATGAAAACTAACTGCCAGTTCAGCTGTTATTTTGAAATCATATTTCAATCACGGTCTTTACTTCAAAGAGATACGTACATATTATGCAGTTAAAAATGCATGTCTAATGCATATATATTTATACACACCTGTGTGTGTGTAATCTCATGCACTTCATAATGTGTTCTTTAGTGGCAGAAATAAAATGTGGTCACCCTAATGGGCAGCTGTTTTGTCCTTAATGGGACATACTGGCTTACTGCTACTTTGCACCAGAAATGCTCATTGTAAACATTTATGAAAATAATTGTCAGTTTACCCATGTTCTGCTGTTACTCGTTTGAGGGATTTATGCTACTTCTCATTGAAAGTGTTGCATGGCTAAGCATAGTTAGGTTAGGGGATATAAAGCCTTCAAAAAGTGATATCATAAAATAAAAAATAAAAAAGAGAAAGTTCCCTTTTGGAAAAACTAAAATCGTATACTATGGAGTTTCATTCTCAATTTGAAATGTATCCAGCTATTTGGAGCATTGTGAATCTACCCCAATTTGTGACATTGTGCGTGGTGGCAAGAAATCCTAGTGCAGGGAAGACAAGGGGTTTATCCACAGGGAGAAAATCTGAAGCAAAGTGCTTAAAGTGACGCAATCTCCATAGCAACCAACATACTGTTCTTCCTGGCTGCACAACTTTTACAGATTCATCAGATCTGCTCTTTATACATAATTCCTCGTTGTATCACATGCAATTTAAAAACATGCATGTCCCTAACATGTTCAGCTGAGCAGTAAAATGGTTAAGAAAGAAAAAAGTATATGGAATGGTTGCACCTGCAGCTCACAGTATGTTTTTCCCAAATAACCTTTTCCTGTTTCTCTCTGCGATGAGACAAAATTAACTGTTTGACATCCACAGAGAGCAAAACATTGCACTGCTCTTTTAGATCATTCTATCTATGAAGAAAGCAAACTTTCCCAAACTATCTACCTGCTACAAAGTGCATTCAATATTACAATTCAATAATTCAATTATTTATTGACATTGACTCTAGAACACATATTGAAAAATATACTTTAATTTTATATTCCGAGTTGTATGTTTTTTAATCTTAAGAATAATTTCGATAACACAAAAATATATATTTTGTGTGGACATTCATCTATAGAACTAAAAGCTTCTGTTTGATCTATATATCCATTAATAATCCTCAGCAAAAGGCATATGCATTTACAACGTCAGTAAATATATAATTTTTTTTTACAAGTTTGAGTTAAATATCTTGTACAAGACATATCAACCAAATATCTTGGTACTCATATTGATGTTACACTCTAGCAGAATTACTATGAGAGATTCGAAATAACCATCTATCTAGAGAATAGGAAGGAAAAAACTGAAACCTCACCTTAAACTAAAGCTACAAATCAATTGATATTTTCCCAAATATGCTGCCAAGATGCAATATCTCTGCGTTACCATAAGAAACACATGCCGGCAGGCATTCCAGTTATTCAGTGAATGTGAGTATTGTAAGAGAAACAAATAGGGTTATGACACTTACAGCATACATTGCTTTGACAGGTTTAAAAGTGTGCACGGGCTAACATCTGTAACCCGGGGCACAATGCCAGGGATAAATGAACCCCTCATCGTATCACAAACAGTGAAAAATGATATACTATCCAAGAGCACTTGTTGATTTATCAGCATTGTTCTTTTTTCACATGATCTATTAAATATTGATAGATTATAGGGTTTGTTTTGTTTTTAGCTGCCAGATATTACTTCTACAGTCATCTGGAAAGGCATCTAAGCAAGTTCATTAGGGATCATTTAGCTGGGTGTTAGAAAGCAGCAGCACCTAATTCCCCAGGTCCAGTGGATCGGAACATAAAACAGCTGGCTACACCCAATGGGAGTTTTATTCCACAGTAATAAATGTATTCCTTCAACTGTTAACATATACATACTTGCTTATGCGATATTCCAAAATAGGCAGGGCCGGATAAACCCACATATGCTAGTTTAACTCATGCTGAGGATCATGGGAGTTGTAGCTCAACATAAGAGTTACCTGGCTGCCGTTTGTTTTATGTGTTTTAATGTCTACTGCCTAACACTTAATTTTATATATAAACATATATCACAGACAATGATCAATCATCAACTATGTAACTACCGAAAAAAAAATTTGGGGCAGTTAAGAGTTTCGCCATAGACTTATTTAAACTGGCAACATACAGGTTATGTGTAAAGTGCAAGTGTGGAGCAATCACCATGGAAACCTAAATGTAAAATCTGACTGCTCCAAATGTAACATTCGCATTATACCAAACACTAAGTCCTAGCAGTTCTACATTAGTGTAATTCAATAACAATTTAGCGAGGACTTTGTGTGTCCTACTGTATGAGCAAGTAACCCTGCAAGTGCCAGTGTGCATCAGTACTGTTGTGCTGTGACCTTTGGCAGCCAAAGGGTAAATAGTGTCAAAGTACTGGTTAGGAGGATTTACTGACTGGTAACAGCCACAATATACACAGCACGATACACTGCCAGCACTGCCAACGTAATGGGTGTAGCCTAAACTCAATTGGGTCTCTGATCAACCACCGTGCCAAGCAGCTTAAAGGCTGCTTTTAATATTTTAACCATACGGGCAACTAGATGTGGCGGAATCTAATGCTGTCCAATGTCAGCAGTGTATGGATCTTAAAAGGGAACCCTCGGGCTAAAAAAAATAGAAATTGGCATCAGTGATGAGACTCGTTTCGATCTCTTACTTGGCTTTGCATAAAATGAAGCGCGATCTATTGGTAACTATTATTTCACTGGGGTTAGTATGTATAACTGATTACTATGAGAGTTCGCATTTCCAATTACAAGGGGCACCGTACAAGGCGCAAAGCGAATTAATGAATTCATTATGCAGGGTGTCAAGGAGCTGACTAATAAAACAAACATTTTCCTCCCTGGCTCGTAAAAACACAGCCATTTATTGTTATCGTCAGTCAAGTGCTTGATGTACTCACCGCTCAGTGATCTGAAGCTCCTCACTGTATTCCCGTCCTGGAGAGGGATCTGATGCGGTGAAGAAGACTCCCTACCCCTTCCTCCAACACCGCGGTATTTATCATAAAGCCGTAACATATGCTCCGAGACTGTGTCTCCCAGAGGTAGAACGGCAGAATCACCTACTCCAAGGTGTACCCCGGCACCCACTATACCACCCTTCACCTGCGCTCCAAAGCCTAGACCCAGGCTATAGCAGACCCACAGCAGTAGCAAAATACCACAACGTGCCATTCCTAGATATGCCCAAAGGAGGGTAATTGCGAAATGCAAAACGTGTATGCGGACCACCAATGTTACAATGTCAATCCTTCTCAATGTACAGTTCAGTCTTCACAATTTAATACAGATTTCAGAAAGCAACACCAGAAAAGAAAGTTTTTCTTTTTTTTAAACCTTGTTAATTGATGGCTAAAAATCCCAGATTGGTATTCAAGGGATATGCTGTAGGAAAGTTTGAAAAAGTCTCAGCAGTGCGTGCAGGTGGACTTGGAAGACTTCTGCTTGAGTGTCAGGGCTGCCCCGATGCCTCGGTATCTGTGATCTCCGCGGCTTGCCAGCGCTCAGACTGTTCCGAGAGGCGCTGCTTGCCGGTGGTTCTGTGAGCGATTCCTGGGGTTGATCCCGTTTAATGTTGCAGCTAATCGTAGGTCCCTGGTGTGACCAACCTGCAAAGCCCGCGCTAGCCAAGTGTGCAGCCGTTCACTCTTCTGCCTCCCCGTCTTGTCCCTGCTCTGCAGATTGCCTGCGTGTTCTTATTGCTGGTCCTTTACATTCATCCTACAACCACACCTCTCAAACTCCACCCTTTGCTGAGTGGATACCGCCCAACCTTTCTATTATTATAACATTTTACTCCTCCTGAACACCTAAAGTGGATTCTCACCCAGTACATCCTGAAGTCTAGAAATATATTTGTGTGTGTGTGTGTGTTTGTGTGAGTGAAAATTGAGTCTTTATGTAAAGTTGCTAATTGGGCTAATTTTTAGCAATAAAAACCTCACACAAACACACAGACTCAGGCGGTCTCACACACACACACACACAGACTCCGGCAGTCTCACACACAGACTCAGGCAGTCTCACACACAAAGAGACTCAGGCAGTCTCTCTCACACACACATACTCAGGCAGTCTCTCACACACGCAGAGACTCAGGCAGTCTCTCACACACACAGACTCAGGCAGTCTCTCACACACACAGACTCAGGCAGTCTCACATACACACACAGAGACTCAGGCAGTCTCTCTCACGCACATACAGACTCAGGCAGTCTCTCTCTCACACACAAAGACTCAGACAGTCTCTCTCACACACAGACTCATGCAGTCACACATAAATAAGTAAAATTTACTGCAAATTTTAACAAGTTAAGGACATGCTTGCAGATAATTAATTGGGATGACCTCTTTGTCCTAAGAGACAAGTAGAGTATATTTAAACTCACACTTCAAAAATATATTTCTACACATGTACCATTAGGAAGTAAATCTACAAAAAAGAAAGAAACAAAAAACCAATTTGGATGAATAAGTGTTAGGTAATGCAAAAAAATAATAATTGGCATTTAACCCCTTCGTGACAAAGGCTGATTTTACTTTTTGTACCCTTCGTGACAATGGCCGTTTTAACATTTCTGCGCTGCTCGTGTTTAGCTGTAATTTTCTTCTTTCCCGTTTACTGAACCCACACACATTAGATATTGTTTTTTTCAGGACAAGAAGGGCTTTCTTTAGATGACATTGTTTTGATTGTATCATATTATTTACTACTAAAAAAAGTATAAAATATGGTGAAAAATTTAGAAAAAAATGACTGTTTCTAACTTTTAGTTGAAAAATCTTTTACTCATCTATAAAAGGTAATGAAAAAACCTGCTAAATGGATTCTACTATTTGTCCTGAGTTTAGAAATACCCAATGTTTTTATGTTTTTTTGCTTTTTTCTACCCATTATGGGGCAATAATTACAGGTAGCGTTTTGCTATTTCAAAGCCATTTTTTCCAAATCTGGTAATTCTTCCCCCCATGTGCCATTTCGGGTATCTTTGAACCCGGCCAATGCAATTTACCCCATCAAATCATATATTTTTGAAAACTAGACAGCCCAGGGTATTCCAAATGCTAGTATTTTAACTATTTCCATGCACCATATCTACCACCAGTTTTTGTCAAACTTTGTGGTAGTCATTTTTTTGCATTTGTTTTGTCACACACATTTTACTTCAGGTATGAATGAAAAGGTTCTCGTATAGGTCACTATCACAAAACACCCCAATATGTGTTCAGCAACATCTCCTGAGTACAGCGATACCTCACATGAATGATTTTGCCTGGCTGTTTGGGGGCAAAAGGGCCACATTTGGGGCATGCGCATTTTTCAATGTTGAACTTTGGCATTTGGGGATCCACTGCCTATGCCCTATTTGGTACATCTTTGAGTCAGGCCATTTCAGTGTGCCCAATAAACCCATATATTTTTGAAAACTAGACACCCCAGGGTATTTCAAATGCTAGTATTTTAACTCTTTCCATGCACCATATCTACCACCAGTCTTTGTCAAACTTTGTGGTAGTCATTTTTTTGCATTTGGTTTTCCACACACATTTTACTTCAGGTATGAATTAAAAAGTTCTCGTATATGTCACTATCACAAAACACCCCAATATGTGTTCAGCAACATCTCCTGAGTACAGCGATACCTCACATGAATGATTTTGCCTGGCCGTTTGGGGGCAAAAGGGCCACATTTGGGGCATGCGCATTTTTCAATGTTGAACTTTGGCATTTGGGGATCCACTGCCCATGCCCTATTTGGTACATCTTTGAGCCGGGCCATTTCAGTGTGCCCAACAAAACCATATATTTTTCAAAACTAGACACCACAGGGTATTTAAAATGCTGGTATTTTAACTCTTTGCATGCACACATTTTACCACCAGCATGTTTTCAAAGTTTGCAGTAGTATTTTTGTGTGTGTATTTTTCCCACACACACCTACTTTATGTATGAATTTACAGCTCCTGGTTTATGCCGCTGTCACACGACACCCCATAATGTGTTCAGCAACATCTCCTGAGTGCAGTGATATCCCACATGCATGGGTTTGTCATTTTTGTGGGAACTAAAAGGCCACATTTGGTACGTGTGCATTTTTCTAATTGGAAATTAGGTGTGTGGCCATCCTTCCCCCGGTGTTAATTGGGACGTTGTTGAACCTGGCCAATTCAATTTACCCCATCAAATCATACATTTTTTAAAAGTAGACACCCCATGGGCATTTAATATGCCAATATTTTAACTCTTTCCATGCGAGAATTGTTTTAAGCTAATATGCTAATTTTAGGACTTGCTCACAAAAATATATTTTTTATATATATATATTTTTTTTTTGTCTTTTTAAAAAAAAAATTTTAACATTTTTTTTCAACTTGGAGGTTCCCCTGATAGTGACATCAGTGGGAAATGATTTTTACATTTTACTAGTTTTTTACTATTTTTTTTCTAATATTATTAATTTTATTTTATTTTTACTAATCACACTGTGATTAGAAAGCTGGGTTCCATTGACTTGCATGGTGAATGCAGTACCTGTATTCAACCTGCAAGTGGAGCCAAAGTTCTCTAGATGGTCTGGACCATCTAGCGAACTTTTAAAATTTGTTGGTTCCTGTTATAGGGCAGCGGCCATCTTGCTTGATGGCGAAGATCATCGTCAGCTGCGGCTGTGACCGCTCTCCAGAGCGGTCACAGCCCATCGAAAGGTAAGTGTTTGGTGTCGCTGGATGCCTCCTGATCGAGGCATTCCAGCGACACCATTTAAGTTTAGGAGGCGATCGTTGATCGCCTCCTAAACGCTTTTAAAACGGGCGTCCGCCGCCATACAAAGTATGGCGGATGTTGACGCCCCGTGGAGGGGCCAGAGATGGCCCCTTCGTTCCGATCGCGGCGTTGCTGAATGCCTCGAGGTCGAGGCATTCAGCAACGTTTTTTGGGTGCAGAAAGCGAAAACAGATCGCTTTCTGCACCCGTTTAAAGACGTGCCGGTCCTGGCACGTCAATTGTCGTAAAGCACATGCTTTTCCGTGTCGTGCCAGGACCGGCAATTGTCGTTAAGGGGTTAAACTGTACAAGTCAGAGGGCTTAGTGGCATCATATGTCAAGTATCAAGATGCCAACAGAGCTTGCAAAGGGGCTATTAGACTGGCTTAATTTAACAATGAGAAGATGATAGCCAAGGAGAGTAAAACAAATCCAAAAAGATTTTTTTAAGTACATTAATGCCACAAATTTAGGAGTGACAATGTAGGTGTTTTGAAATCTGGAGATGGTAAGTTAATTAGTGACGATCAGGGAAAGGCAGCAATACTAAATACCTTTTTTTTCATCTGTATATAACAAAGAAGAGCCACTACCTGCTGATTGGCAATTCAACATTACAGAAACCTTAAATCAATTGTAGGAATGGCTGACTCCAGATAAAGTTTTTAAACATTTAAGTAAACTTAAAGTAGACAAAGCTCCAGATGGGATACACCCAAGGATACTACGGGAAGTTAGTCAAGAAATAGCCAGACCACTGTTTTTGATTTTCAAAGATTCTTTCCAGTCGGGAATGGTACCAAAGGATTGGGGGAAAGCTGATGTAGTTCCCATTTTTAAAAAAGGATCCAAATCTGATCCTGGGAACTACAGACCTGTAAGCTTAACATCTGTGGATGGGAAAATGAGAGTTTATTAAGAGATGGCATATAGGAATATATTGTCAACAATGATATCATCAGTAGGAGTCAGCACGGTTTTGTGAAGAACAGATCATGTCAGACTTTTAATTGCTTTAATTAAATTGCATTTAATTGCATTTTATGATGTTGTGAGTAAATGTATAGATCAGGGTGTTGCTGTAGATGTTGTCTATTTAGATTTTGCAAAAGCATTTGACACTGTTCCACACTAGCGGTTATTGTATAAACTAGGACAAATAGGTCTTGGAGAAAATCCCTGTGTTTGGATTAGAAATTGGCTTAGTGACAGGGTGCAAAGAGTTGTTGTTAATGGTAAATTCTCAAGCTGGACAACTGTGGTAAGTGGGATGCCTCAGGGTTCTGTCTTGGGTCCAGTTCTCTTTAACTTAATTATTAATGATCTTGAAATAGATATTGGAAGTCACTTGTCTGTGTTTGTTGATGACACAAAATTAGGTAAGGTTATAAAGTCTGATCAGGAAGTAGCGTCTCTTCAGAATGATTTGGGTAAACTAGGGGACTGGTCAAATAAGTGGCAGAGGAGATTCAATATAGATAAGTGTAAGTTACCAAAAATGAAGTATGCAACTTACACTCTTAAGGGCATTGCATTGGGAAAAGCAGAAAATGAGGACTATAATTGTAGACTATACAGCAGTTGCAAAAGCCAGTAAGGTACTGGCATGCATAAAGAGGAGTATTAAATCACGAGATGAAAATATAATTTTACCTCTTCATAAAGCAATGGTGAGGCCTCACCTTGAATATGCGGTGCAATTTTGGGCACCAGTTTTAAAGAAGGATGTTATAGAGCTGGAGAGGCAGGCTACAAAGTTAATTAGAGGAATGGAGAATTTTAGTTATGAAGAAAGACTAGAAAAACAGCTTGTTTTCACTTGAAAAGAGACATCTAAGAGGGGATCTGATCACATTGTACAAATACATACAAGGTCAGTATAAACAGCTCTCTAGTGATCTATTCTCCAAGAGGTCTCTACAAAAGACATGGGTCATCAGTTGAGACTTGAGGAAAGGAGATTTCAGCATCAGCATAGGAAAGTGTTCTTCACAGTAAGAACAATAAGAATATGGAATTCTCTGCCTAAGGATGTTGTGATATCTAACTCTGTGGATATTTTTAAAAAAGGTCTGGATGCTTTTCTGGTTAAGCATAACGTAAAGGACTACAACTGCTAAAATGACAGTCGTATTAGAAAGTTGATCCAGGGAGTCATCTGATTTTTTTCCCCTGTTGTGGCATAATTGGTAATTGCCCCAAGTAGGGTTTTTTTGCCTTCTTTTGGATCAACTTTAGAACTAGATATGTGTGAAAGGTTGAACTTGATGGACTGAGGTCTTTTTTCAACCTACTATACTATACTACTATACTATACTACTGTAAAAAGGGCACTTTGAACAATTTCACGTTGTTTAGCAAATACATATATGAAAAGCAGTTAATCAAAGTGTTCAATTGATTGAGATTTTTTTATGTGACATGCTATTAATAAAACATTTAAAGAGCCACTATTTTTTTTTAAATCTACTTCTTGGAAACAAGGTGAAAACTGCATGTACATCAAGAAACAATTTGACTCGAATTGGTATATGCCATTTTCACCTTTTTTTTCTAAAAGTATATTTTCTTTTACAAATCTATGATGCCTCTTTTGATGTATTATCAATTGCATTTGTCACATAAAAAAATCTCGATCAATAATCTAAAATACTTTTAATTATCATTAATTAATGGTAATTACCATTATAATAATAACAAATATATATTTATAATATATATACAATTATACATTTAACATTAATAATAAATGTTTATTTTATTAATAATGAAAAAAAACATAAGCAAATTATTACCAGAGTAATACCAGAGTCACATAACAAAAAATCACAATCAATCTAAAAAGCACCAGTACATACTTTTAATTACCATTAATTAATTAATGCTAACTACCATCATACCCTTAAAGGTTGGTGGTATTTTAAAGATACATTTATATTTAAAGAAAAAATACACATTAGTGGAATGGTAAAACAGTATTTTATCTAATGAACAGGAATACATGTATTTTAACATTATAGGTATCTATTATGCAGCATAGGCAGCATAGGTGATATACAGACATTTGGAAAGCCAATAGCCATTTTAAGGTCCCCCCTTAATTCATAATGCACCTTACTTATAGATATGCCCCTCTGCCCCCCCTAAAATGCAACTCTGCCCCCCCAGATATGCCACTCTGTCCCCCAGATATGCCACTCTGCTCCCCAGATATGCCACTCTCCCCCCCGATATGAGACTCTGCCTCCTGATATGCTTTATGCTCCCTGATATGCCACTTTTCTCCCCTAGATATGCCACTCTGCTCCCCTGATATGACACTCTGCCTCTTGATATGCTTTATGCCCCCCTGGTATGCCACTCTGCCCCCAGATATGACACTCTGCCTCAGATATGCTTTATGCCCCTCAGATATGCTTTATGCCCCCTGATATGCCACTCTGCCCCTGATATGCCACTCTGCTGCTCTGATATACCACTCTGCCCCTCTAGATATGCCACTCTGCCTCCTGATATGCTGTATGCCCCCTAGATATGCCACTCTGCTCCCCTGATATGCTTTATGCCTCCCCTGATATGCCACTCTGCTCCCCTGATATGCTATATGCCCCCCCTGATATGCCACTCTGCTATCCCATATATGCCACTCTGCTTCCTTGATATGCCACTCTGCTTCCTTGATATGTTTTATGCACCCCTGATATGCCACTCTGCCCCCTGATATGCCACTCTGCCTCCTGATATGCTTTATGCCCCCCCCTAGATATGCCACTCTGCTTCCCAGATATGCCACTCTAACCCCCCCCAACTTACCAATATATCCCCAGACTCCCTGGTGCCTAGTGGGGGCAGCCGGTGTACATCTGCCTCCAGAGAGGAGGATACAGGTCCCCTGCAGCACTACGGGGGATCCTCATCTCTGGCAGCCGGGGGAAGCCTATGGGATGCGCTCAGACAACCTCCGCTGCTGGTCGGTACTTCCGCTGGGGCTTCTATGGTGGAACACAGGAAGGTCATGTAAGGCCGGCGCTCCTTCATAGAAGCCCCGGTGGAAGTGCCGGCCGCAGCAGGGGTTGTCTGCATCGCACAGACGTCCACTGGCTGCCAGAGAGGCATATCCAGGTCCCCTGCAGAGCTGCTGGGGATCTGGATCCTCACCCTGCTGTTTGCCCACAGCAGGGCTAATTGATAAAGAAAAGGGGAAAAAACACCCATCCCGGGCGTCGGGCGATACGAATTACGCTAAACCCCGATTATAGGCCGCACTCCCACTGTAAGGTATGATTTATAGGCATCTCATCCATGTTTAAATTCCGACACTTCTACTGGGAGGCTGCTCCACTTATCCACCACCCTCTCAGTATTGGGCTCCACAGCTCCCTTTATGGAGAAACTAGCAAAGACCACATTTTTAACTACGTCAAATTCTTCTCTGCAGCCCAGAGATTCATGCAAGCCAATTTTCAATGAATGTATGCCCTTCACTATTAATGATCTATGTTTTGTGTGTTTTAATCCACAAATTTATCTACAGATTAATTTTATCTTTATCTACAGATACAATTCTACAGTTTTGGATTGTCTATCTATTTGTCTATCATCTATCTATCTATCTATCTATCTATCTATCTATCTATCTATCTCAATGTTATTATTCTTTAAAGAGATACTGTTTCTAAGGGAAGACATAGATTGCTAAATAAGACTTGGTAACAGAGAACAGGTGGGCACCCTTGGGGCATTTAATAAATTATGAAACATTGGCACAGATAAATGTTCCATGATTACAGCACGCAAAAGATAAAACGAATACATTCTTTTGCTTTTTTTTGCTTTTTATTTTTAATAATACGCCAGTTTTTTGTGTGTAGCATTTGAAGACCACCAAGTTAGTAAAAGCTATGCGATCCACCCAATCCAATAGAGATGCTAATGGCTTATTACCTTACAGCTATACATTTTTATACAAATCTCTTGTTTGAATCTTCTCGTCGCAACAGAGCAATTTGAACATTTTAAAATTTCTTAAAGTGCACTGCTCTAGGGTAATGGGAAGGACTTAAGGGTTGCTATAATCCTTAATAAAACTTTACATTTTATATTATTTATAATAAACTATTGTCTGTGCCAATGTGTTAAAATATATAATTAAAGAAAGCTTGTTTAAGTGAATACAATTAATAATACTTGATGGCATGACATAATCAAAGGCTTGTTGAGTGGGTAAAAAAGGCAGTATGTATCTATGAATGGCTGTGTGTATGTAAGAATGAGAGTGCATATATAAGTGTGTGTGTGCATGAATCTGTAAGTGTGTGAGCATGGATGTAAATGTGTAAGTATGTGATGAAGCATGAATATGTATATGTAGGTGTGTATGTCTTTGCATGTGTCAGGATACCACCCTGCCAGTCTTGACTATGTGATAATTATACCTACCGTCATGCTTACCTGCAGCCACTAGTTGTCACTCTTCCCTCTCAGGGAACTAATTACTAGAATTAATAGAATACTAATTATATTGGACAGCTGAGCCATGTTAGTGTTAGCCCTGCCCTTATATACCTGCTCTGCCTTCCAGTCAGGGCATTTGCATTGGAGTGTAAGCAACCTACTGCTGTGGCACTGTATTCTACTGATCTTCCGGTTCTGATTCGGCTTGTTTGTGACCATTCTCCTGGATATCTTATTTGGCTTTGTAATTGCGTCCTTCTGTTACTGACCCAGCTTGCCTGTGACCATTCTCCTGGATACCTGATATGGCGTGTTGACTGTGTCCTTCTGTTACCGACTTGGCTCGTTTTTTTTATCACGACTTATTGCTTGAGGGCTTCCTGCCATGTGCCCTGTCTGAGGGTCTCCAGTCCCCCAGCTATAGATCTGAGTCTGAGGTGCCTGTTCCCTATACGAGTCTAAGGCTCCATCCAGCCACAACGTTCCTCATAAGAATTCAGCTGTGTTCCCTGCCACAGTGCCCTGTTAAGAGACTTTCCAACCTGTGTATTAAATACGGCCCTTATCCTGTTCGTGTCTTGTTCTGCTGTGTGTAAACCAGTCCTGTTTGTATTACCAGATCAGCCAGCACACTCCAATATAGATTCTTTCCTAAATATCTAGCCTTTTGTGTGTGTGTTTTCTCTAAGCCTGTCTGTACCATCCTGTCCGGTATCATGCATCATGGGGTACAGACAGAGGCTCAGGTATCCCCTGCAACTGGGCTCCTACCCGACCTGCTTACACAAGTCCTGACAGCATGAGTGTGTAGGTGTGTGTTAGCATGATGGTAAAAGTGTGTTTTAGTGAGTGTGTGTACGTTTGTGCAAATGTGAGTGTGTAAAAATATGTGTGACAGTGCATACGTGACAGGGGGTGGGGACAAGGGATTTGCTAGTACCAAAATATATCGACACCCCCTCCTAATTATTTAATTTAGGTGTTTCAGCCACACTCATTGCTAACAGGTATATACAATTAAACACATGCCATCTCCATGGACAGACATTTGCAGTAGAATGAGTTATTCTAAAGAGCTAAATGACATTAAATGTGGCACTGTCATAGGATGACCCCTTTGCCACAAGTCTGTCTGTGAAATTTCGGCCCTGATCCTACTATTTGTGAAGTGGAAGCATCTAGGAGTAACAACAGCTCAGCCACAAAGTGGTAGATTTTACACACTCACAGAGTGGCCCAGCTCAATCACCTGTCCTCTGTAGCATCACTCACTACACATTTCCAAACTGCTTCTAGAAGCAACATCAACACATCAAGTACTATGCACTGTGAGCTTCATGAAATGATTTCCCATGGCTGCACAGTTGCACAAAAACCTAAGATCACTATGTCGGCTGGAGTGCTGCAAATCACACTGCCATTGGACTCTGGAGCAGTGGAAATGTGTACTGTGGAGTGATGAATCACACTTCACTATCTGGAAGTCTGACAGACCAATCGGTGTTCCGTAGATGCCAGATAAATAATACCTACCGGAATGCAAAGTTTGTTTTTCAGGGTTTGGGCTAGGTCCCTTAGTTCCAGTGAAGGGTAATGTTAGTGTTACAGCATAGAAAGACATTATAGACAATAGTATGCCTCCAACTTTGTGGAAGGCCCTTACCAGGATGACTATGCCCCTGTGCACAAAGCAACACCCATAAAAACATGGTTTAACAAGTTTGCTTGGAGGCACTGCACAGAGCCCTGACCTTAACCCTACTTAACACCTTTGGGATAAATTGGAACACTAATTACGAGCCAGGCCTTCTTGTCCAACATCAATGGCTAACCTCACAAATGCTCAACTCTCTTTCGACTGGAAGGGACATACTCCAAAACCTTGTGGAAAGCATTCCCATATGAGCGGAGGCTGTTATAGCTGCAAAAGGGGGCCAACTCCATATTAATGCCCATGGTTTTGTAGTGGAATGTCCTACAAGCTCATACAGGTTTGATGGTGAGGTATCCACATATTGTACGTAGCAGATCTTTTACTTGCAGTTCTATAAGCGACCACTGAGAGCATGTTAAAATGTAACATGAAAATGCTAGCCAGTTAGACTGGTGGGTCTCTGACCTGTGTTGCCACCTTCCTCTGAGCCAATCTGTAGTGGCTATACAGATGCATAGCCACTCAGAGTAGCTCCTACGCAGAATGTTTCCTAAAAACCAGGTCATAAAAATGATGCCAGTCAGGAAGCAGAAAAAACTTATTGGGGATTAAGGACAATGTTATCAGGTGAAACAAACATAGAAACCTAAATAAAATTGTCTGCCAATATCTCTTGCCAATCAGCAGAACAAAAATCAATCAGAATGGTGCTGCAAGTTATGGCGGGACAGAGACATTTAAACAAAATAGCCAAAAGGCACATAAAAGGTGGAGATACTGTGCGAGTGACCAATCGGGAATTTGTCTACATTTTGACTGTACCGTGACTTCCAGGCATGAGTTGGTACACATGTGAAAAACATTGCTTGCTGAGAGTGCTACATGTGCTGGCAGGCTGGCACACTGTGGAATACGTAAAACAGAGAACAACAAAAAAAATGGTAACATGACTGAATCCTGTCTAAAAAAACACACTTTATGTTTGTGTTCATTTGATTTATGATTTGTTACACTTTATGAATTTGTAACAATAAAACATGTCAGGCATATTCTATTTCACAAGATTTAAGTATACTACCATTTGGTAGACCATTTGTGTTACTGAAGTAACAGTAGCTAGTTAATGTAGTAGTAGCTGGGAACTTCCCACATATATTGGCCTAGAGGCAGGATCCAGGTGGGAAAGGGCTAGCCATACAATGGCTGGGTTTGCCACAAATAGGTATGAGAGGGGAAATGGGATAATTGGGCAAGGAGCGGGATTTTTAAACAAGCACAGATCAAAAGGCTGCCCTCAATCGACCACCAAGCTCAATGTGAACATTAGTTATTTCCAGAATGTGTCAGCCATGCAATCTAATTATTTTACAATGTTTATTCTACAGATAAAAAAAGATGCACTTAATTAAATTGTTAATCAGACTTTTTTGGTGCTACTTTTAAATATGTAACCTTGTATAGGTTTGAAGCTATGATAAATGAGACAGTAGGTCAATGTGAGATGTTATTAGTACTTACTAAGTACTTGTACAAGTTGACAGATTCCCACAGATTAATCATTGAGATAAAACACTGCAATGGTAACTAGACAGCCATGCTTGTAATCATCCTGCTAACAAGTAGGTTGGACTGCTGAGAGATAAGAATAGTCTAGACTACAGTTTATACAGTGAAATTTCATGTTGGCTTTTAAAGATCAATTATGTTTGAAATAGTTGCCTTTTAGGTTTTTTATATGTGTGATAAGTTGATATTAACGTAGAATACACCAGTGCCTCTAACATATAAGAGCAGCACCAATATCTATGTGTTTCCCTCAATCACAAATACTTTATAACATAACAACAAACAATATTTTACCCAATTATATATACTGTAGTGTAGTAAGGATATAAGCATAAAAAAGAAAGGTAAACAAAAAACAAGTATAGTGTAGTATTGCAAAAATATAACTATTTAGATCGAACACTCCAATGCACCCACACTTTAGTTGGAGTGCAAAACTATTTATATCGACTATATATATATGGGCCAAAAACAATTCAGGCAATTTTTTGTTTAGTTTTAGGTCCAAATGTCAATTACTGCCCTTTTGGTTTTGTTGTCACTCACCCTCACTCATTCACTTTTACATTCACTCATGCTCTCTTACACTCTCTCACATTCTCCTTTACTCACTCACACATTCTCTTTTACTCTCGCTCATGCTATCTTACACTCTCTTTCACTCTCACACACTCTCTCTCAAAGTCTCCCTACTTTCTCCACCAACCACTTTCTGTAGCTCCACTTTTTCTCTTGTCTCTTCTTAGTCTTCTGTCTTCTTTCTTTGTCCACTTCCCACTGCTATCAGCTCTAGGCCTCCTGAAGCGCTTCTGCAAAATGGAGGAGCCTTCGCATACACCCCCTCGCTTTACTGGAGGAATGGGGGAATGGCTGACCCTGAGGTGCGCAGCGTGGTGTCATCCTCGATGTGCCCGAACAGTTGAAATCCTTGTAATGTAAGGATTGGCTTTATCCATTAGTGGAAATAACACCTTGAAACCAACATTAGCTAAAAACCCTATTTTGGTCTATGTAAATGTTATAACAATATTGAAAATAACAAAATATTTATAGCATTTTGTTTTACTCGGTGCTTAACAAGCAAACTGTCTAATAATGAGATGGATCTAGTTTTTAGGTTTTTATTTATTTCTTCCTTTATTGCGACATACTAAGTATGTCTGTGCTCATTTTGTCCTATAACAAATAACAATAGTGAAGAAAACATGCATTAATAGTCATTAATAGGGAAACATGTAAAGCGTGTGAGCGTAAGAAGTTTTACTCTCCAAAGTAAAAACTGAAATATCCATGCAATATAGCCAAATGTATAACCGATTCAATAAAGCCAAAGTAATTAAAAGAGCTTCAGAGTGTCCTTGCAAAACTTTTAGCAGACTTATTTAACTATGGACAGCAGTAGTGTCAGAACTGTGTATTCGGCAATTGTAGTATCACTTCATAAAAAAAGGTACCAGAGAAGACACAGACAACTACAAACCAGTAAATCTTACATCACAAGTGGAAAACTAATGAGCGCCAAAAATGATTCAAAATTTATTTTTTTCCATTTTTTGGTACATTCATTTTTGGAAGAATATGGACCTCAGAATAGGAACTTAATGGGTTATCTAGTTTTACTAAATTTTTTTTACCATGGATACCAATTTCCCTTAGGTAAATCCCTTGCACTTAACCCAAGTAACTCCAAACTAAACTTAACTGATTTACAAAAGCACAAACTATAGGTAGTTTTCATACATTAATCTACTTAAAAACCTACAAAAGGTAATAGACCCCTTTTAAACTTTTTGTGATGGAAAATTTTCTTGACCCAAAACATCTTTTCATTTTATCTAATTATTATCTAGCACTTATATTCAGAAATGAATAAGAGCTTCAGGGTTAAACTACCTAGCACTAAAATATATCATATTTGTATGATATATACCATATATTGATTTCCAAATAAATAGACCATAATAGTAACTGATACAAAAAGGTTTTAAGTACTTTTGATGGCCCGTATTGTTTTTTTTAAATGTTATTATGTGGTGCTGTAGAATATTACATTTTGTAAATATTTTTCTTACTGCCTCAGAGATTGTTAAAGATGGGCAAGGATAAGCTGCACCTGTAACCTTGCATTAATAGCTGGGAGACAGAAGCCTCTTGTATGTTTTCAGAAGGCACTCTCACTAGGAGGTACAGACAGGATTTGGGTGTTCTGTTTTATCCTTCCAGTACCCAGTCTGGGTTTAATTTATGAGAATAACTTTATCATATGAATGACTGTATCGTTCTTGCATTCAAATGTAATAATCTGTTGCAAAATGTTGGAGATCAGGATATATACTGATATTTATATAACTAATAATAATTATATCATAAATCATGTTTATAATTGTTTTTCAAGGAATTCAAGGGATTATTTCTCAAATTTTCTGTGCTAGGACAATCATCTACATGTTCCGATATTTGTTGAGTGAAAATGGTCATGGAGGGGCAGTCTAATTTCTCATCAAACAAGAATGTGCAATATGCATTATTTACCTGCCCACTGTCCACATTTTGAAAGGAGAGTCCTGTGTGTCCAAGGTGTGCTGTAGTGATATTAACACTACTTTGGTAAAGGAGAATGGTTTGTGTTGTTTAGGTTTAAAAACTAACATTAGATGAATTGTCATTTTAAATTGCAGTTCAGAAGTGATATCGCCCAAATGTATTCTCAAAAAGACTCAACAATACTATAAGTATTCAATTCGCTACTTAAATATTCTTTCATTAGTGAACTGGCTGCAAGAACATTATATGAATGAAGATACTGCCCTATAGACCTCCAATTTTCTGTTGTGTCATACTCAGAAATGCTGGGCTTTGTAGGTAGAAGGCTGTGTTATTCACCCACAATATAGGGATTATCATTCAAGATTCAGATTAGTTTCTCTAGCTGCTTGTCAACCCAGGTATGACACAACTCTGGCCCAGCCAGAGGCTGAACTTTTCATGTAAATATCTCCAAAATAAAAACACCTACAAACAAAATGCATCATTTATACATATGTAGTAATTTAGTCATGGCAAAAGCTGTGATTGCAACAGTGTCCCTTAGGACATGTTTAATAGGATATGTTTAATAATACACAGCTGTGATAAAAGTAATTCTGAAATTGTAGGATATTTCCTTATTCAATCATACATGCACCTTTCACTGCTCACTTTTATTCATGTGCCCTCTCTTCATTTAATCACACACTGAAAAATACTCTTACTCTCTCAAGGCCCCTGTAGTAATCATTAACTGACTTAACTGCTTTTGCTGGAAATTTCCACAGTTTTGATGTCCTGTTGACCTTTACTGATTTTTCCCTTGGCTGTCACAATGTCATATCACGAACAAACCATTTATTGAGCCATGGTTTCTTTTTTCTTTTTCATGTTTTTACAAGGAGACATTGTTCTCCTGTTTCGTTCAATCTGACAGATGTTTAAAGAGGAAAATTAAATTATTTTCACCTATGTAGACTTGCTTCCAAATGGGAAAGGAAAAATGTGCTTCAGTACATTTAGTTAAAGGTGTAAGATGCTAGTGTCAGAATTAATATTATTTTTTAATGTTTCTGCACATAAGGCCCATGATTTAAAACTGACTTTGGTGACCATTTTATTTTTACACAATAATTATTTCAATAGGAAACACCGGTTGTTAAGCATGTGGTATAATTTTAT
This sequence comes from Spea hammondii, assembly GCA_029215755.1. Lineage (NCBI taxonomy): Eukaryota > Metazoa > Chordata > Amphibia > Anura > Pelobatidae > Spea > Spea hammondii. Next base: position 75,561,130 of record JARDYJ010000001.1, read on the forward strand.
GGGCCACAACCACTCCTTAAGTTCTCAGTTGCTATCCACTCCCTGTAAACTTTTTACTTGTGGTCCACAGTACAGACATCTGTATCTCCAATAGCTCCGGCCTTTTTCTTCCCTGTGCTGTTGCTGTAGGAAGTTTGAGATGAGATAATATCTTCGTAAATAAAATCTTTTGTCCAGGCATCAGCCTAACAGTGACATATGTAAAAAGGGCCTGTAAATCACAGCTTGCTTTTTTATTGCGTCTGGTTTATATCAGTATCTTAAACATTCTTTTATTTACAGATATCAACAGACAAACAGAAAAGTCATAAGCATAGTGTGCACGCGCACATAGGTTAGACCCCCATCAGGGAAGTCCCCTGGGAATTAGCATAGCTTAATGTACAGGGCACATATATGAGTGTGGGTGAGTGCGTAGGGATTGGTGGGTGCATGGCAGGGTGGGGCGTGCATTTAGAGGGGATATAGGGGTGAACTTTGGGTGACCTAAGTCATTGCCATTTTGTTAACCGTCTAGCAGTCACCTCCCTCCCTCCTCTTGTTTTTTCTTATGTCATTTCCCTGTTCTCACTTATTTTCTTTGTCACAGCAAGTGGGTGGCGTGTGCTTGCCGGTCAGGAATTGGTGTTGGTGGATACGGGAGGTGTTGTTAAGGATGGAAGGCGGGTCTCGATCCTCCCCTAACCTTTTGTGGTAAGGTCAATGACTTTGGTCGTGCCCACCGAGCTTATGGTCGGCTTGTGGTTAGCACTAGTAGATGGCAGCACAGGGAGTGGTTTGTTGTGTTGGACAAGGGGGGGCATGAGTACCTCAGTGGTTGCAAGTATGGAAGCTGGGAGTTAATTTATTATTACTGTGTTAGTTTTGGGGTGTTTTTCTGTGTAAATATTTATTGTTTACAAGTGTGCTTACTCTTGAAAATAGGCTAACACAGTATGGTTTGTGTTTTTATAATAAAGCTGTGGCCTGTTTCATCCATATACAGTTGTCTGTTTATTATTGGGTAAGTGGTTGGTGGGTTGGTAAGGGGTGGTTGTTTGGCCCGGAGCACTATCCCCACTTCTTCATACATGTTCACCAAACCAGCGCTGTAGCTGGCTAATAGCATATCGTGCTAGGAGATGTGTTCAGACAGATAGCTGAGAGGTGCAGAAAAGTTGATATGAGGGATTCTGCATGAATCAGAAAGCATGATTTTAGGCATCCTCAGAACTAAATTTGTACACATCTTGATTAAGATTACTGTATATATCAGGGTTGGATTTTGGTGGATACTAATTAAAGTAGTGTTTTTATCCAATTCAACATCTGACTTACTTATAACCCAGCAGTGCTTATTCTCTTCCCATTATGCCTTTATTATAGTAACACAGGAATGATTTACCTAGACAGGCAACAGATGATTTTGTGTAAACTAGATACATTACTAAAAGTGTGTACGTCTAAGAAAATATGGCCATCTTACAGGGTTTTTCTTAAGGGAATGTGTGACTAATAAAGCACAAACACAAGTGTATACAAAAATGTAGATTGATATTGAATTTGGAAACTGTTACAGGTTATAAAACACATAACATACGCAAACACTTGAGTAACTAGTTATCCCAGAATCCTGTGTACCTCCCAGAAAGTGGTTCACCCAACCCCTCTTTCCGGAGAGTTCCTGTATAAGCCAGTTATGGAGGAGATAGTCTATGAGAAAATATACACACATCTATGTGCAAATACAGCACCTTCTGATCAGCTGTCTTACCCCCTGGAGAGTATCCGATCTCAGTTGGAGCCTTTGATTTACTATGTAAATGAACTTACATTGTAAAAACAGATAGCTTATCTCACATACACCCAAACCGTCATAAAAGCTGATGTTTATGTATTAAACGTAATAGCACATTTTAAAAGCACCATTTATTTTTACACATCAATGCATGCGACTCAGTTCCCCTCTACATTTAATCAAGAACCTTTTTTTGATGGACACAGGTTCAGAGATGACAGGTCTTGAAAGGTTTTGATTCATCTGTAAAACATCTAAGGCCTTAATTTACAAAATTAAGAGTAAAAAAAGTTATGCTTTGACAGTGAATGCTGTGCTGAACCATAATATGTCTAGGGCTATTTGTGTAGCCATAATAAAAGCAGGATGTATCAGTCTGGCAGGGTGCAAGAGGGATTTGTGTTGTTACAGTGTTTTAAAGTGTAATTGTGCAAATGTAAACATGTTCATACAGGAATCTTGTAGTCCATTTAAAATTGCTGTTTACTAGTAGCTACTTACATCTTGTGTTAGGAGGAAACTTAATTTAAAAGAAGAAACATCATGTCTTCATTCCAGAACTTAATTAAACAAATCCCTTTTGAAGTGTACCTGTTGTGTTTCCACAGAAATAACAGTCTAGACTTCAAGTGGACCTGAAATCTACACTTCGACATATCACAAAATAAAACGGTGTACATGTGTTTTATGTAATATGGTTGTAATAATAAACTTCAAAGCTTTTTGAAGCATAGCCAGAATATGTGCAAATATACACAACCCTCATGCTGTAAAACACACATTACCACAGTAAAAGTAGCATGTTGAGGAATATCCTTCTCACTGATTGGCTGTTTAGCTGTCAGAGTAGGCACAAATTTGCACAAATAAAAAAAAAAAATTGCTGCAATAATTTCCTGTAGGGATTTCAGTCCTATAATTGGAGACATAAATAGTTAGCATAATAAAATATATTATTCCTATATTTAAAAAATGCTACAGTTGAAAACTGTGCTTACATAAGGAAGTTGATGAATATTTAAGAGAAGAATTTCTATAACAACTTGGACAACTGTCAACAATTGGACATAGGACTGCAAAATTTCATTTTTTCTATTTGACCTGCTTCACGATCTGTAATATTTATTCTGCCTAACTTATAAACCCAGGCTTCATAGTTATATGGGTGTTATGAAGAGTAATTGTATCTTCTATTAAAAATGTTGTCCTCCCTATTTTAGCATATAGCTGTGGAAGTAGACTGTCCAGATAGCTGTTCCTCTTCTGTACTGTATACATATTATTGATTTTGTAAGTATAAAAGGCTGAGTTAACAAAGCTGGTATACAGCAGACCCTATGTATGGAATAAAACAAATTAGTATCTGATTATTATTAATTAACATTTTATTATTTATTTTGTGCTGTAATAAATCGAACATGAATACTGTTGTGCATGATTAAATCTCAGCATGTCAAGTAAACAAAATATTATGCTTAATGCCCAAATAATTATTTTCTCATGTAAACATTTTATATTTGTTAAGAATTTTTGAAAGAAAAACAAATGGTCAGGTGATACACTAGCAAGCACTGATAGATGACTGCCATATGAATGGTAAAAGCTTATTAAATGTTATTTTATGTGATTTCACCATCATAGAAAAGAAGAAAATGGCATATCTGCTCTATAATCTTAATTGGGCAGTTATTGCTTATGACAAATGATGTAGACACCTTCCAAGTATAAAATGTACATGGCAAAGGGCATAACACAAATTAAGAATTAAATATGGGATTATGAGGAGAGTTTTATAGATAGAAAAGGTGATTGTGACTTGGGTCTTTTAAGCAGGTTGGTAGAACTAATATTTGTTTGGATAATAAATATCCTGAATACAGCAGGAAAGTAAGAAAACGTTTTTTTTAAAAGATGTTATGTAAGTGAGAGCTTGTTTATATTGTTATAAACAAGCTCTCACTTACATAACATCTTTTAAAAATAGATATTTTATTAAGTACTATATTTTTTTCAGGTTTTAGAACCTGGTAAATAACTTTATTTATATGGGAGGGATTTGTTTTCAAAATGATGCAAGCGGAGGAAAATGTAATTTTATTTTTTATTTAATACTTTCAATTCCATAAGTATCTAGAAAACACCCTTTCTTATAAAGAATGAAAAAAAGAGACCACCAGCTGAATGGGATGAAAAAAATGTCTCAGATACAGAAAGAAAGATATCAACAAATTGGGAGCATTGCTTTGGTAAGATGAAGCTTTTCATCCATCTGACTTTAAAGCAATGCCCGAAGATGTGTTTTTTTTCCTCTTTGTAAATACTGTATATGGTATAAAGGCCTGCACCTGCAGTAGTTCAATAAATTCTGCACCTGTGCTTTTGTTTTCTTTTTCAGCTGAGAACAGCTCCCTGCACTGCATTGCCCCCCCACCTCTCTCACTCAGACACCCTGTAGACAGATAGAACAATGAGACTCATTCATCTTAGCAACTACTCTGTATTCCTAAGGTTAAACATGGCAAAAGAGAGATTCTTCCTGATGCACTTTGTCTCTATATAAAACTGTCAAACAAAGGAACATCAGTTGTACTCCAGGGCAAACATACACTTAGAAAAAAAGTCTTCTTAGAAAGGGGTCCACTAAGTAAGATTTTCACAGAAAAGAGAAAAATGTTTCAGGGCAGAAATTCTATACTTATAAATTATTGATGTATACATTAAGAAAATAATTTATATAAAAGTTAAAACTAAAGTATAATATGTTAACTAATGCTAATTATTGTTCTGTCTGTGATATAACCCATTCATTATATGTGTATTTTAATTATATCTGCAACATTAACCAATATAACTGAATTATTGGTAACTCTACCATTCTCTTTCTGGTAAATATGCAAATAGGCCAAATAAGGTTTCTCTAGGAACCCAACAATTTGTCTAGGAACCCAAGGTTATGTCTACAACACCCCCAGGAAAAGGATCATTCTGAAAATTTTGCTGGCCATACTCTAGAACAGGTATTACTAACGGTATAAATTGTCTGGCTTATTAAAGAAAGCTAACATACAAACTAATGCTGATATCTATTCAACTCATTTTTAAACACTGTATCTATAGTCTATTTTAGATTAGTAATAATTTGGTTGACAATTCATTATGTAAGGCATGTATATGTTGGCGCTATATAAATAAAAGCTAATATTAATGATATCACTGATGTAATTTTTGCAATAAAACACATTAGCATAATTTATGGTGTATTTTGTAAGTTCATATAGTCACTGCTTGATGTCAATGACTACAAGAACAATTCTCACAAGGGCCCCTATCTATGGAACAGGCAGGGACTGGCAGTAGTAGGAAGTTGTTGACAGTGCCTTCCGCATACATCTAGCATGCAGTCATGCAACACATGGCTTCTTCTTGATCAGACTTGGTGAGATGGACCAGGTTTGCTCATGCCCTACTGCAGCCAGCACACTGACCTCTAGCATTGAACCTGTGCTTACTTTTCAGTTGCACATAGCAAAGAGTTATATAACCCACTGGCTGGCTAATTTATCCTACCATTTCTTTTTTTAAGAGTACCCATGTAAACCAAACTTGTTCAGGAGTTGTTCATAACATGTATATTAATAGGCATGGCTTCACCCTGCAGGTAACTGGACATTTAAATTTAAGTATCAGTTATTTTTTTGTAAACTACGAGTATCTTTGGCAGCCTAAGTTCAGTTTGGTTTTAGTTATATGATATATAAGTCCTCTACAGTACTTCCTATCAATAGGCTTCTGACTATTCTTTCCCTTTAATGTCCATGTGAACAGTGAATCCTGCGCTTGGGATCTATCCTTAGCTTTTCATCTCTGAGATTTCTGAATCTAACAACAAAGGCCCCAAGTGCACTTGAAAATAACTGGTGAGAATAAAACATGCCTGCAGCTTCTCAAAAAGTGTTTATGCAGAAATACAGAGAGGCAGATAAATATCTTCTTGCATTTTGCCTTGGCATTATAATAATGCCAATTCACTCCCCAATTATCATCACCCAATGTTTAGTGTGGCTTATTATTCTTATAAACTCCTGTGGCAAAATGTAATCACTATCGTTAAGTTGCAGAGATGTTACCATTTTAAGGTTTATATTTTTAGCTAACTGACCCATGCGACTTTTTGTTTTGTCATTATTTTAAGGTGTTAAGTATCCAGAGATTGTAGTTTTCACAGCCTGGGATTTTTATTGCTGTGCTTTTCCCCCATATCAACCTCATGTTATGTGGATTTTGGAATAATGTTTCCTTTTCATTTTTCACCAACCCATTTTCTAAATGTTTTGGTAGTAGAGAGTGGTACTTTTAGGAGAACTGACTACATGCCTGTAAGCTCAAAACATGGAAAATGAATACAATTTAATGTCTAAAACTCAGCTAGAGCTCTAGGAATTTGTTAATTTGCAACAAACAAACAGCTGCACAGCCTTGTGTATGACAAAGTAAGTGTTATCCTAAAAAACCATCATGCATGTGGCCTGAGGTATTGGATTTTTAACACTCCTGATCTTAACCTTAGCTTAAAGGGTCAGGCTAGGCTATAGGTTTAAAGGTCACATAGACGCAATTATCCTAAACTTCAGGGATTCTATTTGAATACATGCAAAGGAGATTCAACTGTTTAAATTATAGTGTAATAATACAGGGATTATAGTGTAATAATACAGGGGCAAGCTGAAAATAATTTGTATTTGCTGTAAATGACTCTCTCTCTCTCTCTCTCTCTATATATATATATATACCATACATACACACACATATATACAGTATATATATATATTGCTATCATATTTTTATTTATATTTCTCAAATACTGCATTGTATATCTAGTATCTTGGTCATTCACAGTACTTTTGTTCAGTTTTTACCCTGCTCTTATTCACAAGCATATGTCTCCCTCTCTGTATGATCCCTAACTCACCTTTAGAATTCCCCATCACTCTACTTACAGCTTAACCCCTCCTCCTCTAGCATGGGCTCTCCTTAATATTGATTTGGCCCATGGCCCATACTACAGTATGTTCTTAGTACAGTGGCCAGCAACTCGCGTCCGAGCTTATGACAGAGACCGCAGCCCTCATGGTCTTTAAGCACAGCTTCAAATAAAGCACTGGAATATGATGTTGATTCAGACACTTTCCATAACCCAGGGGCATTTCGTTCCAGAAGGCTACACCCCAGGTGGGGCATAGTTTGGTTAGCTTTTGCACCCTGCAACACCCTGTGTTGCTGTAGTAGTCATATCTCAGTACTGCTGCTCAGATGCACTAGGGTAGCTGAAATAAGATAGATCCCAACACTACTATTGAGTCCTCACTCTCTCTCTTCTAAACTCATCTACCATTCCTTCTAAACCATTTCCTATAAGTCTATACTAGAACCAACCAACTTTCAACAAAGGGGAGGAACACTATTATTAGCCCCATCTTGTTGCATACAAATAAGGTGAACAGACCACTGTCTGTTTAAATTTAATTCCATAAATGACTTAAGTTGAAAGGCCCTAAAATTGGCCATAACTACTTTCGGTATATTTCTGCATATATATATGGGCTTATCTTTCTTTTAGTTAATGTGTTAGCGATATATGCAATATACAGAACTGTTCAGTTTCCTCCCACCACCTGTCCAATGTAGTTTGACCTTTGACCTTTCTGTCTCATGAAAGGCGCTTCAATCCCATCCAGTTGGGTGGCAAAGTCAAACTATCATGAGAGGGAAACCAAGGGCAAATGTCCTTTTATTTTGGTAACAGAAAAAAAACTAGTTTAACTTGTGAATTGCAGTAAGAAAAATATTTGATCCAAAATAAAATATAAATGCAATAATTAACAAATAAAAATGGCTGTATAAATGTAGTATCAGTGTTACAATTGAAAATACAAGAGAAACTATTGTTGGCAACATGTCAACATTTAGGGGAGTGTTACAGTTTAAAGAAAATACAGATGAAGGTTAACATTAGGGAAATAACACATGAAAATTTGCTGGAATGAAAAAAGAATGGAAACATGCTTTTCCTTTCACATGTTCCAATGTATTTAAAAATTATTGACAAAAAAACAAATGCTTCTTTATTTCATTAACAACTTAAACACTCCTATGAACAAAGAAAATGCTGAATTCCGTGTAGTGTAGAACATTTCATCTGGTGTTTTTTTTTTTGGTGGTCGCTTGCCATCTCATTTGGTTAATGTAAAGCGAATAGGATTTCATTGTGAGCACTGAGCATGTTTTTTGCTACAAAGCTGTTTTAATTGAGTCCCTACTTAGTTCTTATAAAATTATCACTGCAGGAAGAAAAGAAAACCATTTATTTCAATCCATGCATATATTGCATGGTTCTTTAAACCACAGCTGTTTATTTATCATGCATTGATAATCTTTTATTTGGTACAATGCCAACAAGTATCCACTGTGAGTCCAGAAATTAAACAGAGGGTGGTGGTCAGATGGTCAAAGAATTGCTGACTGCATAGATAAGACGATTTTCTGCATTGAGCATGTAGATCCTATTACAAAACAGTGTGGAATCAGGAATCATAACAAGTTGTTTTTTCCTTTGGTTAATTTCCATGTGAAGAGTCCCACCCACATATATAAACTAAAGAGAATAGAAAAAAATGAAGTAATATAAACTAAAGTTGAAAAAAGACTTAAGTATATACACATCTAGTTCAAATGTGTCACAAATGGATTCAGGCAGCCAAGAAATCTGTGCTAAATGTGTCAAACATTTAAATGATACTTTCCTTTTATGGATGATTATATATATATAATGGAGTTCTATTTTATATTACAAAATAAAATAAAATGCATATATTCTAACCTAGGTGCATTCACATATCTTATTCAGGTTTTGCAACTGCTCTTTATGTGTGTAATGTTCATAGGCCTCATCATACACCATAGTACTTTAAGTCTTTTAACAGAGGATTTTAAAGCAAAATAAAATGGACCCAATGTGATCATTCTCATGTTGTTGTCAACTTACAAATTTGAGAAAAATTATCTTGAGTGCAATTCAGGAAAGTGTACAATGAGTTGAAAGAAGAATCAAACCAAGTTTTACTTTGCTGTTCTGGGTAAGTAAGAGAATTGCATATTATGTGTTAGTTTTAATAATATTAAATGAAAAACAAAAAAATCAAATGTAAAAACAATATATACTCTTTTTTGAAGTGTGAATTATTTTGCTATTGTCAGCACTTGTCTACTTAATGACACATGCAGTGGAATGACATTACTTCATGACCTGGAGCTCTGTGCTGGTTAGAAGGTTCATGACTTTAGCCACTTGACCTGCACACTTTAAGCTGTGGCACTGATGGATATATTACCACCAGGAAAGGTGATCTTCCTGTAACTTTATACTGAATTCATAACCTGTGGTGTAATAGTGACATGGTCTGTAACCCTTCTTTATAAAGCCAAAAGCATCTAAAAATGTCAGAGAATTTTGTTGCATTTCTGAATAAAACAAGGGGGAACTTCAATATGTAGTTACAGTCATGTTATTCTTATATCTTTGGGATATAAAGTTAAAATAAAATGTGCTATTTGGGGTGCCTGTTGAAAAACCCACAAAAGTATCACATCCTTCAGATAATTATTATAGTAATTATTAGTTACTTTGGTATCTTAGAAGGGAATTTGGATCTAGAGTAAAGTGGGATTGACAGAGAACCCAGTAGTAGTAACAATGTTCATATGTGACGGACGGATATGTCCAGACATGCGCACATATTTATGAATTGTATTGTAGTACATACAAAACAGACTGCAATAAGCATGCAATCCAATACATGGAAACAAGAGTCTTCCAGTAATGCTGCAAACCTTATTAGTACTTTAGAACAGGGCTTGACAAATTTGTTTTGCTAGCTAAAAAAGTTAGGAGCCAGGAATTTATTTTTTTAAACTAACAAAGTTTTATTTTCAAGACAAAAATTAATGATGTCCCTTAAATATAGGTCAACTTTCCTTGAACCCCTATTTTATTTTTTTTTTTTAAATACTTACATTTTCGCTTTTCTTTTCCCCCCGCTCCCTTCCAATGTGACGATCCTCTCCTCGTCACGAGGAACTCCTCTGTGAGCCCCGCCCTCTTGAGCGTCACGTGTTGAAAGGGGCGGGACGAAAAGCCTCACTGAGGCACTGCCACTCAGCAGCACGGGTCTGCAGACCAACGTTCACGTGGTGTGGCCACGAGGTGAGGTGGTATGACCACCGTGTGTGCACGCCGGCCGCTTTAATTTTCTTAGGCGGTCGGCTTGCACACACCGTGCTCACGCGGGCCGCACATTGAAGTCCGGCAGGCCTCACGTTGCGACCTGGTGCCTGGGATTTGTCGAGCCCTGGTATAAGGCATATCTGGGGGGGCAGAGTGGCAATTATAGGAGGTATAAGGCATATCTGGGAGGCAGTGTGGCAAGCTTGGGCTCAGATGTGCATAAAAACAAGAAATTTATTTTATTCTGCTCTTTGTTTTTCACCCAATTTATTCATTAAATTATTTTAACCCCTTAATGACAATTGCCGGTCCTGGCACGGCACGGAAAAGCATGTGCTTTACGACAATTGACGTGCCAGGACCGGCACGTCTTTAAACGGGTGCAGAAAGCGATCTACTATCGCTTTCTGCACCCAAAAAGCGTTGCTGAATGCCTCGACCTCGAGGCATTCAGCAACGCCGCGATCGGCACGAAGGGGCCATCTCTGGCCCCTCCACGGGGCGTCAACATCCGCCATACTTTGTATGGCGGCGGACGCCCGTTTTAAAAGCGTTTAGGAGGCGATCGACGATCGCCTCCTAAACTTAAATGGTGTCGCTGGAATGCCTCGATCAGGAGGCATCCAGCGACACCAAACACTAACCTTTTGATGGGCTGTGACCGCTCCGGAGAGCGGTCACAGCCGCAGCTGCCGGCAATCTTCGCCATCAAGGAAGATGGCCGCCGTCCTGTAACAGGAACCACAAATTTTAAAAGTTCGCTAGATGGTCCAGACCATCTAGAGAACTTTGGCTCCACTTGCAGGTTGAATACAGGTACTGCATTCACCATGCAAGTCAATGGAGCCCAGCTTTCTAATCACAGTGTGATTAGTAAAAATAAATTAAAAAATAAAATAAAATTAATAATAATTAGAAAAAAATAGTAAAAAAACAGTAAAATGTAAAAATCATTTCCCACTGATGTCACTATCAGGGGAACCTCCAAGTTGAAAAAAAATGTTAAATTTTTTTTAAAAAAAAATTAAAAAAAAAAATATATATATATAAAAAATATATTTTTGTGAGCAAGTCCTAAAATTAGCATATTAGCTTAAAACAATTCTCGCATGGAAAGAGTTAAAATACTGGCATATTAAATGCCCGTGGGGTGTCTACTTTTAAAAAATGTATGATTTGATGGGGTAAATTGAATGGGCCAGGTTCAACAACGTCCCAATTAACACGGGGGGAAGGATGGCCACACATCTAATTTCCAATTAGAAAAATGCACACGTACCAAATGTGGCCTTTTAGTTCCCCCAAAAAATGACACACCCATGCATGTGGAGTATCACTGCACTCAGGAGATGTTGCTGAACACATTATGGGGTGTCGTGTGACAGCGGCATATACCAGGAGCTGTAAATTCATACATAAAGTAGGTGTGTGTGGGAAAAATACACACACAAAAATATTACTGCAAACTTTGAAAAAATGCTGGTGGTAAAATATGTGCATGCAAAGAGTTAAAATACCAGCATTTAAAATACCCTGTGGTGTCTAGTTTTGAAAAATATATGGTTTTGTTGGGCACACTGAAATGGCCTGGCTCAAAGATGTACCAAATAGGGCATGGGCAGTGGATCCCAAATGCCAAAGTTCAACATTGAAAAAAGCGCATGCCCCAAATGTGGCCCTTTTGCCCCAAAACAGCCAGGCAAAATCATTCATGTGGGGTATCGCTGTACTCAGGAGATGTTGCTGAACACATATTGGGGTGTTTTGTGATAGTGACATATACGAGAACATTTTAATTCATACCTGAATTAAAATGTGTGTGGAAAACCAAATGCAAAAAAATGACTACCACAAAGTTTGACAAAGACTGGTGGTAGATATGGTGCATGGAAAGAGTTAAAATACTAGCATTTGAAATACCCTGGGGTGTCTAGTTTTCAAAAATATATGGGTTTATTGGGCACACTGAAATGGCCCGGCTCAAAGATGTACCAAATAGGGCATGGGCAGTGGATCCCCAAATGCCAAAGTTCAACATTGAAAAATGCGCATGCCCCAAATGTGGCCCTTTTGCCCCCAAACAGCCAGGCAAAATCATTCATGTGGGGTATCGCTGCGCTCAGGAGATGTTGCTGAACACATATTGGGGTGTTTTGTGATAGTGACATAAACTAGAACATTTTAATTCATACCTGAAGTAAAATGTGTATGACAAAACAAATGCAAAAAAATGACTACCATAAAGTTTGACAAAGACTGGTGGTAGATATGGTGCATGGAAAGAGTTAAAATACTAGCATTTGGAATACCCTGGGCTGTCTAGTTTTCAAAAATATATGACTTGATGGGGTAAATTGCATTGGCCGGGTTCAAAGATACCCGAAATGGCACATGGGGGGAAGAATTACCAGATTTGGAAAAAATGGCTTTGAAATAGCAAAACGCTACCTGTACTTATTGCCCCATAATGGGTAGAAAAAAGCAAAAAAACATAAAAACATTGGGTATTTCTAAACTCAGGACAAATAGTAGAATCTATTTAGCAGGTTTTTTCATTACCTTTTATAGATGAGTAAAAGATTTTTCAACTAAAAGTTAGAAACAGTCATTTTTTTCTAAATTTTTCACCATATTTTATAATTTTTTTAATAGTAAATAATATGATACAATCAAAACAATGTCATCTAAAGAAAGCCCTTCTTGTCCTGAAAAAAACAATATCTAATGTGTGTGGGTTCAGTAAACGAGAAAGAAGAAAATTACAGCTAAACACAAGCAGCGCAGAAATGTTAAAAAGGCCATTGTCACAAAGGGTACAAAAAGTAAAATCAGCCTTTGTCTCGAAGGGGTTAAATAAACAAAAAAATTCATTTTGTTATCTGATTAATCGAAAAAAATCAGCCAACTAATCGATTATGAAAATAATTGTTAGTTGCAGCCCTAGTAAAGCTCTCTTTTGTACATTGACCTGCCGAACCTCACTTCCAGCACACCTATCACACCTCACTCTAATCATACCTCATTCCAATCACACACCACTCCTACGAACCCCAGCCAGCACATCTAATAGACAATACACCCAGCCACCACACATCCCAACCCACTCCTATCACACCCGGCCACCACACATCACAACTCACTCCTATCACACCCAGCCACTACACATCACAACTCACTCCTATCACACCCAGCCACCACACATCACAACTCACTCCTATCAAGATCGTGTCAAGACTCGGGGGAGTGGCTGGGAGAATGAGAGAGGTGGTAGATGGCAAGATAGTGCCTCACCCTGTCTCTCTATTGGTGCTGGCTCCTGCAGGGGAAGCTCCACCCTTTTGGAGCAAGTCTGTTGCCGGTTCCCGTGTCGGTTGCCGTGAGCATGGCCGCACGTTGGACACCCCTGACCTAGGTGCCAGGAGAAAATTCTCAGCCATCATGGCGACCTGGCGCCTGGGATTTGGCAAGCCCTGCTTTAGAAATACCAGAGCAAAGCATGACTTACTCTTCAGCCATTTACCTGGCCAGCACAGGGTCATTCCCAGCATGTTATTCTCCTCAATGAACTCAACAGTGTTTGTTTTTTTTTAATGAAAAAGAAGCCAATATCATCTGTAGGTTTCAGTTATTTGAAAAGCAAGATACTCGTTTTTTTCCCTCAGTGAAAAGTATTGACATACATACATATAGTAGTTAAATAGTCATGTAATACAATGGAGTTTACCTTTTCAATGGGGAATCTTTAGGATCTGTTGCAAAACCTTACCCTTGTGGGAATAGACGTGATAGTAGCCTGTTCATCTGCAGCAATTAAACTGTGAATGTTTTTCTTCTCTACTCGTTTGTTTGCAGAAATCTTCAAAAAAGGTTTTCTACACATTGGATAAAAAAAAGAGACTTTAGTGAAGACTGCAAAAGCTTTACACCACAATATCTCTATATTTGTTTTACATTCATGTAGATATGATCCCATCGTATATTTGATTGAAGATGAAGTGACACATTAGAGATAAAATCATAATGGAATCTAACAACACTTTTGTTGTTGTTATTTATATTTTTTAATTTATGTTCAATTGTCCCTCAGTCTGAGCTAACCAGATGTAGAAAAAAAGTCTTTATTTCTATAATCCAAATAATGATATTAACAGCATCATAACTCATGTAATGTATGATTATTAAAAAGTGAAAATTAACAGAAGGTTGTTCTTGCTTTACTTCATTGCTATATTACCGTATATGCTCGATTATAAGACAAGGTTTTTTCCAGATGTAAATGCTCTGAAAAATACCCCTCGTCTTATAATCGGGGTTGTCTTATAATCAGACCTCAAATAGGTCTAACTATGAGACTAAGATCCAGATCCCCCGCAGCGCTGCAGGGGACCTGGATCCTCCTGTCTTATGCTCCCACAACGTCTGAGTCCCTGGTTTGTAGCCGGGGCAGCATGTAGACGTCTACACGATTCGCGTAGACAACTTCCACTGCAGCCGGAAGGAGGTGCGGTTAGCAGCGGGGGTTGTCTGCGTCCATCGCGCAGACCTTCCCCGGCTGTCAGAGATCAGAGTTCCCCGCACCTGTGCGGGGAATTCTCTCTGACAGTCGGAGGGTGTATGCGCAATGGACGCAGACAACCCCCGCTGCTAACCGCATGTCACGAACCGAGGACACAAGTAGATAAGGAGCCCAGTGCAGGGGATACGAGGGGCTCTGTCTGTACCCCACGATGCATGATGGTTGGGGTTGGTACAGACAGGCGTAGGAAATAACTCAAGGACAGAAGATGCGGATTAAGAGTTGTATTGCATATGATGGTACAATATATATATATATATACACAAAGAAAGTCACTTGGCAGAAAGCCCTCGGGTTGGGGCACACACGGCAGGAAGCCCTCGGGATGGGGCACACTCGGCAGGAAGCCCACGGGATGGGGCACACTCGGCAGGAAGCCCACGGGATGGGGCACACTCGGCAGGAAGCCCACGGGATGGGGCACACTCGGCAGGAAGCCCACGGGATGGGGCACACTCGGCAGGAAGCCCACGGGATGGGGCACACTCGGCAGGAAGCCCACGGGATGGGGCACACTCGGCAGGAAGCCCTCTTGCAGGGCACACGACTAGAAGCCCTCTTCCAGGGCACATGACTAGAAGCCCTCTTCCAGGGCACACGCCAGGTTGCCCACTTGCAGGGCACTCAACTTGGGAGTCCACTTAGTGGGGTGCTGGTCGCAACTCAGGAACACGGCAGGTTGCCCACTTGCAGGGCACACGGCAGGTTGCCCACTTGCAGGGCACACGGCAGGTTGCCCACTTGCAGGGCACACGGCAGGTTGCCCACTTGCAGGGCACACGGCAGGTTGCCCACTTGCAGGGCACACGGCAGGTTGCCCACTTGCAGGGCACTCGACTTGGGAGTCCACTTAGTGGGCGCTGGCCGCAACTCAGGAACACGGCAGGTTGCCCACTTGCAGGGCACACGGCAGGTTGCCCACTTACAGGGCACTCGACTTGGGAGTCCACTTAGTGGGGCACTGGCCGCAACTCAGGAACACGGCAAGAGACAAAGCAGGAGCAGATCAGGAACCAAAGCAGGAACCAAAGCAGGAACCAAAGCAGGAACCAAAGCAGGAACCAAAGCAGGAACCAAAGCAGGAACCAAAGCAGGAACCAAAGCAGGAAGTCCTCAAACTTCAATGTCAAGGCCCAGATCAAGGCAGGGCTGGGCAGGTTTATAAAGGCTGACTTGATCAGGTAAGCAACTGCAGCTGGACCTGATAATTAGTCTGAGTGGTTCTGAATGGCAAGGGCGGCCACTAGTGGCTGGAAACACGAAATGAATGGCACAAAGTTTAACCAAGTCCATACAGCAAAAGGTGAATGTTACACCGCACCTCCTTCCGGCTGCAGCGGAAGTTGCCTATGTGAATCGTGTAGACGTCTACCTGCTGCCCGGACAACACAACGAGAGTCAGAAGCACTGGTAAGTTTGGGGGGGGGGTTAAATGGGGGGCATAAGGCATTTTTGTAGGCAGAGTGCTCTATGAAATGCCTTTTAACCCCTTTAATGCCACTCTGCCTCCAGAAATGCCTTTTAACCCTCTATACGCCACTCTGCCTCCTGAAATGCCTTATACCTCCCTATATGCCACTCTGCCCCATAATATGCCTTTTAACCCCCTAAATGCCAGAGTGGCATATAGGGGTATAATGATTTCTGGAGGCACATAGGGGGTCAAAAGGCATATCATGGGGCACAGTGGGATATAGAGGGTTAAAAGGAATATCATGGGGCACAGTGGCATATAGGGGGTATAAGGCATAACTGGGGGGAAGGTTGCAAAATAAAAGGAAATAAAAACAAAATATTTTTCTCAATCATAGCTTTTATTAAAAAAATAGTTTACATAGTTTACATGAATGAACATTTACTGGTAAAACTTTTTTCCTATAGGGTCGTCTTATATTCAGGTTTTTTTTTTTCGAAATAAATATTCAGATTTTGGGGCGTCGTCTTATAATCGAGCAAATGTGGTATTAAAGGGACTTAGAATATATATTTTAGTTAGTGGGGATTTTAACCCCTTCGTGACAAAGGCTGATTTTACTTTTTGTACCCTTCGTGACAATGGCTGTTTTATCGTTTCTGCGGTGTTTGTGTTTAGCTGTAATTTTCTCTTAACCCATTTACTAAACCCACACAAGTTATATATTGTTTTTTTCAGGACAAGAAGGGCTTTCTTCAGACACCAAAATTTTTTTCATATGATGTAATTTCCTATAATAAAAATAATAAAATATGACGAAAAATTGAAAAAAAAACACATTTTCTCACTTTTATTTGAAAAATCTTTTATTCATCATAAAAAACTACTGAAAAAACCTGCTAAATAGATTCTACTATTTGTCCCGAGTTTAGAAATACCCAATGTTTTTATGTTTTTTTGCTTTCTTCTACACGTTATGGGGCAATAAGTACAAGTAGCGTTTTGCTAATTCAAAACCATTTTTCTCTGAATCTGGTAATTCTGTCTCTATGTGGTATTTGGGGCATCTTTGAAGCCAGCAAATTAAATTTACCCCACCAAACCATATATTTTTGAAAACTAGACACCCCAGGGTATTTTAGATGCTGATAGTTTAACCCTTTCCATGCACTAATCCTACCACCAACCCTTGTCAAAGTTTGGGATAGTAATTGTTTTTGGTGTTTTTTTCACATACTTTGTACTTCAGGTGTGAAATTACAGCTCCTGGTATATGTTGCTGTCACACAACACCCAGATATGTGTCCAGCAACATCTCCTGAGTACATTGATACCCCACATGCATGGGTTTGTCAGATTGTTTGGGGGCAAAAGGGCCACATTTGGAACATGAGCAATTCAAATTCAGTAGGAATTTTACATCTGGGTAAAGAAAAATGCTTGTACCCAACTATCAGTAGGGACAGGTTACAAGAAAGCCTGGCCTATCTCCAAGAAGGGATTTGATCTAGCACCTTAAGTGGTCCCTCATGCCACGGAATGGACACAGGGGTCACTTGACAGTGCAAATAAAAACGCTTAAAAATGGTGGAGCAAATAAAAGCTAAAAAACAGTAAATGTAACAAAAAATTAAAAAAAAATACAAAAATGGAGCAGGAACAAAAAAATAATTAAAAATGGGAAACTGTGTGATACAGCTTGAAGCAGTCACCGACACAGAGTGCAGGTTTTCCAGGGCAATCTGGACAGTAAAATGTGGTGTCCTTTCTTTGCCCCCTGCTGTAGCATACCCTGCATCTCTTTTGGGGATTCTGCTTCTTTGCTGTAGGGGGGATTTTAAAAATAAAATGGGTAGCCCCAATTCTGTTGGTTCCCATCACTACTTGGGGACCAGGTGCATCACGGTACAAGATACCTGAAATTACTTCGAGCTGAAACTGCAAAAAAGACAGCTTCAGCCCAGTGTCTGCTTTTTTGTGCAGCAAAAAAGCGTTATAGGTTGCAATTTGCATTAGATAAATTGCAACCTTCTTGTACCAGGCCTTTGTCTTCCTCATAATGAGGTAGGGCTGTAGGAGTTGATCTGACAGATCAACTCCACCCATGTGCTTGTTATAGGCCCTGATGCACACTGGCTTTGTAGTGACCCCAGCTCTGCCACGGACAGAAACCTCCACGGTTCTCTCATCGTGGATGGTGCTCAGCATGCACACCTCTTTTCTGTCCTTAAACTTCAATGCCAAAAGCTCCTCTTGGCGTAGAGCTGAGGTCTCCCCCTTTCCTAGCCGGGTTCGTACCAGGCGTTGTGGGAAACCCAAGCGGTTCTTTTTTATAGAACCGCAAGCTACCGTATCGAAACAATACAGCAGCTTGAACAAAGGGACGCTTGTATAGAAGTTATCTACATACAAGTGGTAGCCTTTGTTCATAAGGGGGAATATTAGGTCCCAAACAATCTTGGCACTGGTGCCCAGATGATCTGGGCAACCTGGAGGGTCAAGGTAGCTATCCTTACCCTCGTATACCCGGAAGGCATGAGTATATCCCGTCTCGCTCTCGCAGAGCTTATACACCTTCACTCCATACCTGGAGCGCTTGGAAGGAATATACTGCTTGAATCCCAACCTTCCTTTATATTTCATTAGGGATTCATCCACGCAGATATCCCTTCCAGGTGTATAAACCTCTGGAAACCTGGCAGCGAGATGGGTAATCAGGGGGCGGATTTTGTACAGCCTATCAAACTGGGGGTCCTCCTTAGGGGGGCACAGGCTGTTGTCGCTAAAATGCATGAAACGAAGAATCATTTCATACCTTTGCCTAGTTATAGTTTGGGCAAAAATGGGGGTACTAAAGATGGGGCTGGTGCTCCAGTAGGAGCGGATGGAGGGCTTTTTTATAATGCCCATTAACATTGTGAGTGCCCAGAATTTAAGAAATTCTGGCACGTCAATGGGAGTCCATGGCTGTTTTGCCCAAAAAGAATTAGGGCTAGCAGCACGGTGCTGCTGGGCATAAATGTTTGTTTGTGTGACAATGTCTCCCAAGACATCGTCTCCCAAAAAAACCTGCACAAACTGCAGTGGAGTGAATCCTGTAACATCAATATTGATGCCAGGAATTCCAGAAAAAGGAGGGATAGCTGGCTTGTACCTATTAGGCGCTACCCATGCCTCTGGTGCACTGCCACGACTACGTGTGGTAGGCGTCCTAACAGCCACAGATACATCACTAGATGTATCTGTGAACTGACCAACGTCAAAATCTGACGCTGTATCAGTGGCCTCAGAATCTGTGGCCAAAAAGGCATACGCCTCCTCAGCCGTATACCGCTGCATGGTAAGAATTGCAGCAAAAATAGTGGGGAAGGAAAGGGTTAATGGCTATAATAAAAAATAAAAAAAAACCTAAAAAAAAGTAAAAAAAAGTAAAAAAACATGTAAAAAAACATGTAAAAAAAAAACAAACCCAAAAACAATTGCCACTATGCAAGATCACTGTTTATGCAGTGATCAATGGCAATGAAGGGGTTAATATTATATGGGTGGCTCTTATAAGAGCCTTTGGATCAATATATATATATTTTTATTAGGGAATACCTGAAATACCAGAACACACCGATCTGTCTCTCTCCCTCACTAGAAGCAAGTGAAGGAGGGGGGCAGATCCAATACTGATCAAAGGCAATGTTTAGAAAACATTGCCTTTGATTTATCAAATCATGATCACTCTTATGAGTGATCTGACCACTAGGGGTGTTATTCACTGGATGTCCATGACATCCAGCAACACCCCCCCGATGATGTCAGCAGGCTCCGCCCCCCGGCTTGATGGGCGCCGCCATCTTGAAACACCGCGTGTGTTTCGAAGACACCGGCACCGGGAAGGTAAGTTGAGCATTTAGGAAGCGATCGCGAGTCGCTTCCTTTGCTAAACAGGTGTTGCAAAGATGCCTCGATACTGAGGCATCTTAGCAACACCAGCTAAGCAAAGGAAGCGACTCGCGATCGCTTCCTAAACCCGTTTTTCGGCGGCGGGCGCCGCCATGTTTGAAAGACGTGCAGTCTTTCAAACATGTTTTTTTTTTGCTCCTAGGAGCGATCGGGGGGGGGCGGGAATGTTTTTTTTGGTGTTGCTCAATGCCTCGATGTTGAGGCATTAGAGCAACACCGTTTGAGTGAAAAAATCGATCACGGATCGATTTTTTCACCCGTTTAAAGACGTGCCGGTCCTGGCACGTCAATTGTCATAATCGTCACGATTTTCAGTGACGTGCCCGGACCGGCAATTGTCACGAAGGGGTTAAAATACCATTTGCTATCGTAAATATATATTATGGTATTATAACCAAAAGGCAATGAGAAAAAAAAATATATATATATATACAGTAAAGGAAAAAATTTTTTGATCCCCTGCTGATTTTGTACGTTTGCCCACTGACAAAGACATGATCAGTCTATAATTTTAATGGTAGGTTTATTTGAACAGTGAGAGGCAGAATAACAACAAACAATCCAGAATGGCACATATAATTTATAAATTGATTTGCATTTTACTCAGTGAAATAAGTATTTGATCCCCTATCCATTATCAAGAAGTCTTGCTCCCAAGTGTCTTTTATACAGGTAATGAGCTGAGATTAGGAGCACTCTCTTAATGGGAGTGCCCCTAATCTCATCTTGTTACCTGTATAAAAGACACCTGTTCACAGAATCAATCAATCAGATTCCAAACTCTCCACCATGACCAAGACCAACGATCTGTCCAAGGATGTCAGGGACAAGATTCTACATTCTAGATTCTAGAACCAAAGTTCTGGAACACTGGAGCAAAGTGTTCACAGTTGGAGGGGTTTTTACAGTGCTGCAGGTGTCTACTCCTCCCCTGTGCGGAACAAGCTACTTACTGGATTGGTTACGCAACACCTGGAAGTCCTCCCTGGGTTTTGCTGGAACTTTAGGCCTCGGCTTTGGCCTACCGCGCTACCGCGATCGCGGGAAGACGCCGCTACTACAGACCGCGGCTTCAGCCTACTCCGCAATTGCTAAGCTTTTGGACGGCATGCAGTGACGGAGGATAGCTGGGGAGAGCAGGTAAGGGTGAGAGGGGCATGTCTTGGTGCTGGGCCTTCAGGGTGTGCTCGATGGAATGCTCTAAAGGGAGCTGGAGCATGGATATTGGCAGCTGGTTCCCAAAATTGTTCTTCTGGTCCATCCCCTTTCCAGTGAATCAAATACTCCAGTCATCCTAGACGTATGCGAGAATCCAGGATTTCTTGGATCTCGAACTCCTCTGAATTGTTCACCACTATGGGAAGAGGGGGAGCAGGACGTCTTCTCTGTGTAGTGTTGGGTATCCATTTTTTAGCAATGAGACATGGAATGTAGGATAAACACACCATGTAGTAGGCAACTGTAAGGAGACCGCAACAGGACTGATGATTTTAGTGATTGTGAAGGGACCCAGGAACTTGGGACCCAATCTCTTGGTCGGGCAGGACAATTTAACATGAGCTGAGGATAGCCATACCTTTTCCCCGATTTGGTACATGAGAGAAGGTTTACATTGTTTGTCTGCTTGATCCTCGTAGGCTTGTTGTGCTTTTTTCAGAGTCTCCTGCAATAAAGCAAAACCTTGGTTGAGAAGTCGGTCCGTGACTTGGGGTACCTGGGTTATAGCAGGAAGTTGTAGAATAAAGGATGGATGATAACCATAGTTTGCCTTGAAGGGTGACATGCCAATGGAACTATGTAGGTGTCAGAATGCTTGATGGATAGGTTGGGCGCGTAGAGCAGGGTGGCTCCAGATGGAAGGAAGGAGTCAAAGACAAGGTCCGAGAGGTAAATCCGGGTCAGGGCAGGCAGCGGAGGAACAATAATGAGAGACGAGCCAGGTCAGAACAGGAGAGGTAAACAAAGTCCAAAAAACAACACGAAGAAAGGGCAGAATAAATTACTGGGTCAGAGCAGGACAAGAGGCCTTAGAGAGATCAATAACTAAGCCCAGACTGGAGGGTGTGCAGGGTTTTTATATCCCACAGGTAAGGTTCCCACTGACTCAACCTTCACCTGTGAGGATATGCAATCCCCATATGGGATTATCATCCCGACTCTCCAGTTTCCCCATCCCCACCAATGGGATGGGGTCTGTGGATGCCAGGACACTCCCCCCTACTATCCCCACCATGGGGTTGTGTGTAGGCTGACGTTGTCTACCCTGGACTACAGTGCGGCGGACAGCAGATGGCGCGTGTGGCCGTGATGGAGCGGGGGCGAGCCTCGCGGTAACGGGCGGCCGTGATGGCGTCGCGTGGTTGGCGGCGCGGGAAGGACTGCGGGAAGACGGGGGTGACATAGCAATGGAGATATTGCTCTAGAGTTTGGTTAATTTGCTCTGTCCATTGGTTTGAGGATGATATGCGGATGACAGGAGTCTTTGTATGCCCAAACCAAGACAAAAGGCAGACCAGAAGCGAGAGGTAAAGTGAACACCACGGTCAGAGAGAATAGTCTGTGGGATACCATGAAGATGGAAGATCTCTTTGATGAAAAGATCCGCAGTCTCAGCAGCAGTGGTTAATCCTGCTGTGGGAACGAGGTGTGCCAACTTGGTTTGGCGATCCACAACCACCACAATGGTGGTATAACCTTGTAAGGGTGGGAGTTCTATGATAAAGTCCACAGTTATCTCGGCCCAGGGACTTGAAGGCATTGGCAACGGTTGCAATAACCCAGCGGGTGTTGTGTTGGTGCCTTTGGATCACCCACATACATTGCATGATCGTATGTATTGTTCAATGTCTTTTTTCATGTTGGGCCACCAAAATGATCATTGTGTGAGTTCTAGTCTTCTTTATTCCTCCATGGCCAGCCAATGGGTGATCATATACCGTATGTAGTACTTTGGTACGAACAGCAGGAGGGACAAAAAGAAGAGCATCTTTGTACAGAAGGCCATGTTTTTTGGTAAGAAAAGGATATTGGGATAGATAGGAATACACTTGAGAGTGTGTCTGCAGAGTTTTTCTCAGTGAATTATGGGTTATCAAGAAATGACCAGACTGGAGAATGGTATCTGTCTTAGAGTCTGCATGTGGTCCATGTAATCGGGTTAAGGCATCGGCCTTTCCATTACGTGAACCTGGTCTGTATGTAATATGTAATGTAAATCGAGTGAAAACAGAGCCCATCTGGCTTGTCTAGGAAATAGAGGATGAGCCCCTTGCAAATATTCCAAGTTCTTGTGATCAGTAAAAACAGTAACCGGATGATTAGTCCCTTCGAGAGGATGACACCATTCCTCTAGTGCCATTTTTATGGCAAATAGTTCTCTACCCCCCACATTGTAATTAATCTCTGCTGGGGAGAATCGTCTGGAGAAGAAAGATACAGGATGAAGCGTCTCTCCATCACCTCGTCGTTGGAACAGAATTTGAGGCATCTACTTCCACAAAAAATGGTTTCTTAGGGTCGGGTAGGACGAGAATAGGGGCCGCAGTGAAATGTTGCTTTAATTAATCAAATGCTTGCAAATGGTACATGTTTCTTGGTTAAAAAGTGATGGGAGAGGGGCGTGGCCGACCGGCAACCAACATGGACGCTTAGGTCCTGATCTCCGACGCACCCGGGCCAAACTCCGCTTCAGTCAAGCGTACAAGACCGCCATGGGCAAACACGGCAAGGCTACGGGCACCCCAAAACCTGCGGGGTCAAAAGAAAAGAGGTCACTTACCTCGATGCGCACATTCTTCCAACTCCCAGCCGACCAGGATTCTCGTCCTTCACTAGGCCGCCATCTTCCGCAGCAAGTATAGAGAGTGATGTTGCCAACGAGGCCACCTTAGACACCAGACGGACTTCTCCCGTCCCAAAGGACGATTCCTGGCGTGAAAGGATCCAGTCGTTGCCTACTAATAAGGATATTGCGGATATTGTGTATGTATCCAGGCAGACATACGCCACGTGGGCAAACGCGTGGCGGTACTAGAAGAGGAACAGCCTCGAGTTTTCGAAATGGTTGACTCCTTAACATCGCAATTACGTGAGCAATCGGTCGTCATACAACAATTATGGAGGAAACTTGAGGACCTTGATAACAGGAGCAGACGTAACAATCTCAGGATCCGGGGCCTCCCGGAATCGATCCCGCGCGAAGACTTACCTACTACGCTCAAATCCATCTTTAATATGGTCCTGAATAGGGACGCAGAAACTCCAATTCGCTTCGATAGGGTTCATAGAGCCCTACGTCAAAAACCGTCTGGATCTCAACCACCGAGAGATGTGATATGCTGTATCCAGGACTATCCACTTAAGGAGGACATTGTGCGGGCTTTCCGTAATCGGCCTACTTTTACCTGGGATTCCCACAGCATCTCAGTGTTTCAAGATCTCTCACCAGTTACCCTGCAGAATTGGCGCGTCCTTCAGCCAGTCACTCGGGCTTTACGTGAGGCACATATCCCCTACCAATGGGGGTTTCCATTCGCTCTTATAGTTCGGAGAGGGGCCCTCACACACATCATCAGGCAGCCGGAGGATGTGCCTCACTTTACCGAGGCTCTGGGACTCCCCAGCTGCGAAATATCTTCAGGGGATTACTCCTTTCATCCTCCATCGAGCCTGTCCAAACCCAGCTAAGGCATGGTCTCCAAGACCGCAACGCAAGAAGAGGCCACGCGGCCGGGATGATCTCCACCACCAGGAATCACACAACAACTGACACCGTTTGATCTACATTTTTATTGTCTCTACGCACTACTTCACTCTCTCCTGGACCCGACCTCCCTCCCGCGAGCGCAGATTGTCTTCGGAGCCACCTCGTCGGCTGTCTCCTTACCTTCACCGAGACTTCCCGTGACCCGCCTCCGAGAGCGGCACCTTGACATACCCTTCGAACTCTGGACTTCCACTACTCCATGCGGACTTCGGGTGCCGAACTCTGACATCTTTCTAGCATGTTTTGGTTGGGTTGGGTGAGGTTCGGGTGTTGAATGTGGTGTGGCTTATTGGGGGTTGTTCCCTTGTTGCCCCTTCTCTAATGGGTAATAATCGCCTCACTAACCGTGGGTGCTATGCCGCGTTGGATACCTGCTTTTCCCTATTAGTGTACGCTAATCCCCCCAAGCCTTTGCTATGTCTCACGGGCTCCCGGCTAGCGCAGGTTTGATCCTTGGGGGGGGGGAGGGATTGTCACTGTTATTATTTCACTGTTTTCTTTATTTTTATGATATTCGTACGCTTGTTCTCACGGCACTCCGGCCGCGTGGCCCATGCACATCACTATTGTTTTTGTGGGCCCTCGTTGTAGCCCATGCCGGTCTTCTTGGACCGAGTGCGTCGTCTGGCTCGCTTCACCGATACTTTTTGTTAGGTTCTTTGATTCACACGTTTGCTCCCCGGAGCCGACCCACTTCTCTTCCCTATGGAAGTGAAGTGTTGGTTCATGACCCAGTGCTAGGTCCTTGGGCTCACTATTTGATGCCTAGGCATCCAGAGTCTTTGGTTGCTGCACACAGGCACACATTTGACTCTACCTGTTTCTGTTCCGTTACTTATGGTTTAGTTTGTTTTTCTTTTTGGTTCTCTCACTGCCAGCATGCTTTTGGCCCCACTTGGTCCCATTTCCTTAACGATGTCGATTCCTGATTGTATTAAAATTACCTCACTTAACGTGAGGGGCCTAAGCAAACCGCAGCAAAGGTCCAAGCTATTGCACACCTTACATACATTTAGATCCCACATTGCATTTTTACAAGAGACCCATTTTAAATCCTCTAAGGAATTTAAACTTACTGACCATCATTTCTCCCAAGTGTTCCTATCAAGTTCACCTGACTCAAAAACTAAGGGGGTTGCTATTATACTACATAAACACTTTTCCTTCCAACTTCTAGATGTGTGGAGAGATACGGAGGGCAGAGCCATTTTTTTAAAGGGATATATTGGCAATCAGAAGGTCACGCTTGCTAATATTTACTCGCCAAATCGTAATCAACCAACATTCTTGAGTCGCATTTTATCGAAATTTGGGGATTTTCAGGAAGGTCTCTCCATCTTTGGAGGAGATCTTAATATGACGCTAGACCCTTCCAGGGATTCCTTCTTTTCCCATATCCCGTTCAAACACATTAAAAAGGTCAGATGTGCTCTCCACCTGACTCAGCTTGTGGACGTTTGGAGGTCCCAACACCCTAATGATAGGGACTACACGTATTTTTCCGCAGTCCACAATAGATATACACGAATAGACATGCTCTTTCTGTCACACCATCACCTTCTACAACTACGTTCCTCCAGTATAAATATATGTTCGTTCAGTGATCATGCTCCCACGCATATTACTCTTACATTGTCCCAACCTAGGATTAAACCTTGGACTTGGCGGCTTAATGAGAACATATTAGATAACCCTACCCACTTGTCGGATTTATCTGAGCACCTCAAGCACTATTTTGCTGATAATGCCACTGATGACATCCCTTTCCCTACAATTTGGGAGGCTCGTAAAGCCGTTATGAGAGGCCACTTTATTAAACTGGGTGCCACACTCAAGAAAATTAGCTTGGCCGAAATAATGTCGCTTACTAGACAGATACACAGGCTAGAGCAATCCCACAAAGCCACCCTATCACCTGACCTTGTCCCGCAACTACACACCCTTAGATCCCAGTTGGCCTCCCTCCTTGAGGATAGAACGAGACGTTCTTTCCTGCTGGCCAAAAGGCACTTTTATGAGCTGGGCGATAAGCCGGGTAAACTACTGGCCAGGGCACTCCGGGGGCAACACTCTTCCTCATATATATACCCAGAATTAGAAATAGCAAGGGCGCTCTCAGATATGAAACCACCGAGATTGCTAGTTGCTTCCATGAGTATTACACGGCCCTCTACAACTTACCTACTGCGGTTCGCTCTTGCCAACAGTCCTTATCCTCCATTAAGGCCTACCTGAACGAATACTTACCTCAGAGACTGGAGGACTCCGTTGTAGACTCCTTGAATTCCCCTATAACTAGTGATGAGATCACCCTTGCCCTGAAAGAATCCCCAAAGGGCAAGAGCCCGGGACCAGACGGTCTGACTAACGGCTATTATCGCCGCTTCTTCCCAGTGCTAGGGGCCCATATGACAAAACTCTTTAATTCCTTGGCGGGGGGCCAGGCTCTTGACCCTCAGTCTAACCTCGCACATATTGTAGTCATCCCCAAGCCCACATCCACATTAACAACGGCACCCGGCAGGGTTGTCCCCTCTCCTTGCTACTGTTCATCCTGACGATGGAGCCACTCGCCTCCGCACTCAGGAGGAATGCTAACATCACCGGTCTGCATATCACTAACCATACACATAAGCTTGCGATCTATGCCGATGACATGCTTTGCATGGTCACGCAACAGTCTACTTCGTTCCCACGCATCGTTAGGGAATTACACATCTTCAAGGACCTCTCTAATTATGCTATCAATTTAGAGAAATCTGAGATACTAGGAATCAATGTGCCCCTTCTCCTTCGGGAAAGCTTGTTTAAGACCTTTCCCTTCAGATGGCAGCCTACAGCTATCAAATACCTGGGTCTCTGGATTCCGGCGGACCTCTCCCTTCTCCAGACCTTAAATTTTGACGCTTTACTTTCCTCGGTGCTCAGCCTAGGGAGTACATTCATTTTTATTACACCTATACGACCGAACCAAGATATATGTGGCACAGCCCATTTACAGAGAGTAGGTTTTTATCCCTATTGCAATGTCTCCCTATCTTCCTCCCCAGGGCTTATTTTAAAGCCTGCCACAGGGCCTTCCGTAAATTTATTTGGGGGGACCGTCATCCTAGGCTTTTGTTCCCACATCTGGTTAGGCCCAAACATAGAGGGGGTCTGGGGGTTCCCAGCGTGGAGTGGTACTGGTTAGCTTCACATCTTTGCCGAGTCGTGGAGTGGTCATTGGAGGTTCCGAAGTTGTGGATACCTTTAGAGAACTCGTTTCTGGTGCACCATGTCTCGGCGGTTCCATGGTTACCGGACCGTTTTCGACGGCTATTGTTGCATAAACACCCCACGATCTCGGCCACACTACGTGTCTGGGGTCGGCTCTCTAGCCGTCGCCTCCTTACTACCTCGCCGAGTCCCCTGTTTCCACTCACACATAACCCAGTGCTCCCCCCTGACCTACAAAGGGGCATGCCAGGGCTTTTTCCCCATCTGGCAACGAAACATGAGTCTATCACCTTCTTCGGGGCACTGAGTTTAAACCCGTTATTAAACTGACTAGACAGCCCCCCCCCCTTCGGACGGTATTCTTGCACCACCAGCTGAAACATCTCCTCCCTCCTTCCTAAAGCACACCTCACCAGGGAGCTGTCCAATTTCGTTTTATCTAAGGAACCGTCCCACTTGCTCTCTCATATCTATTCACTTTTAATTGATGCCCATTGCACCTCAAAGCCATTCTATCTCAGTCTCTGGGAGAAAGATCTTTCCACCCAGTTTGCTGATGATGAATGGGATAAAATGATGCTACTCACTCACAAAAGTGTAATCTCCTCTAGAGTACAAGAATGTGCTTTTAAGTTGCTGTCCCGATGGTATAAGGTGCCCCTGGAGTTACACCGCTTCCTGCCACAGTTCTCCCCCCTATGCTGGAGGTGTGGCGAGGCGGATGGCTCCTTTCTCCACTTATGGTGGGAGTGTAGGGATATTCGTCCGTTCTGGGAGGCTGTGACCAAGGTAATTGTAAATGTGTCTGATCCAGATTTTGTTGCTTCTCCTGAGTCTATGTTGCTTCTCCATACACATGTTTCTTTTGGTACCTACAAGAGGTCCTTAACTATCCATTTACTCCAAGCAGCCAAGTCGATTATCCCACGGTTCTGGAAAAGGCTGGGACCCCCACCAATTGATGCCTGGTTCTCTGCATCCCGGGGGCGTGAATACAAAAATGGCCTCAAATGGCTCCCTTGGCTGTCTTTCATGACCTCGGCCTGCTTCTTTGACGTAGGCTACGGGGACTCTACCCAGTCGTCCCCTTGCAGGGCTACTCAGGCGGCTGTACCCGCCCCTACCTCTGACCACTAACTGTATTGTGTGACTGACCTTTTATCTTTCGTCCTGCTGTAATGTACAACTTTTTGATGACCCTGCTGTGCAGTGAGATACACGGTTTTCCTTTCTGTTGTTACTTAGTTTTTGTTTCATATATTCCTCCGCCATATGTCGCAACATTGTCTTCTCCGGATTTTCCTTTATGTTTTTTCGCTGATATTGATGTTCACATGACTCTGGCATGCGGTCGTAACTTGATCCTCTTCTGTAACTGACATGGTTTATTCTGTTGTCTAACGCCGTGGATCGCTTTTGCCATTTACTCTGTATTGTACAATAATTGCACGCTGTACTTTAAGACCTTGTCACCTATGTGTTTTATCATTGTGCATGTTTCAATAAACGGAGAATTGAAAAAAAGTGATGGGAGCCTTTAATGAATTTCCTATAGATGTTTGAAAAACCCACAAATTTCTGTACGGCTTTAATGGAGGTAGGAACGGGCCAGTCCAAGATGCCTGATACCTTTTTAGGATCCATCTTGATGCTCCCTGGAGTTAACACAAATCCCAAGAACTCAAAGGTGGTTTAAGAAATGCACTTTTCTAATTTAGCATAGAGTCCATGTTGCTGGAAATGGGAAAGGACACGTTTCGCATGTTCACGATGAATGGTAAGAGACGGTAAGTAGACCAGGATGTCATCGTGATAAACCACTACAAAAGAGTCCAACATATCACGGAACTTGTTATTGTACTGAAAAGTGGCAGGGGCATTACAGAGCCCAAACTGCATGACTACTTGGTATTCAAAGTGGCCATACCGTAATCGGAAAGCCGTTTCCTGCCCTTCCTTCGTACCAAATTATATGCACCACGTAAATCTAGTTTAGCGTAACTTTGTGCGTCTCTAAGTCTGTCGATTAATTCCGAAATTAAAGGTAGAGGGTACTTATTTTTGATAGTGACCTTGTTGAGTTCCCTGTAATCCAGACATGGACGAAGCCCTCCGCCCTCCTCCCCCCCCCCAAAAAAAATACCCGCTACGACAGGAGAAATGGATGGTCTGATGAATCCATTCCTTAAATTCTCTTCGGAGAGGGGGTATATGCGTCCAAATGGTATGGGGGCCCCAGGAAGTAGGTCTATACTACGTCATACGGACGGTGCGGGGGAAGTTTATTAGCCTCTTGTTTGTAGAAGACTTTACTGAAAGTTCAGTAGGATATTGGTATCTCTGGGTTCTCAGAAGATGCGGCATATAGGGTAGAAACTGTGTTCTTTACAGTGTGGAGGTGCAAAAGTAACATGTCCCGTAGCCCAATTAATGGTGGGGTTGTTAAGTTTCAGCCAGGGAAGTCCAAGGATCAAAGGAAATAAATGAGATTGGACCAAATTGAAACTAAGCATCTCTTTATGCTCAGGGGCAAGTGGTGATCAGAGTAAACAGTAGTCTAGGCAAGGGTTAGGTAACAGGCAAACGGGGTAGTCCAATAGTGATCGCGAGAAGACACGCTACTACAGACCGCGGCTTGGACCTACTCCACGATTGCGGAGCTTTTGGACAGCATGCAGTGACAGAGGACAGCTGGGGAGAGCAGGTAAGGGTGAGAGGGGCATGACACACATTAAGGTCATGGAGTGGCCTAGCCCATAGAAAATCTGTGAAAGGAGCTGAAGGTTCAAGTTGCCAAACGTCAGCCTCAAAATCGTAATGACTTGGAGAGGATCTGCAAAGAGGAGTGGGACAAAATCCCTCCTGAGATGTGTGCAAACCTGGTGGTCAACTACAACAAATGTCTGACTAAGTCATGGTTTACAAAGAGTCCAAATACTTATTTTATTGAGTAAAATGCAAATCAATTTATAACTTATTTGAAGTGCGTTATTCTGGATTTTTTTGTTGTTATTCTGTCTCTGTTCAAATAAACCTACCATTAAAATTATAGACTAAATCAGTAGGGGATCAAATATTTTTTTCCTTCACTGTATATATACAGTCATGTGAAAAAGAAAGTATACCCTCTATGAATTATATGGGTTTACATACTAGGATATAATAATAATCATCTGTTCCTTAGCAGTCTAAATAATAGGTAAACAACCTCAGATGAACAACAACACATGACATCATGTCTCATGATCTATCAAACCATGTCTTTATGGACCTTGCTTTGTGCATCACTATGTGGACAAAAGTATTGGGACACAACTCTTAATCCTTTAGCATACCAAGACATTTTTGGCAATGCTTCAAACTTTGTGGGAACAGTTTGGGGAAGGCCCATTTCTATTTCAGCATTACTGTGCTCCAGTGTACAAAGCAAGGTCCATAAAGCTATGGTTAGATGAGTTTGGTCTTGAAGAACATGACTGGCCCTCACAGAGACCTGACCTCAACCCCATCGAACACCTTTGGGATGAACAGAAACAGAGAATGTGAGCCAGGCCTTCTCATCCAACATCTGTGCATTACTTCACAAATGCTCTACTGGATGAATGGACAAAAAATCACGTTTCGCGTAGACAACTTACGCTGGAGCCCGAAGGAGGTGTGGCTAGCAGCGGGGGTTGTCTGCGTCCATTGTGCAGACCTTCCCCGACTGTCAGAAAGAATTCCCCGCACCAGTGCGGCACTGACAGCCGGGGAAGGTCTGCGCGATGGACGCGGACAACCCCCGCTGCTAGCCACACCTCCTTCCAGCTGCAGCGTAAGTTGTTTACGCAAATCGCGTAGACATCTACACGCTGCCCCGGCTACTCCCCGGGGACTCAGAAGCACCGGTAAGTGGGGCAGGGGGGGAGAGACAGGAGGATCCAGGTCCCCTGCAGCTGCGAGGGATCTGGATCTTAGTCGTCTCATAGTCGGACCTATTTGAGGTCTGATTATAAGACGACCCCGATTATAAGACGAGGGGTATTTTTCAGAGCATTTGTTCTGAAAAAAACCTCGTCTTATAATCCAGCAAATACGGTATGTCTTTGGTGATGTTAGTATGTGTGTGTGTCTCGGTATGTTATATTACTTATTAACCCCTTAAGGACAATGGGCGGTCCCTAAACCCATTGAAAACAATGCATTTTGAGCCCGTACATGTACAGGCTTTGTCATTAAGGGGTTAAAAAATAAAATCTTGTAGGCATTTTAGTTAACCCCTTAACGACCTTTGCCGTCATGGAAAAACGGTCACTTAATGACCTTTGACGGTCCTGAACCGTCAAAAAATTAAATAAGCTTAGAAAGTGATCAACGATCACTTTCTTCGCTTAAACGGCGTTACTGTAATGCCTCGATGTCGAGGCATTCAGCAAGGCCGAGATCGGCATCGGGGGCCATGTCTGGCCCCTCCCCGGGGCGTCATACATTGGGCGCCATACGCCCGTTTTAAAAGCGTTTAAACTTAAATGGTGTCGCTGGAATGCCTCGATCAGGAGGCATCCAGCGACACCAAACACTTACCTCTGGATGGGCTGTGACCGTAGTAGAATCTACAAGTAGTAGAATCTATTTAGCTAGTTTTTTTACTTGCTTTTTTAGGTGAGTAAAAGATTTTTCAAATAGTCATAAAATGTGTTTTTTTTTCAATTTTTCACCATGTTTTTTTTTATTTTTTTTTATAGTAAATAAGATGAGACGATCAAAATATCAGTATCTGAAGAAAGCCCATCTTGTCCTGAAAAAAAACAATATATAACTTATGTGGGTACACTAAATGGGTGAGGAGAAAATTACAGCTGAACACAAGCACCACAAAAGTATTAAAACAGCCTCGGTCCCACAGGGTACAAAAAGAAAAAACGAGCCCGGTCCTTAAGGGGTTAATCTGTATGTTTCTTAGTTGATCTATACCTGCAATGCAGGGTTTGCACGTGACAGATAGCTGATCTCTATGATTTCATGTAGTTCTCATTTACCCTATATCTGCAATACAGGGTGTGCATATAATATTCAGTTGACCACTACGTATACATGTGGTTCACATTTGATCTATACCCACAAATGCAGGGCTTGCATGTGAAATATTTAATTGTTTTCTGTTTCCATGTGGTTATCATTTGATCTATACCCACAATGCAGGGTTTGCATGTGATATTCTATTGATCTCTCTGTTTGTCTGTGGTTCTTATTTGATCTTTGCACGCAATGCAGGGTTTGCACATGTTAGTTGGTTGATCTCTATGTTTCCATATGGTTTTCATTTGGTCAGCAACAGTGTGTGAGCTGCAGAGTTGCCACTTACCTGCTACTTTCGGGTGCACCTTGACGCTTCCCTGCCAGTGGTGCCCAACACTAAGTGGCGCATGAGTCCAATAGAACCAGCCGGACCCATGGTATGCCCAGCCATACTCCTAGGCCACTTGCCTGTGCTTGCCCACTGGACTCAACTAGCCCTGCTCTTTCTTACATGTACAGACACAGATACATACTTAACTGTTTATTAAATCTCACTGAACTTTATGTGTTTTTTGGCGGGTGGGTAGTGGGCCCAGTGCATTGCTTTGCACAAGGGCCTACAATGCTGTTAAGATGGCCCTGGGCTGTCCAAAAATAATATTAAATTATTTTGTGGTGGGACAGTCAGAGGTCGGCAGGCACATAGAGATGCCTTTGCGGCTGTGCCGTATTGAGGCTCTTTATCCTGCCCCTTTGAAGATACGATGTGACGCTCAAGGGGGTGGGCTCACACGAAAGAGTTCATCATGACAGGGAGAAGAGCAAATAGTTGGGGTGATAGATGGAAGGGGACCCATATTTAAAGGGGGGCTGCCTTGGCACAACAATTAAATACAAAAGGGGAGTGGCTGGGGGGGTATAAGTACACAACAGGGTGGTTCGGGCATCAAATAAATCAATAAAAAAAGGGGGGTGCCTGGGGCAATACACATGGGTATTGGGGGGCATTGCATTAATCAGTACAAAAGGGGGTGGGGGCATCAATACACAAGGGAGGGGGTTGGCTGGGGGCATCACATAAATCAAAACACAAACGTGTGGGGGCATAAATACACAAAGGGAGCTGGCTGGGGGCACAAATACACATAGGGCAATACACAAGGGTGTGGGGGGGATACATTAATCATAAAGGGGGGCTGGCTGGGGCATCAATACACAAGGGTGCAAACATACAAGCAACAAAGCAGTGTGAAAAACATTTTTTCTGCTTTGTGTAGCCATCCGGATGCAGGTGTCGGTGTGGCAGAGCCTTTCCTGGTGTGTGTTTGGGTGTTGTTGTGGCAGAGCCTGTCCTGGTGTGCGTGTGTTTGGGTGTTGGTGTGGCAGAGCCTGTTCTGGTGTGTCTGTGTTGGTGTCGGTGTGGCAGAGCATGTCCTGGTGCCTGTGTTGGTGTCGGTGTGGCAGAGCATGTCCTGGTGTTTGTGTTTGGGTGTGTGTGTGTTTGGGTGTCAGTGTGGCAGAGTCTGTCCTGGTGTGTGTTTGGGTGTCGGTGTGGCAGAGCCTATCCTGGTGTGCCTGTGTTGGTATCGGTGTGGCAGAGCCTGTCCTACTGTGTGTTTGGGCATCAGTGTGCCACTTTACCTTGCACTTATTGTTATTTATTTGATTTGTTATATCAGTGTGCCAGGTCCTGTCCTGGTGTATGTGTTGATGTGGCAGAGCCTGTCCTGGTGTGTGTGTTTGGGTGTCAGTGTGGCAGAGCCTGTCCTGCTATGTGTGTGTATGTGTTTGGAAGTCGTTGTGGCAGAGCCTGTCCTGGTGTGTGTGCGTGTTTGGGAGTCGGTGTGGCAGAGCCTGTGTTGGTGTCGGTGTGGCAGAGCATGTCCTGGTATTTGTGTTTGGTTGTGTGTGTTTGGGTGTCAGTGTGGCAGAGTCTGTCCTGGTGTGTGTGTTTAGGTGTCAGTGTGGCAGAGCCTATCCTGGTGTGCCTGTGTTGGTATCGGTGTGGCAGAGTCTGTCCTACTGTGTGTTTGGGCATCAGTGTGCCACTTTACTTCGCACTTATTGTTATTTATTTGATTTGTTATATCAGTGTGCCAGAGCTTGTACTGGTGTATGTGTTGATGTTGGTGTGGCAGAGCCTGTCCTGGTGTGTATGTGTGTGTGGTTGGATGTTGGTTTGGCAGAGCCTGTTCTGGTGTGTGGGTTTGGGTGTCAGTGTGGCAGAGTGTCACGACCGAGGTACGGGTTCTGGATCCGCGCTGCAGAATCTGCGCCTCCTGGTGGAGAGAGGACGCACTGCCACCAGGGCACTGGAGATACGGGCCGTTCACCACCGAGAGCAATGAAAGGGTGAAACTCAGGAACAGAAAATAAAAAATAACAACGGTATCCGAGAGGTCAGGCAATAGAGTAGTCGGGGTCACAAGCAAAGGTCAGGGCAGGCAGCGAAACAACGGAGGTCAGGTTCAAGCAGGAGTCAATACCAGAAAGTTAAATCAGGATACAAATGCTAGTGTAGGCAAAAAGGCACTAACACAGGCAAGGGTGTAGTGCCAAATGAGGGTTTAAATATCCCTCCAACAATACAGATCCTCCTACCCTCCTAATTAGGGGGAGGAGGAAAAATTATAAATGTCACTTTAGAGTGACATGAATATTCATTAGTTTAGTCAAGATCTCTCGAACTCGCCGGGGACGCGTGTCTCGAAGGAGGACGGACCCGGCGGCAGCTCACCACGACGGCACGAGCAGGTCCCTGCCGGCGGCAACATGACGGGAGCGGTAACAGTACCCCCCTCTCTACGAGAGCCATTCTGGCGATCAGGAGCAGGCTTCTGTGGAAATCTGGAATGGAAAGAACGAATCTTGGCAGGAGCATGAACATCAGAGGCCGGAATCCAAGAACTCTCCTCAGGACCGTATCCCTTCCATCTAATAAAATATTGTAGTTGCCCCCGTTTCTTTCTAGAATCTAAGATAGTCTGTACTTCATATTCCTCTTCATCTTGTATCATTACTGGTTCAGGAGCACGGACCGAGGAAGAGAATTGATTGGTCACCACTGGTTTAAGCAACGAGACATGAAAAGCGTTATTGATGCGCAAAGTTTTAGGTAAAACCAGGGAATAGGTAACTTCGTTAATTCTTGCTTTAATCTTGTACGGCCCTATATATTTGGGTCCTAAAGTTCTGGCAGCTTGCTGAAGATGCAGATATTTAGTGGAGAGCCACACAGAGTCACCGGGATTAAGCATAGGTCCTCTGGACCGATATTTATTAGCTGTCTTCTTTTGCAGTCTTTTAGTGTGCTTTAAATGTTCAGCCAGTATTGCACAATGATCTTGCAAAACTTGAAATTGAGCTTCCGCCGCTGCAACCCCTGTGGAACTGGTTTGCTGAGGCCATAATTGGGGTTCGTATCCATGAACTGGTTTGAAAGTAGACATCCTTAAAGATTCATGAAATGAGCTATTGTAAAACCCTTCAGCGAGATGTAACAATGTAGACCAATCTGACTGGTCTTCTGAGACATATATGCTAAGATACTGTTTCAGTACTTGGTTAGCTCTTTCAGCTTGTCCATTGGATTGCGGGTGGTGTGAAGAAGAAAAATGCAGTTCGATACCCATGAGCTTACACATGGCTCTCCAAAACCTGTAAATGAATTGTGATCCTCTATCGGAAATTATTCTTTGAGGTACACCGTGTAAACCTACGATCCCTTTCATGAAGATCTCGGCTAAGGTACTGGCAGATGGCAGTTTGGAGAGAGGGATAAAATGAGCTTGCTGAACAGATCAACTACAACCAGAATTGTCGTGTGGCCTTTGGAGGGAGGTAGGTCTGTAACAAAATCCATGGCTATATGTTGCCATGGTTGTTCTGGAATGGGTAGTGGACATAACAATCCTGCCTGTCTGATGCGGGGTATTTTATTATGACCACATACGTTACATGCTTGTACAAAGTCTACAATGTCCCGAGTCATAGAAGGCCACCAAAAATGTCTCTGGAGAAGAAATTTCACATTCCGAATTCCCCGATGACCCGCTACTGGAGAAGCATGACCCCAAGATAAAACGGCTTTACGAAACCGTGGTTGAACATATAATCTCCCAGGAGGTGGTGTCAGTCCCTTAGGACGAGGTGTCTGTGATTTGGAGATGTGCCACATGAGGGTGTTGTGAATGGTGGCAATGATTTTGGTAGGAGGTATGATTGGTTCAACAGGGGTGTCAAAATTAGGTGCTTCCTGGATAATGCATCTGCTTTACGCTTCTTCGAACCCGGACGAAACGAGAAATTAAAACGGGTAAAAAACAATGCCCATCGAGCCTGTCTGGGATTAAGTCTTTTGGCTTTTTCAATATATACCAGATTCTTGTGATCGGTCAGGATTGTAATGGGAATGGTAGTGCCTTCAAGAAGATGTCGCCATTCTTCTAAGGCTAATTTGATAGCTAACAGTTCCCGATTACCGATGTCATAATTTCGTTCAGCTGGAGTAAAAGTCTTAGAGAAGTATGAACATGGATGAAGACAATTAGATTCTTGATTTCGCTGGGACAGAATGGCCCCGGCTCCACTTTCCGATGCGTCGACTTCCAGGATAAAAGGTAAATCTGAATTGGGTCGTTGTAAGATAGGAGCCGACATAAAGGCCAACTTTAGTTTTGCAAAAGCCTCTTTCGCCACTGGGGTCCAGGATTTTGGATTCGCCCCTTTCCCGGTGAGTGCAATGATTGGGGCAATGATTTGAGAGAAGTTCCGGATGAAGCGACGATAATAATTGGCGAATCCCACAAATCGTTGTACGCCCTTGACGTCAGAAGGTTCTTCCCAGTCTTTAATAGCTGCTAGCTTGTCTGGATCCATCTCCAACTGTCCGGATGATAAAATATAACCCAAGAACTTGACTTTGTCGCATTCGAACTCGCATTTCTCGGCCTTGGCGTATAGTGAATGTTCTCTTAAACGCTGCAATACTTGAGAAACATGTCGCCGATGCTCAGTCAGATTTTTGGAATAAATCAAGATGTCATCTAGGTACACAACATGTCTCGAAAGATATCATTCACAAAATTCTGGAAAACTGCCGGAGCGTTACACAGAGCGTTACACAGTCCGAAAGGCATAACTAGATATTCATAATGCCCGTATCGAGTATTGAAAGCGGTCATCCATTCATCACCCTCCTGAATACGAATCAGATTATACGCCCCACGGAGGTCAAGTTTGGTAAAGATAGTGGCGTCCTTTAATTGGTCATATAATTCAGTTATGAGGGGAAGAGGGTATTTATTTTTTACAGTTATCTTATTTAACCCACGGTAATCAATGCAGGGGCGTAAAGAGCCATCTTTCTTGGCGACGAAAAAGAACCCTGCACCGGCTGGAGATGCTGAAGGCCTGATGAATCCTTTTTCCAAACTCTCTTCAATGTATTGAGCCAAAGCTTGATTTTCGGGTTGAGATAACGGGTACGTGTGCCCCTTAGGTGGGTTTGTACCGGGTAACAGCTTTATTGCGCAATCATACGCACGGTGAGGAGGTAAAGTGTTCGCCTTTTGTTTAGAAAAGACATCCAGAAAGTCCCAGTACTGAGACGGTATTAGTTGACGGGGGTCTTTAGCCGGTGTGTCCAGTATCAAACTGCTGTCCAGCAGCAATTCTTTAAACACTCCTTACTCCAGGCCAAGATCTGCCCTTCTCTCCAATCGATGCTGGGGTTATGAGATTGGAGCCATGACATTCCCAGGATAATTGGTATGTGAGGACTGGACAGGACATCGAATTGTATTTCCTCGAAATGTAGAACACCGACTACTGCACCAATAACGTCCGTTTGAGAGGACACCATCCCTGTTCCCAGGGGAGTCCTGTCTAACGCAGAAATAGCCGTCTTCTGAGTCTTTGGCTTTAAGGGTATATTATTATCCAGAGCCCTATAAAATTCTCTGCTGCCCCTGAATCAATGAAAGCTTGGGTGGCCACTTGGTGGCCTTGCCACTGCAGCTTGATGGGAACAAACAGTCTTTGAGGCTGAGGAGGTGTGGCTACAGTAGCACTTATTGAAGCACCTCCAATCTTCACTAAGTTCTGGCGTTTCCCGACTTCCTGGGGCATGCGTAAATCAAATGTCCCTTCTGCCCACAGTATAAGCATAGGCCCAAGGATCTACGACCCTGTTTTTCTTCGAGCGAAAAATTAAGTACCGGGCCTATTTCCATAGGTTCCGCGGCCGCAGGAACTGGTTCAGAAGATGCGTGAACAATTGGACGAACCGGAGGCCAAAATTGACGCGGCCTTCTGTCTCGTTCAAATCTTCTCTCCAGACCTCTGGCTTCTAACCGTAGGCATAGAGTAATTAAATTTTCCAGATCATGAGGTAAATCACGGTAGATGAGAGCGTCTTTCAAGGACTCATTCAGCCCCCTACGAAAAGCAGAAGTCGGCGTCGGCCAAAATGGAAGAGTCTTGTTCCAATAACGGTGAGGCCCATGCTAACGCTTCTCCTTTTAATAAATTGATAATAAAAGTCACTCTGTTGTTGTGGTAAGTGAAGGTGTGAGGATGTGCACGAAACTGTAGAGTGCATTGATTCAGAAACCCTCTACACTCATGTGGGTTTCCAGAGTATTTTTCAGGCAATGGCATCTTTGGTGCTTTAACGGAAGTGCCTATTCCAGGCGCAGGAGGTGAGGCGTCCGAAGATGCACTTTGGGAGACTGTAGGTGCTAGATTCGTGGCCAATGATCTGAGCATGTCAGCCACGTCATCCAACTTTCGATCCAAGGATTGGAGCTGAGACGCATGAGCGGCTAAGACTTGATCTTGTCTTTCTTGATGGTTGGACAT
Source organism: Spea hammondii (assembly GCA_029215755.1). Taxonomy (NCBI): domain Eukaryota; kingdom Metazoa; phylum Chordata; class Amphibia; order Anura; family Pelobatidae; genus Spea; species Spea hammondii. The sequence goes on from JARDYJ010000001.1 coordinate 75,600,972, forward strand.
CCTTGCCAATTCTTCGGGATCCATATTGCAGGCCTGTGTTAACTGTCACGACTGAGGTACGGGTTCTGGATCCGCGCTGCAGAATCGGCGCCTCCTGGTGGAGAGAGGACGCACTGCCACCAGGGCACTGGAGATACGGGCCGTTCACCACCGAGAGCAATGAAAGGGTGAAACTCAGGAACAGAAAATAAAAAATAACAACGGTATCCGAGGGGTCAGGCAATAGAGTAGTCGAGGTTACAAGCAAAGGTCAGGGCAGGCAGGGTAAACAACGGAGGTCAGGTTCAAGCAGGAGTCAATACCAGAAAGATAAATCAGGATACAAACGCTAGTGTAGGCAAAAAGGCACTAACACAGGCAAGGGTGTAGTGCCAAATGAGGGTTTAAATATCCCTCCAACAATACAGATCCTCCTACCCTCCTAATTAGGGGGAGGAGGAAAAATGATAAATGTCACTTTAAGAGTAAGACATGAATATTCACGACCATGTGCGAACGGCTCTCACGAGGTGGAGGCGCGCACCCCATCAAGATCCCTCGAACTCGCCGGGGACGCGCGTCTCGAAGGAGGATTGACCCGGCGGCAGCTCACTGCGACGGCACGAGCAGGGAGCCTACCGCGCGGGCTGCGTCTCGGCGTCCCTGCCGGCGGCAACACAATGGGAGCGGTAACACAGAGCCTGTCCTGGTGTGTGTGTTTGGGTGTCAGTGTGGCAGATCCTATCCTGGTGTGTATGTGCATGTTGGTGTGGCAGAGCCTGTCCTGGTGTGTGTTTGGGAGTCGGTGTGGCAGAGCCTGTCCTGGTGTGCCTGTGTTGGTATCAGTGTGGCAGAGCCTGTCCTGGTGTGCCTCTGTTGGTGTCGGTGTGGCAGAGCCTGTCCTGGTGTGCGTGTTTGGTCATCTGTTTCCTGCCACTTTACTTACTGTAGACATAAATTGAACTATTAAAATTTTACTTATTCAGACATAAAACACCATCCTGAATTTGTAGTCACTTCAAGGGACAAAATACTCTGGGCCCTGAAATCAATGAGAGTAAAAGTAAAGTATTGTGTTATTTTCTCTATTTTAATCAGCATTATAAAAAATGATTAGTCTCAGAAACTTGGATGTTGGTTCCTCAGAGTTTGTGACATCCAGTTCCTGATTTCATTATACAGAGGACTATTCCTATTTTAGTCCTTCCTCATTAAGGGAGAAACTTTTACACATAAGTACTCGCAGACCATGTCGTATTTAACTTAAGTCATATGCAACTGTATGCATTTTTTAAATCTGGGGTGATGTATTCATTGTGTGATGTAGTGCTAGGATGGTTGTATGATATTAATGGCCAAAGGTTTTGCTGAAATTTCTTATTTCTTTTTGAAGAATATTGTGAAGAATAATGCTATCACTGTTTTGTTGCACTGAATAAAATTGAATGTTTTCATCTAAAAGTTTTTGCAGTAGCAAATGTTTTGATTTCATTATGTCTAATCTCTAATTTTTTGGGGCCTTTTAACACTTTTGATTTCTGGGATTTTAATAATAATGTGATAAAAAAAAATAATTTATTTGGATGGCAAATACTGTGACTAAGGTATGTATGAGTGGTGCGTGTGGGAACAAGAGCTCGACCACGAGATAAAATATATAGGGCTGGTGCCCAAATACTTCCAGGGCTGCTTTTGAACTAACGTTTGCATAGCCTTGGAGAATTACTAATATATATACTATATGCATGAGTAAGCAGGCAAAACACATTTTTTTTCTTATGGGATTCATATTCAACTGTAGGTTATTATAGAATGGCACAATCATAAAGCAAAACATAGCAACAAAGAACAAAAACAAAGTCTGCATACCCTAAATTCTTAATACTATGTATTGCCCCCTTTAGCATCAATCACAGCACGCAGTCTTTTGTAATTGTTGTCTATGAGGCAGGTGGTATAGCTGCCCATTTGTCATGGCAAAATGCCTCCAGGTCATGCAAAGTTTTTGGTTGTCTTGAATGAACTGCATGTTTGAGATCCCCTTAGAATGGCTCGGTTATATGGAGGTCAGGAGACTGTGATGGCCACTCCAAAACCTTCACCTTTTTCTGCTGTAACCACTGGAGGGTCAACTTGGCCTTGTGCTTAGGGTCATTGTCGTGGTGGAAAGTCCAAGAGCATCCCATGCGCAGCTTTCGAGCAAAAGAATGCAAATTGTCTGCCAGTATTTTCTGATAACATGCTGCATTCATCTTACTGTCAATTTTCCACCCCCACCCCCCCAAAACATGAGTGAGCCACCACCATCCTTCACAGTGGGGATGGTTTTCATTTTGCTATAGGCCTTGTTGACCCCTCTCCAAACATAACGCTTATGGTTGTGACCATAAAGCTCTATTTTGCTCTTGTGGATCCAAATTACAGTGTGCCAGCCTGTAAGGCGTTTCAAAGTATTGTCTGGCTTTTTTGCGGCATTGACGGAGTAAAGGCTTCTTTCTGGCGACTCGACCATACAGGAACCTGTATTTCTCCTGAGGTTACCAGTGGGTTTTTCTTTGTACCCTGAACAATTCTTCTTGGAGTTGTGGCTGAAATCTTTTTGGTCTATTTGATCTTGGCTGGGTATCAAGAGATCCTCGGATTTTCCACTTCTTAATAAGTGATTGAACAGCAGTGACTGGCATTTTCAAGGCTTTGGATATCTTTTTATATGCTTTTCAATCTTTATAAATCTCCATTACCTTGTTACACACGTTTTTTGACAGTTCTTTCTACTCGTCATGGCTCAGTGTCATGTCATCTGTGTGAGAGCTAACTCATTGACTGTCTATATACAGACATTAATTGCAATTTAAAAAAACACAGGCATGAGAAATTGTCCTTTAATTGCCATTTTAACCTGTGTGTGTCACCGTGTGTGTCTGTAACAAGGCCAAAAGTTCAAGGGTATGTAAACTTTTGATCAGGGCCATTTGGGTGATATCTGCTATCCTTATGATTGAAAAAGGAGCCAAACAACTATGTGATAATAAATGGCTTTGTATGATCATAGACTTAATAAAAGACAGCTTTTTTTCACGATCAGTCATATATTCAAAATCAATGCCAACATTTAAAAAAAAAAATTCCAGGGTATGTACATTTTCGAGCACATCTGTAAGTTACTGGGGGAAAGATGGAAGAAGCCAAATATAATAATGAATAAGAAGAGGCATAGGGAGAAAGAAGAGAGATAATGAGATAAAAAATATTCAATTGTCAGGTGGAGCCAGCGTTGAAGACAGCAGGAAACACAGCTCCTTAGCAACCTCGGTGGCACTGTAGCTTAGCAATACAGTGCTTTACTGTCCTGACAAGGACAGCACCTATACTTACCCCAATAACAAGACAGAACTTGCATTGAGGAAAAACAGGAACTGAACTGTTAATGGACAGTTCCAATTTTTGGCGGGCGTTGCAGTTCCTAGCTGCAGCACAATTGTATGGATTTGCGGCTAGGTCCTGGTCAGACATATGGAGTATTTCTGGATATGTAGAGCCCCCATAGCCGTCTGGTTCATGGGAGCCTGGTTAGTGCAGACCAGATGGGGTTTTCCGGTCACCATATGCCCCTCAAAGAGCACAGTATGACATAAGAGGGGACTGGGCAGGCAGATGAAGAGTCTCCCCAGGAATCCATCAGTGTCCCCTCCCAAACTCAGTCTACCCCAATGTGTCCTTAGCCTCAGGGGGTTTCTGTGATATTAACCATCACCATTTGTTGAAAAACAGCAAATTCAACCAAATAGCACGAAATATGAACCTCATTTTAAATAGGCTGACTTTTACAACCTTAGGAAGCCAAATGGGGGCTTTATTTAACATTCATGGTTCACTTGCAATTGCAGCTTATTGCAGCATATGCATTGTTTTTTAAGATCTCTTCATTCTTCATTACTGGATTTTTTACTTGTTGGCATTATTATCAGGCCTATCCAGGTCTGAAGGGTCCTTTGTAAACAATTTGGAACTGGCACAGGGAGACAGGAATGCAGTGGGGCACATTACATTACATCGAGCAGGGGACTGAAGGGGGGAGTTGATGGCACAGACAAGCTGCTTTGGGACAAAGATGGCACAGATAAGCTGTTTGGGGGCACTTACAAGCTGGGTCAAAGATGGCACAGGTAGGCTGTTTAGGGGTTAGGGTGGCACTGGTAAGCTCCTTGGGGTCAAAGGTGGCACTCACAAGGTGTTTGGCAAACCCAATGCAAAGCAAAGATGAAGACAGCGGAGACCACCTCCTGAGAACAAAGCTTCAGATATACAGGTGGAAACGGAGAACAAAGAGGTAGTAGCACCCCATTGTTCTAGTAAAATAGGAAATCCGCATGAGGCTACACCGAGTGTATGGATGCTGAAGAAAATAGCAAGGAGACACATTTAAGGTAAAGACTGTGATATCAGAGCGAGCCTTTAATGCTGATAAGGACCAGAACAGAGGAGACACCTGAGGCAGAAACCACTTGTCTAAAGACAAATCAGAGTCTAAAATGGGTAAAATCTCAATCCTTTGCTAATGTTGGTGAAAGGTGCAGGTAATGAGTTCTGATCTACCTAGTATAGCTACCTACATTAACCCCTTAATGACAAAGCCTGTACATGTATGGGCTCAAAATGCATTGTTTTCATTGGGTTTAGGGACCGCCTATTGTCCTTATAAGGGGTTAAGGAAAAATTCAGACGATAATCTATTTAAGTTCGGATGGTGTTGAACGTTTTAAGGCTGGTTATATAGAACAGAAAGTAGACAACGAGAGTGATATTTAAATAGCTTTTTCTGTTTTTATTACAATTACTGTGAGGAGTGTTTTTAGCAATGTAATAAGGGCTGTATTTTTTTAACTTTTTATCTGTTTTAACAAGTACAGTCTTCTTTTTGCAAGAATGTCACATCTCATATAACCAATACTATGAAAAGTATGAAAAATGCTGGGCATATGGGCCATCTCTATGGTTTGGCTCTAATGAAGATTTTACCCAAGACTTTTTACCAGGCAGTTTTATTTGTTGGTGGTTTTATTGGTGGCTTTAAGTGGAATTTAAAAAAAAATATATACGGGTCTCCTAATGGGAAACAAAGGGAGGAGTTGCTTGAGATACTACTTTTTATGAATGACTCATTCCTTGATTTTAGCATGTGATTTCATTATGTATTTAAAAGAAGAAAATCAATTTGATGCAGATACCAGTCAAATTAAAGATAAAACATCTCATGTTAAATAAACTGGTGTTTTTAAGCTGACTGATGTATTCAAGGAGACAAAGACAAGCATGAGAGTCAGAGAATCACCTTGATAGGAAAACAGCGTAGCTCCAGGATAGACTTCTGCTCCTAGTGTATACAGCCACTAAATAGTGAGGTCAAAAGTGATGTTATATCTGACCATAAAAGTACTGACCTTTAAAGTTAAAAGGAAAGAAAACAAGAACAAGAAAATGTGCCTAGACATTAAATATTACCCTGTTAGAAGATGTCAATGTTAAAGTACAATACAAATTGTGGTGTAAAAAAAGACCCCAGCATGTCTATAGTAGCCTGGTGGAACGAGACTAAGAAAAAGATTAGGCTATTTTTCATCAAAGCTTGTCAAAAGAAAGCAAGGGAAAAGAGAACATTTTATAATAGATTTAAATTTAATTAGAATGTTTCAAACACTTTATGAATTAAAAAATGCATTTAAGTATAGAGGCCGAGCAAAATATCTGTGATTTTCCAAGCTTTAAGAGACAAGGAATAATATATAACTCTCGTGTAAATCATACTGAATGTAATGAAAAATGCACACTGAATTTGAATTAATATCTTGAAGGACTTAAATGAACTCTTTGGATTAGATAAAAATGTGTTTTATATATATATGTTTATATGTTTATTTTTATGAGCAAGTCCTAAAATCTTTAAAAAAATTCTTGAAATACTAGTATGTTAAATGCACATTTTGTTACCTCCTCCGTTGTCCCGCAGCAGGGGAGCTGAGACGCAGCCTACACGTTCAGTCCCTGCTCATTCCATCGGCGGGAGCCGCCGCCGGCTCTGTCCTGCTGCTAGATGCACGTCCCTGCAGAGATCTTGATGGGAAGCATGCGCGAACAGCTAACTCATGAATATTCATGTCGCTTCTTAAATCGACATTTATCCTTTTTCCTCCTCCCCCTAATTAGGTGGATAGGAGGATCCAGTTTTGTTGAGGGATATTTAAACCCTCAGTTGGCACTACACCTTTGCCTGTGATAGTGCCTTATTGCCTTCACTAGCTTTTGACTTGCTGATTTCTATCTGTTTATTGATTCTGGCTTGTTCCTGACCTACGTTGTTTGCTGCCTGCCCTGACCTTTGCTTGTTACCCCGACTACTCTTTTGCCTGACACCTAAATTTATAATTTTTGTTCCTGAATTATCTGAGCATATCTACGTTCCTGATTCTGCTGTTTTCTGCTAACATATCCGTTGCACTGGTTGCTGAGCTCTCCATCTCCGCTAGAAGGCCCCTTTTCCAATTTCTGCAGTGAGGATCTACTGCCAGTACCGCCGTCGTGACACATTTATGATTTGATGGGGTAAATTGAATTGGCCGGGTTCAAAGATGTCCCAAAATAGGACATGGGTAGAGACTGACCAGATATCCAAGTTCCAAAACAATGCACACCTCTCAAAGATGACTTTTTACCTCCCAAATAACCTAACAAACCCATGCATGGCAGGTATCACTGACTCACCAGGGGCGATAAATATTATAACTGAATTAAAATGTTTGTGGAAAAAAAAATACAAAAATTACTACCAAAGTTTGACAAAGGATGGTGGTAGAATTAGTGCATGCAAAGAACATGAGAAATATTTGGTTTGATGGGAGTAAACTGCATAGGTCTTAAATAGCACACAGGGGCAGTACTTGCCCTATAACTTCCAAAAAAGCAAACAAAAAACATAAAAACATTTCTAAACTCAAATAGTAGAATCTATCTAGCAGTTTTTTTCATTAGCTTCTGTAGATAAGTAAACTATATTTCAAGTAAAAGTCAGAAAGGGTCCTTTTTCTATTTTTTTCATCATATTTTATATTTTTTTCATAGTAAATTATAGGATACAATCAAAATATGGCCATGTAAAGAAAGCCCTTCCTGTCCTGAAAATAACCCCCAATGTATAACTTGTGTGAGTAAAGTAAATAAGACAGAAGAAGAATACAGCTAAACAGGAGCACCGCAGAAATGTTATTGTCATGAAAAGGTTAAAAATGTTTTATTTGCTTTAACGTACTTTATTCCTAAGATTTACCAGGTTCATGGAAAAAAGGTATAGTCACCTATAATCATATTATGGACACTAATCCAGACAATACAAGTAATATTAAAAATTGGAGACTAATTACACTTTTAAATTATAACTACAAAAAATTGGCCAAATATGTTAAAACTATTTGAAATATGTTGTTAAAAGCTCATTCACCCTATCCAAGTGTGTACAGCCCTTCTGCGCAGTATACATGATAACTTAAACTTGGTTAGAAACATTATCAACCACACAAAATACAGAAACCAAGATCTGGCTATTTTATCAATTGATTGTGAAAAAAGCTATTGACATTCAAACAAATTGCATTTGATGTGTGTCTCGGAGTCTCGAATGTGTGCATTAAGAAGGCATAAGATGATGTTTTAATCAAGGGCGGTTTTAGTTCACTGGAGTACTATAACAAATAGTTAAGAAAATAATCACTGCTTCATATCAGTAGATACATCAACTAGAAAGGACACTTGTCGGGATCTGGTGATAACTAACAACAGAGTTTTTGTTGAATATTCACTTAATGTAACATAACATGGTGACACCAGAGATCATTTCACAAAAGGCTTAACCAAAACATTGCATTTCAAGAAGGCCAACTTTAACAGGTTAAGAACTTTACTGGAGCTAATTGGCTGAGATGAATTATATATGGGAAGAAAGACAAAAGATGAGTGGAATATCTTCAAACTAACATTAATGAAATGCAGTGACGTTCAAGGGGGCGGGCTCACAGAAGGTGTTCCTCGTGGCAAGGAGAGGGGCTTCACATTGGAGGAGAGCAAGAAAAAAGAAAAAACAAAAATAGGGGTTATAGGAAAGCGGGCCCATATTCATGGGGGCGTGGCTGGGTTATGGCATTACAAAATAAATATAAACAGGGGTGTGTGTGTGGCTGGGGGGTAATACAAATGGCAGTGGGGGCATCAATACACAAGGGAGGGGGTTGGCTGGTGCATCACATAAATCAATACACAAGGGTGTGGGGCATAAATGCACAAAGGCAATACACAAGGTTGTGGGGGGACACATTAATCAATAGTAAAGGGGGCCTGGCTGGGGCAAAATACAAAAGGGGCAGTTAATGCAAAGCAGTGTATAAAATAAATTTGTGGCAGAGCCTGTCCTGGTGCATATTTGGTCATCTGTTTCCTGGTACTTTACTTTCTGTAGGAATAAATTGAACTATTTTATTTTCACTTATCCGCCCTCCCGAATTTGTAGTCACTTCGGAGTACAAAACTTTCTTAGCCCAGAAATCAGTGAGAGGAAAAGTAAAGGTTTTGTGTTATTTACTCTGTTTCAATCTGCATATTTTATTAAAAAGGAAAAGTGGCACTAAATTGTGGCTTCAGACGTCCCCTGTATGATGACTTTTTTTTAAGTGTACTGATGTATTCCCAATCCCATCACATAAGGTTCTATCTTGTATTATCTGCCACGCTCTGATGTCATCTTTATCCAGTACACATCAAATCCGAGGAGTTAAGATTCTGTGTATTTTATTTATTTCCATAAAAAGGCCACCAAAATCCTCAGCACCAGACCCGTGATGCTCTTAATCCAACCCTGCCTCCAGTGTGCATCAACCATCTTAAATCCAGTTTATACCCGCAGTGTCCTCCAGCCTTGTGCAGTTTTATTTGGCTAAACGGGTTTTAAATGGTTTGTGGACTGACTTTGTTTTACTGTTTTTAGTATTGATGGAATGACATATAAAAGTTGATAAAAAAAAAAATTCCCACTGCTTTTTTCATTATCACCAAATTAACCCTGTATTAATTTGCATTGTAAAGCTAAAAGGCCATATTTTCTCTCAGTGAAAAATGAGTGCGGCCCACGCACTCATACATTTCTGATGAAGTGGCCCACTGCAGAAAAAACTTGGACACCCCTGTTCTATAGAATTCTATAGATGTGTCAGGGACATAAGACAGTTTCTTTGATGTTAACAAATGCAGTTGTATTTTGGGAAAATAAACAAATGTGTATATTAAATGGGGTTTTGTTATGGAGATCATAAAATGAAAAGGACTTGGGAATAACTGTAGACAAACAAACTTAGCAACACTGTTCAATGTCAGTCAGCTGCAGCAAGGAGCTGTAAGGCATTGTCATAGAGTATTGACTCACATGCATAAAATATAATTTTTCCTCTGTATAACTTGTTGGTAAGACCCACCTTGAACATCCAGTGCAAATCCATACACCTATTCTTAAAAAGGGCATTATGGAGCTTGACAAAGTGCAGGAGCAGGCTACAAAGCTAATAACAGTAAAGGCTTTGAATGGCTAGAAACATTGAATTTGTTTACAAATACATACAGGGTTAATACCAGCCTCTCTGGTGACTTGTTTGTTAATAGGACTGTACAAAGAGCAAATCATCCAGTAAGGAAAGTTTTTTCACTTAAAGCAGCAAAAAATGGTTCATTACAGTAAGGACAATAAAGATGTGGAGTTCACTACCCAAAGACACAGTGCTATCAAAGAATATACAGAGATATAATGGTTATGAGGACAGAGTTAATTCAGTTGCATGAATTTCCATAAAACCCCAAAATTTGTTATATTACATATTTTTGTTACCATTTATATACTGTATATATATATAAATATATTATTAATTACAAGACAAAAAACTGACGGTATTAAAAACATGTTTATTAAACGCAATATGACATATTTGTTCTTGATTTCTAGGTGATCTTCTAGGTTTTACGGCGGGTGATGTGATCATAGACGACAGCTTGTATGTAGAGATCTGTTTCAATAGGTGTCCGAGTGGAGTTGTCACCTGGAGATGCCTAAAATATATAAGTAAATCATAAAACTGAATAGCAAAGATTTTTTCAGTAAAGTTTATGCTGTGTAAACAGATTACAGGACTAGCTCAGCTGAGAACAGCTATTTCAATAGTTTTTCTTATAAGTCCAGGTTCAGGAGAGTCTTAAAGTTTATCTCATGTGTCATCAACAGCATAATAGACTAATTTCACGCTCAAGGGCAATCAAGAATCAAGCCTGGGGCAAGGGAACCAACAACTCTAAACATTTCAGCCTCTTTTCTGTCTCTTCGGTTTGCCATAACTCAAAGCACTGTAAGCAGTGGCGTCGCTACAGGGGGGCAAAGTTTTTTTATTTTTTTAATGCGGAGGAGAGAGAGGGGCGCCTAGCCACGGCTCGGCGCCCCCCATTCTCCTCCATGAGGCCTCTACCTCCGTCGCGGTGCCGGCATTTCATCCTGAGCGCCGAAATATGACGTCATATTTCGGCGCTCAGCAGTGAAGCAGCGGCCACCGCAGCAGAGAACGAAGACAGAAGCCTCGTGCTCCTGTCGCTGGACCTAAAGGTGAAAGAACTACAAAGGGGGAGGGTAGATAGTGAGTAGGGAGAGGGGTTACAAAGTGATAAGGGAAGGAGAGGGGGTTAGAAAGTAATAAGGCAGGGGCGTCCAACATGCGTAAGATCAGCAGCCAGGGCAACCGATCTTACGTGGGCCGCACCTCGAGCATGTACTGGCTGACTTGGCATGATAGGAGTGTGATTGCTAACAGCAATCACAGTCCCATCATGCCTAGGTTCCAGCATTTACTGGTTGGATGTGTAAGTGCTGGAACCTAGGCATGATGGGACTTTGATTGCTGTTAGCAATCACACTCCTATCATGCCAAGTCAGCCAGTACATGCTGAAACCTAGCTATCTGCCCCCCTTGTGTATTGATGCTGCCAGCAGTATGGGGTCTGCACATCACTTACAGCCACCCTGTACCAGCATGTACTGGCTGACTTGGCATGATAGGAGTGTGATTGCTAACAGCAAGCACAGTCCCATCATGCCTAGGTACCAGCATTTACTGGTTGCCTGGGTATGATAGGAGTGTGATTCCTGTGTGGGCAGTGTGGACGCCAGGGCTGGCTTTGGGGTGTGCAACCTGTGATCTATGCGTGTAATTTAGGGGGTTTTAAATATACCTTTTAATGACGTGTTTTTTTGTGAATTCCAATTGATCTATACCTGCAAAGCTGGGTTTGTGTGTTATTCTATAGATCCATATCTGCTATGCTATGTTTCCATACATTATTTATGTATACCTGCAAATACAGGGTTAATATGTCTTATTCAGTTGATTAATACCTGCAATGCTGTTTCCATGTATTTATTTGATCTATAATTGCAATGCTACGTTTCATATACTATTGTATACCTGCAAATACAGGATTTGTATGTCTGATTCTGTTTATTTGAGATCACAAGTGTATTTCAGTTGATCTATACATGCAAAGCTTGGTTTGTGTGTTAATGTGTTGATCTATACCTGCTATCGGCAACTGGGGCTAATGTTAATATATATGGGCAGCAGGGGCATCAATACACAAGGGGCAAAAACACTAAGGGGGGTATAAACGACAATGCAGTGTGAAAAATCCATCCTGATGTAGACGTCTGTGGCGTAGATTGTGTCCTGCTGTTTGTGGGTTTTTGGTTATCAGTGTAGCAGAGCTTGTCCTCGGGTGTGTGTGTATAGGTGTTGGTGTGGCAGAGCCTGTCCTGGTGTGTGTGTTCGGTTGTCAGTGTGTCAGAGCCTGTCCTGGTGTGTGTGTTTGGATGTGGGTGTGGCAGAGCCTGTCCTGGTGTGTGTGTCTGGGTGTCGGTTTGACAGAGCCTGTCCTGGTGTGTCTGGGTGTCGATGTGACAGAGCCTGTCCTGGTGTGTGTGTCTGGGTGTCGGTGTGACAGAGCCTGTCCTGGTTTGTGTGTCTGTGTCACAGAGCCTGTCCTGGTGTGTGTGTCTGGGTGTCGGTGTGATAGAGCCCTTCCTGGTGTGTGTGTGTCTGTGTGGCAGAGCCTGTCCTGGTGTGTGTCTGGGTGTTGGTGTGGCAGAGCCTGTCCTGGTGTGTGTGTGTGTTTGGTTGTCGGTGTGGCAGAGCCTGTCCTGGTGTGTGTCTGGGTGTCGGTGTGACAGAGCCGGTGTTGGTGTGTGTGTTTGGTCATCTGTTTCCTGGCACTTAACTTACAGTAGGAATCATTTAATTTATATTTATCCAGAGATAAAATGCCCTCCTGAAGTTGTAGTGACTTCAGGGGACAAAACATTCAAGGACCTGAAATCATTTAGTGGAAAAGTTATTTATTGTGTTATAATATTTATTTCAAGGATTAGTCGCACTCAATTGTGGCTTCAGGCCTCCCATGTTGAATGATCAAGTATTATTTTAGCCCAATAACAAAAGTATAATTCCATAGCACATTACTTTTGGAAATTATTAATGCCCCCCCAGTTTGACTGTGGTATCTTGTATATATTGTTTCTAGAGTCGCCACTGACTGTAAGTAAGGAGCTCCAGGGAAAGCCCTGAAGATTTCCAAAGGGAGCAGCAAAACACAACATAGCGCAATATAAATATCGGATCTATAAATATCGGATCTTCCAAAGCAACACTAATCTCTGTGAATTAGGAATTGAAGCACTCACAAATCTCCGTAAAATTATGGTAGGACAAAAGCTCTCTATTGCAAGCAAAAAAAATATAAGACAGACGTGCACGCAAAGATGCAGCATACGTCACTGATTCATTTCTCATGGTTACACAGGATCCCTCACTTACATATATCGGCGGTTCAACGGTGCATAAACCTGTACTACAGTAATGCAATTGAATTTTTTAAAACTAAGTTCATTGCATGAGTTACAGGCATGTCTATAAACGCATTTTAGACCAAAGTGGATTTGTAAATATTTAAATATGATACGTAAAAGGATGGAACCCCTAGAGGGAGCAAACATTTGCAGTTGCACTTCAGGAACTGAATGTTATTAAATGTACTTTGAAAATACTTATTTTGCTGCTGAAAGTACTTAATGAACCTACTTAGTAAACCTTATAAAAGTATTTGTTCTGAATCTTAAATATATGTATAAAGTAGCAACATTTTGGAATGATAAAGCAAGGATTGGATTTTTTTCCTTTGAGTTCTTATATGAATCTGCCACTAAAGAGAATCTTTTAACATCTTTAAATACCATGATTACATGTGCAAGTACAAAAGCTTATTGATGTAAATATTGACAATAAGTTCGTAAACAAGACATCTGAATTTATCTTACAGGATCGTTAAACACATTGATGGATAGGAAGCATCTGGAGTTCACTAAACATGATTAACAACACAAATGTTGAACGATTTCAATAGTAAGTACTACTAAGTATGTGTTAATGCTAAACTAGCATCAACATACATATTTAAGGATGTGTCCTTAGGACACCTCTAGGAGGTCCAGGTAATGACATAAGGAGTGGCCACGTGTTTTAAAAATACGTTTCAATGTATAAGAACTTTATACTTTGCATTACACTATTAGCCATTATTATTTTCAAAGGGAAGCAGAGGGCCATAATATGATGTCATATCATGGAGCTTCGCTTAACCAGGTCATGATGTGGCAGTGTGTGAGCTGAGATTTTGATCCCTGCTGCAAAAACACAGGGCTCACCCATTTCTACAATTTAGTGGTCTAGACACAGGAAAACTTTCTGATATCTCGAACTGGCCCAAAAGCAGGGCAGTGGGACGGCTAGGCAGGACAGATGGACAGTGTCCCAGAAACGAGACAATTGGGAGTTATGCAATAGAGGAAATCAACAATATGGACTTTTCAGCATACATTGCAACATTTCCAGTGTTAAAAAAAGGAAACAGACCTGAGGACTAGCCTGAGTGGCATTATACCGTATTTGCTCGATTATAAGACGAGGTTTTTTTCAGAGCAAATGCTCTGAAAAATACCCCTCCCTCGTCTTATAATCGGGGTCGTCTTATAATCAGATCTCAAATAGGTCTGACTATGAGACGACTAAGATACAGATCCTCCACAGCTGCAGGGGACCTGGATCCTCCTGTCTCCCCCCCCCGCCCCACTTACCGGTGCTTCTGAGTCCCCGGTGTGCAGCCGGGGCAGTGTGTAGATGTCTACGCGATTCGCGTAGACAACTTACGCTGCAGCCGGGAGGAGGTGCGGCTAGCAGCGGGGGTTGTCTGCATCCATCGCGCAGACCTCCCTTACAAAAAATTACTGCAGTTTTTCTGAAGTAATACTGCAGTTTTTTTGGACATGAAAAAACTGCAATACTGCACTTTTACTGCAGTATTACTGCACATTTACTGCACTTTTTTTTATATTGCAAACCTACAGTTGTACTTCAATGTACTGCAGCTTTATTGCATTTGTACTTCCGTGCAAAAATTACTTCAGTAAAACTGCAGTACAGTGAAGTACAAATGCAGTAAAACTGCAGTAAATGTGAAATAATACTGCAGTAAAAGTGCAGTATTGCAGTTTTTTCATGTCCAAAAAACTGCAGTATTACTTCAGAAAAACTGCAGTAATTTTTTTGTAAGGGCTTCCCCGGCTGTCAGAGATCAGAGTTCCCCGCACCGGCGCGGCACTGGCACCGATGCGGGGAATTCTCACTGACAGTCGGGGTAGGTCTGCGCGATGGATGCAGACAACCCCCGCTGCTAGCCACACCTCCTTCCGGCTGCAGCGTAAGTTTGTCTACACACTGCCCCGGCTGCACGACAGGGGAGTCAGAAGAACCGGTAAGTTGGGGGGGGAGTGTTAAATGGGGGGCATAAGGCAGAGTGTTCTATGAAATGCCTTTTAACCCCCTTAATGCCACTCTGCCTCTTGAAATGCCTTTTTAACGCTCTATACGCCACTCTGCCTCTTGAAATGCCTTAAACCTCCCTATATGCCACTCTGCCCCATAATATGCCTTTTAACCCCCTTAATGCCAGAGTGGCATATAGGGGTATAAGGCATTTCTGGAGGCAGAGTGGCACATAGGGGGTCAAAAGGCATATCATGGGGCACAGTGGCATATAGGGTTAAAAGGCATATCATGGGGCACAGTCAGGGGAGGGCTGGCAGCCCAAGGCCTGGGGGGCAAGTCTAGTCAAATGGCCCATTGCCCCACCAAAGCGGCTGCGAGCGACATTGAAGGCGGCTGTCGTGCGGCAGTCACTCCACCGGCGCTTAATGAAATCAAAGCGGCCGGCGTGCACACACCGCACCGCCCAATGGCTGTGCCTCAGCTCTTTATCCCACCCCTTTTAAGATGTGGGACAAAGAGCTGAGGCACAGCCATTGGGTCTGAGTGCCGCATGACGCAGGGGCGTACCGAGAGTATTTGGCACCTGTGGCATATACTGTATGTGGCACCCCCCCACACACACTTTAAAACTGCATAGTTTCTATGGTTAGGCAAACATTGACAGGGGTACAGCATAACTATGATATACTGAGGCACACATTGACGTCAATGCGTGCCTATCACTATACATTGAGCCAGATACTGACAATACTGCACTATAACCCCTATCACTATATACTCATCCAAACATTGATGTGGTGTAGGCCTACCACGTCAGTGACTGGCTTAGTATATAGTAGGGATGCACCGAAATGAAAATTCTGGACCTAAACTGAAAATTCAGCATTCACCAAAACCCAAAAAAACAAACCCAAAAACTTTAAAATACTTTATTAAAAGCAACTCACCAAAATTAACAGCAATCACAATCCTATCATGCCCAGGTTCTAGCATGTGCTGGCTGACTTAGCATGATAGGAGTGTGATTGCTGTTTGCAATATATATATATATATATATAATTATTCTGTCCAATAAAAGTGTTGTTAACACACCAAAGTTGGACCAAAAAAAAAATTGATAACAGCAATCACACTCCTATCATGCCTAGGCAGCCAGTATATGCTGGAATCTGGGCATGAAAGGAATGCGATTACAGCCTCCCTATGCCATGCTATCACCCAACACTTACACATCCATGCTATATGAAACCCTCATTCACAAACATTCAGCATAACACCCATCACTCTCACACACTATCCACTCTCCCTGAATCTTGTCCTACCTTTCTTCTGTCACTGTCACTTTTCCTCCTCCTCTTAGTTCTTCCTTTCTTCTGTGTCCTGTCCTTCCGATGCGGAAGATGGTGGGCGTGGCTTAAAGTCCCGGCGCACAGCCACAGTTGCCGTGCCGGCACCCCTCAGATGAGCGGCAGCCGGGGCGGGCCGCCCCCGCCAGGTATGCTACCGGCACGACGGGCGCATTCAATCCAGCCGCAAACTAAGCGGCTGCGTTGAATATCCGTCTGCCGGCCGGCCCACCGGCAATTGCCCCTCGGCCCAGCCCGCCCCTGGGCACAGTGGCATATAGGGGGTATAAGACATTTCTGGGGCAGATGTGCAAAACCAAAATATTTTTCTCAATCATAGCTTTTATTAAAAAAAATAGTTTACATGAATTAACATTTACTGGTAAAACTTTTTTCCTATAGGGTCGTCTTATATTCAGGCTTTTTCTTTTTTTCCAAAATTAATATTCAGATTTGGGGGGTCGTCTTATAATCGAGCAAATACGGTACTACTTATCCCTGTAAAGGGGCAGTAATCCCTACACAATAAACCACAACTATGTATGCTCTGTGACTATTTTGTTATTGAGGAATGGGATGATGCTCTTTATGATGGATGCAGCTTCCACGTATTTTATATATACATTAATAAACCAACATTTTTAGATTTTTGTTGTCAATGTCTGTATGCCACAACCTGATACTCAACAAGAAGACAAAATACATTATATGAGTATGTTGCATCTCCATGCTTGTATTATAAATTTCTAGGAGTATGGGATTTTAGAGTTCACCTAGGACAACAGTTTAAGAAAGTTGAAACTAATATTCACCAATTACAAAAGATCAAATTTGTTATAACCTAATAAAGAAAGGCATTTTTTACATGACCATTTATCACTTTGGTATGCCAAAGCAACACATTATATAATAAGCAATCAATCCTGTTTCAACGAGGAAGATAATTTGATATTTTTCAGGCACTACTCTTAGTCCTGATCAGCTCAGAGACAGAGCTCTTTAAGGGGCAGGGGTAAACGTGTATTTGGTTTGCTGTAATACTGGGCTTAACATTGTCAGTCTGATGCAGAATTCCCTTTCAATGAGTTTGATGCAGGGGTTGGTGAAGTATCCGGTGTCCAGCATCACCATTTGTAGTGTCCACTGCCCTGCCAGTGCCCTCCAGGGGCAGACAGTTCAGTCTGTTTGGGAAAATCATAAAACAAGATTGAAAAAAGATCTTTCACATCCCATTCGGACCTTTTAACCAGTTCGAGCATGAAAATTAGATAAAATTACACTGGATCAATAAATTCTAACTTACATCAGGTATAACATTTCCAAAACTAATGGCCATAAATATGGGAAAAAAAAATACATCTTGTGAATAGTAAAGCATACATAATGATGACATTATCTGATTACTTTTGATTGATCTTTGGTTAATTGCCATTTACTTGTAGTTTGTCCTAGTGCATGGCCAATAAAGATCTTATTTGGCAACTCTAACTGGAAGGTGTGTTGTGACCAATGAAACAATACTGAAATCATGGGTAGGAAGGGACTATATAGAGTGGGGCAAAAAAGTATTTAGTCAGCCACCAATTGTGCAAGTTCTCCCACTTACAAAGATGAGAGAGGCCTGTAATTTTCACCATAGGTACACTTGGGAGACAGAATGGGGGGAAAGAATACAGGAAATCACATTGTAGGATTTCTAACGAATTCATTGGTAAATTCCTCGGTAAAATAAGTATTTGGTCACCTACAAACAAGCAAGATATCTGGCTCTCACAGACCTGTAACATCTTCTTTAAGAGTCTCCTCTGTCCTCCACTCGTTACCTGTATTGATGGCACTTGTTTGAACTTATCAGTATAAAAGACACCTGTCCACAACCTCAAACAGTCACACTCCAAACCCCACTATGGCCAAGACCAAAGAGCTGTTGAAGGACACCAGAAACAAAATTGTAGACCTGCACCAGGCTGGGAAGACTGAATCTGCAATAGGCAAGCAGCTTGGTGTGAAGAAATCAACCGTGGGAGCAATTATTCGAAAATGGAAGACATACAGGACCGCTGATAATCTCCCTCGATCTGGGGCTCCACGCAAGATCTCACCCCGTGGTGTCAAAATGATCACAAGAACATTGAGCAAAAATCCCAGAATCACACGGGGGGACCTAGTGAATGACCTGCAGAGAGCTGGGACCAAAGTAACAAAGGCTACCATCTGTAACACACTACCCCGCCAGGGACTCAAATCCTGCAGTGCCAGACTTGTCCCCCTGCTTAAGCCAGTACATGTCCGGGCCCGTCTGAAGTTTGCTAGAGAGCATTTGGATGATCCAGAAGAGGATTGAGCGAATGTCATATGGTCAGTAGAACCAGTAGAACTTTTTGGTAGAAACTCAACTCGTCGTGTTTGGAGGAGAAAGAATGCTGAGTTGCATCCAAAGAACACCATACCTACGGTGAAGCATGGGGGTGGAAACATCATGCTTTGGGGCTGTTTTTCTGCAAAGGGACCAGGACAACTGATCCGTGTAAAGGAAAGAATGAATGGGGCCATGTATCGTGAGATTTTGAGTGAAAACCTCCTTCCATCAGCAAGGGCATTGAAGATGAAACGTGGCTGGGTCTTTCAGCATGACAATGATCCCAAATACACCGCCCGGGCAACAAAGGAGTGGCTTCGTAAGAAGCATTTCAAGGTCCTGGAGTGGCCTAGCCAGTCTCCAGATCTCAACCCCATAGAAAACCTTTGGAGGGAGTTGAAAGTCCGTGTAGCCCAGCGACAGCCCCAAAACATCACTGCTCTAGAGGAGATCTGCATGGAGGAATGGTCCAAAATACCAGCAACAGTGTGTGAAAACCTTGTGAAGACTTACAGAAAACGTTTGACCCCTGTCATTGCCAACAAAGGGTACATAACAAAGTATTGATATGAACTTTTGTTATTGACCAAATACTTATTTTCCACCATAATTTGCAAATAAATTCTTTAAAAATCAGACAATGTGATTTATGGACTTTGTCGTCTCATTCTGTCTCTCATAGTTGAAGTGTACCTATGGTGAAAATTACAGGCCTCTCTCATCTTTGTAAGATGGGAGAACTTGCACAATTGGTGGCTGACTAAATACTTTTTTGCCCCACTGTATCTATGTTGAACCTCATCTGCCACTTGCAAGCCCAGTCCCCAACTCTGTCTAAATCCTCCTGCAGAAAAGAAAGATCAAGATTAGTCTGAATTACTAATCTTGCGTCATCAGCAAAAACTGTGACATGGCTCTTAATGCAGCTTGGGAGATCATGTATAAACAAATGAAAAAGAAGTGTACCCATGACAAACTCCTGAGAGACTCCACTTAATACCTCTGTACATCCATTCACAACAACTCTCTACATTCTATCTTTTAGCTAATTTTCGCTCCAAATACAGATATTTGCCTCTAAGCTTATTTCTGTTAATTTGCAGAGTTACCTTTTATGTGGAACCGTGTCAAATGCCTTAGCAAAGTCCAGATAAATCACATCTACGGCCATACCCAGGTCTATATTTTTACTTACTTCTTCATAGAATGCTAATAAGTTGGTTTGACAAGTCCTCTCTTTCACAAAACCATGTTGATCTCTACTAATTGGATTCTGGATGTATACCTTTAGCAACCTTTCAAATAATTTCCCCACTACCAATGAAAAGCTTACTGGCCTGTAATTGCCCGGTTGAGAGTTTGATCTCACACAATTCTGTTAGGAGACAAGTGGAGTTTGAATGATACCTTTATTGGCTAAGAAAAGTGGATCATAATTGCTCCACAGCAATATAAAAGACTCATTGGCACAGCCAGTTAGGTTTAGGGGGGCAATTACTTTTTACCATGGGTGATATAGGTTTTGATTAACTCTTTACCTTCAATAAAGGAAATGATCATTTAAATGCTGCATTTTGGGTTTACCAGCATTGTCTTTGAGTTATATTAAAATTAATTGGATCAGCTGAAACATTTAAATGTGACAAATAATCAAAAATAGAAGAAATCTGGAAGGGGCAAATACTTTTTTACAGCACGTACAGTCCTGAAAAAATGCTGCAACCAGATGGTTGAAACTGCCTCCCATACAAGGCAGTGCTGTTAGAGCCAATCAGTGCGCAGTTGATTCATGCGATCGTTGAGTCAGCCATCGCATAGCTTTTGAGATCAGCGATGCTGCCTATATCCTCCATCATTGTTATTTGCAGGAGAAAGAGGGCAGCACCGTGATACATTGTGTTCCTTTTGGAATACTGTCTAGTAAAACTATTATTAACCACATAAAAGCATTGTATTTCCCTTTCCCTAACCCTTTACTCACCTCTTAACATTTTCAATACCCTAAAAGGTTTTTTTTAAATCCCATTTATTTACATTTTATATTTCTTTTTACTTTGAATCGATTTGTTAAGGGATTACTTTGAGGGAGTGAAAAAATACTTAAATGTAAAAAAAATTTACGTAATTAGTGTTTTCTAAGTTTGATGGGTAGATCGAGGAAATTTTAGGTGGTGTGATGTCAATTATTTATCTTAGGTACATGGTGCCACACAAGGTGACAATGATGTTCATCTTCTACCCCACATAAGGAGGTGCCCTGACCCTGCTGTGGAGGATTCTCTCTTACCTTCAGGCATGGTGGTCCATTAAGTCCCCTCTCATTTATGGAGACTCCCTTTATGTGCAACCCTCCCTTTTATATCTGCTCTGCCCTTCAGTCTGGGCCTTTGCATTGTTTGGCTTGTGTCCCTGTTTAATCTGCTTGCAGCTACAGATCTTTCGCATTGCGGTGTGTTTGGGCCCTGATTGTGTTAAGGCTGCCTACCTTAAGCCTGAGTAATTGTATAGCTCTGGTGAAAGGAAAATGGCTGCAACCATGAACTTTGCGATTAAGATTAAAGTTCCTGAGAGAGAGAAGGAAGAAAAAGGAACAAAGTATGTCTTAGAGGAGGTGCTAATTAAAATTTATCTTAAAGACATCTACTGCCTGCAATACAAAGTAAAAGGTACATATGTAGTAACACTACTGAACATCGGTGCACGTCATAACATCTACAAGAGCCTCAGAGGAAAGAAAGATGACCCTCGATTGGATGGACTCTGCTTCACGTTGCTGTATGGACTCTGCTTCCCTCTTACTGTTCACATGTATAACCCGTACGTGTCTGGTGAACCTATTATAGCCTGGTTATATCACTATTGTAATAAAGTATCTAGCCCACAGAAGGTACAGAATGAGACGGGGATTTGGAACGTTAAGAGGAGGTTCCTTGTGCAGTTAAAAGAGCACAAGGAAGGGGTCGCTGGAATAGTGCATCCCCCCCCAGAGTTTCTCCATTTGGTAGCAACAGAGGATACTGTTTCTACCCAAGGATGCCATTCCTGTGCAGGAGGTGCAGGGGCTATGGGCACACTCAGGCGACCCTAGGCCCCTATGCAGGAACTGTGGAGAATGGGGCCACCTCACCACTAGCTGTGATAAGTCCATGTTATGCAACGGATGTGGCAAAGCAAACCATGTATATAAGGACTGTCCCAGTAAGCCCTGGCGGTCCTGGGCAGATATGGCTGCTGGACAGTTTTAATTGATGTTGTTTTTAAAGGTTTTAATGTGAGTCTTATGAATGTATATGCTTCACCAGTTAAGATTGAAATAGAAATTTTAGAGTGTATCTTTTTCTTTGCCACAGGTTCTTCCCCTCTAATAGTTGGAGGTGATTTTAATTGTATACTACCAAGCGAAAATAGTGGAGTAGATGAGAATCAGAAGGTAGATAGAACTTCTGGCCAGCTTAGAAATTGTATCATTGATTTTAAATTGAAAGATGCGTGGAGGCATTTAAAACCCTCTGACCCTGGATATACATGGTCTAATGGCCAGGTCAGCTCCCGCATAGATTTTATGTTGTCCGTTTTAATCTCTAGGACATGTTTTTAGAAGATAATGTATTCTCAGACCATAAGCCTTTAAAAACTAGCTTTAATTCCTAACGAATCTAAAACTAGAAATGGTCCGTGGAAACTCAATTTGTTGTTACTAGAGGACGAACAAATCCGAAATAATTTTAAGGATTCATATGGGCGATGGCGGCACCAGAAAGACCCAAGTGAGAATTTTTTGGACTGGTGGAATCAAGTCCAAGATTAAGAACTTTTTTTATTGTTGCTGGCAAAAGGAAGAAAAAAGAGAGCAAACAAGTTTTTAAAGATCTTAATGTGCGTTTGCAAAGTTGAAAGAGGCTGGCATAAGCAATACTGATTAAAAGGTAAAGAAATTATTTTTAATGAGAATCTGATGATCAAGTGGGTTTAAGAGGTTAACCAAATTGCATGATTAAAAGATTTTTCTGCTGGTAAATCCCCAGGAGCAGATGGAATCCCTATCAATTTTTTGGGGAACTTTTAAAGGATGATCTTTTTAATATTTTTATAGAAGCTTTTAATGCCCAGGAGTTAGCCTCTTCCTGGAGAAGAGGCATCATTACTCTAATTTTTAAGAAGGGTGATAGATCAAAATTAGAGAACTGGAGGCCTATCACCCTACTGAATGTAAACTATAAAATTATGGCCAAGATTTTGCTAACAGAACCTCATAGATAAGGTTATTCACCCAGATCAGGTCTGTGGTATCCCATGACATGCTATTTGGGAACACCTCAATGTAATAGTGATCTGATCTGGTATCAGAAAGACCGTGAACAAACTGCCCATTTTATCTCTTGATTTTGAAAAGCTTTTGGTCGTGTATCCCAAGAATATCTCTTTATGGTTTTAAAGAAAGTGGCATTCCCAGATGATTTTATTTGCCGTATTAATGTTTTATTTAAGTTGTCTTTTAGCAAAAATTTAATCAATGGCTTTTTCACTCAGAAAGTCTTTCTTAAATCTGGGGTGAAGCAGGGATGTCCGCTTTCACCCCTTTTGTCTGTGCCATTGAACCCCTTTCAGCCCTTCTACAAAAGGATAAGTTTATCCGGGGAGTCCCTATCCCGGGGGGGGGGCAGGGGTACAGGTAAAGGCTCTGGGCTACATGGATGATGTTAGTATATTTTGCACAACCCCAGAGTCCTTGAAAAGAGCAATTAGAACAATATTTTACATGTGCCTCTGGTTTTAAGCTGAATCTTAACAAATGTGACTGTTTTACTATTGGTGATTGGGATGGCAGTCACCCAAGGTGACCGTATTAAAATTCTGGGAGTGGTTTTTGATTATGTAAATAATGGCAAGAGATCATGGGATATTGTTTTAGAAAAATTAAACCGCAAAATAGAATTATGGCAAACCCGAAAGTTGACAATGGAAGGGAGAATTTTAATCATCAAAGCAATACTCTTACCAATAATGATGTATTTAGGAGTGGTATTTGGCCCTTCTGACTCGTACGCAATGAAACTTATGTGTGTTTGTTTTATGTTTTCCTGGAACTCCAGAAGTGAGAAACTTAAAAGGGAGAAAGTGTGCAAACAAAACGTGAATGGTGGTAAGGGGATGCCTGATGTGAAACGTATTTTATATATAAAGTTTTTTTACTACGTGTTTTAAAAACTTTTACAAAGAATGTACCTTTGCTTCTTTTTTACGCCGCGCGGCTAGTGATATTTTTAGGAAATATAACCGCCAAAGCAGTATGTCATTTTAAGGAAAGCAATACAATTTTATCACCTCCAAGATTTTAGCCCAGATATTTTATCAAATCCAAAGAAGTTGACTGCTGCTATATTATCAAAGGAACAAACTGAACAAGTGGCACAATACTCTCTCATACAGTCCAGAAGAGTTTGGCAGAATGTATGTCACCACTTTCTAGCCAACTAGAATGTTTGCCAACTAGGCAATTTCAGCACAGGAGAGGTCTTGGTCCCACTGCTAAGTACCCCAGGGATCAGTGTACCCAAGATGAGACAGTGTTGCATATATTTTGGAACTGCTTTTATGCACAGGACATATGGGAAAAGACAAGCCCACTTTTAAAATGGATTTGTGGTTTTTAAGCTATACGGTTGTTTTATATGGCCTTTTTACCTGTCCCACAGCTGACCAGTCACGTGTTTTATGGATTATGATAAATTGTGTAAAAGAAGCAATTTGGAAGACGAGGAATATTTTATTGCTTAATAAAGAATATATAGACCCTTAGATTTGTCTTAAAATGGCTTTAATTGGTATGCACATACATTTTTTAAAGGATTGTAAAGGCATGGGTTCAATGAAAGCCGTGAGACTTTGTTGCCTTAACATTTTACTTGCATGAACGTTCCCAAAGACTGGTTTTATGTATCTATTGTAATTTTATGTAAAATGTTTTAATTCATTTTATCATAATAAATGTTCCATTTTATCCTTTAACCTGTTTTAAAGTATTTTTTATTGTACTGTAGCATATAATTAATAAAATTTGCAGCTATAGCGCCTTGTACTTGGTTCTGATCTCCCGTGTATGACCTTGGCTATGTTTATGATCCAGATTTGTGTACCAGACCCCGGCGTGTCCCAGATTTACCTACCTGTCCAGCCGTTTCCAAGCCGTGTGCCCTGCCTTGGGCTTCCAAACAGTGTGCCCTGCCACTCTGGTTTCCCCTGTCCTCGCTACAGTTCACCTTTAGCCTTTGATTCCATTCCTGCTTTACTGTCTGTTGTGTGCCTGTCTGTACCTACCTACCCATCATGATGCATCAAGGGGTACAGACAGAGGCCCTAGTATCCCCTGCAACTGGGCTCCTACCTGACCTGCTGGCCCGGGTCCTGACAACAAATCACATACCATCAACCATGAGGGAAGTGCTCATGCCGTTGTACAAAGCACTGGTGAGACCTCACTTGGAGACATGACACACTGGGGCAGCAGCTGCTGCTGTCTGCCTGGAAAACGGGGCAGACTACCAACAATGAATGATTTGGCAGTCTATTGTGACCATATGACACATTACTTTTTTCACATATCCAGTCAGAAATTAAAAATGGCAAAACTGCAACGTAGATGTGAAAAATCACCAGCTTTGGTGTAGGATCAGCTGCATTGAAAATGCCAATATACCCCTAATCAGATTGCCTGTGCGGCCTAGTTTTTTTTTTAAATATAGTTTTATGGGGTGAAATTGAAAAATGGGATTTGTACTGTGAAATGAGACAAGGTCTGTCAAAATTCCAAGTTTGAAAATTTAAACGCACATGTTCCAATTTTCACCCTGCAACATTCCAAAAACATACCATATGGGATACCCCTGTCCTCGGGATTGTTGCTGAATGCAAATCAACAGTTGTTCCCAAACTTGCACATACCCTTGGACAAATATACTGAAATATTGCAATGTGTTAAAATGTTCATTTTACTGCACTATTTGGCACATATTGGCAGTAAAATGGTTAAATAAAAAGTATTACGGTAAATGCCTCCTTAATATATATTGGGTTGTCAGCTTCCAAAAATGTATATGCTTTTGTTAAGCAGCTTTGCATTTTCTAGTTACGTATAAGGCCCAATTCCCAGGATATCACATTAAAAATACATATAATGCAAACAATGATGCTCATCTCACATTTAGCCTTGTTACTTCCAAAATTAGGACAAATAATTTGTTTTGGTTTTTTTCTTCCCATTTGGATCAGTTATTATTATTATTATTATTATTATCTTTTATTTATATAGCGCCAACAGTTTACGCAGTGCTTAATACAATACATAAATTCAAGGGATATGACAAGACAAGAATTGACAGACTAAGACAAAACAATACATTTATTGGAGAGAGCCCTGCTCGCAAGCTTACAATCTAGAGGGAAATGGGGTGACAAACATAAGGCATAGAGTAAGGGTGAGAGGTAGTGTGGTGGTTGTATCGATGACAAGGAAGTTCTATCAGCTAAGATGGTATGCTTCTCTGAAGAAGTGGGTTTTTAGATGTTTCTTGAATGTCGGGAGGGAGGGTGAGTGCTGAAGGTTCCTTGGGAGTAGATTCCAGAGATATGGGGCAGCTCGAGTGAAATCTTGTAGATGGGAAAAGAAAGAGGTGATGAGTGAGGAGGAGAGCCTTAGCCCATGGGAAGAATGTAGGGATCGAGTAGGGGATTTATGTTTTTATATATGAAACTGTGAAATTTTTTTTCATAATTTTCCCCACTTTTTGGATTTTTTTTCATACTAAATAATGGTAAAAATAGAATAAATAGCCTTAGTCCTATCATTAAAAGGCATTAATGATATTTAAATAATAAGGTGGGGCTGGTCCTGAACTCAAGGTACAGCTTTTGTGGGCCCCTAAAATAGCCTGGGCCCAGTGACAGTTAACCTTTTTGTCCCAACAATCGAATATTCACACAGATTGAAAACAAAAAGCATAAGTTATTGGTTATCCTAAAAGAATGAAATGTGGCATTTCCTCTGTAAGCAGTTTAAGTGTGATGAGAAACATCCTACCCATTAGCCATTACAGGATTATTAGAAATCTGTTTTTGCTACCTAAGCAAACATAAGCATTCTCAATGAGTTTATTTTAATTCTACGTACATGATTTACACATGGTATTACCTACGAACTACTGTAATAAGCAGTGTCCAGCTTATACTCATTAAAAAAAGCCAAAAATTATAGGGAGGTACTAGAAAGAGAACATTTTCTAGGTGACACTTAACTGAACCTACAGTAGTGATTATAGACAAAGTTGATTATAATGGAATGCACTCAAGGTAAATTAAGTTTAAATGTGTTTTATTTGTGATTGCATCTGCCAAAAATATTTAACTGCTTAAACTGTCACTCTAATTTTTCTGATTAACATGTAATCAAATAATTAACAGAGGTGTTGTGGTTTTTGGACCTATTTTCTAATTTACGGACTTGTGCTAGATTGTGTGATGTGTATATTTCGTATGTTACAGTCTAGTAGACGTGTGCATTTGGATTTATACAAACTTATTTTTTCACATACATATGATCCCCCAAAAGCATGGAGGGACCCCTAAAACTAAACCTTGTTCGTTTGTCCATTTTGGTGCCATTTTAACCCAACAGGAAAAACAGAAAGAGACTGCGTGTAGGAGGATGATGGTGAGCTCTGGAGCACAAACTAATAAAGGCTGAATGACTGGTATTTTGTGTCCTGGGGTTGGATCTGTGCCAGCAGTTGGGTCAGACCGGTCCTGATAGGAGCAGCAAGAGAGGTGGAAACAGTAAAGAAGTGATTTCCCAATTCAGGCCTATCTGATAGAGGACTCCAAGTGGGAGAACCTACTCGCCCAACTCTGAGCCTCTGAGCTGCAAAAAGGGACCCAGGAGCTCCAGGACCAGACTGAGAGCTCAAATCCCCCGCAGCCTCTGCATTGTTGTTTTTGGCCTGTCTGAGGGTGCCCAAATCTCCTTGCCTGTGCGGTCCACCAGCCTTGAGACGAGATTAACTGATTGAATTGTGAGGGAAGTGGCCTGTAGTGGTTGCATCTGTCAGAGGTCATTGGGAATCCAGCAGACATTGCAAGGATGGAGGAGAAGGCTAGGTTTTATGTTTAGAGGGGTAGCTAAGAAGCGGATCAAGCCCCCAGAGTTTGGTCACATGGAAGGAGTGCAGTTTAGGTCGCAATGACTCATTTGGTTCATCTGGGTGAAACTGGGGGAAGGAGATAAAGAAGGGAAAGTAAAAGAGCAGGAGTGTTAATCGGACTCGGCGACGGGTCTACTGTCTGCTCTGAAAGTCCACTGAGGGCCCATTTGAACCAGATATCTGGAAAGGGGAATATGTTAAGATTTTTTCTCTTGTTTGCCTGGAAATGTTTAATCTGGATAAGGTGTCTAAGAGTGATGAGGAGATAAAGAAGAATAAAGAAAAAAGGTGGTATCAGCTGATTCTGAGCACAATTGGCTCCAGGCCTTCGCTATCATAAGAAGTGTGATTCTGGAGAGCACCCAAGGAAACTGTTCACCACTATTCTGTTATATGATAGTGTAGGCAAGGCTTATAGAGTGCATGGGGGGCAGGTTTGGTTAAATTATGATGAGCAATTCTGGCAACAGAAGGTGGTATAGCCCTCCATATGATTGGATCACAAAAGGTTAGGCGTCACAGAAGGAGTTTTTGGTGACAGTTCAATGCGGGGGCCAGTGTATAGGTTTCCCCATGCCATTTTAAGCATGAGTGCTCAGGGCGCTCTTTTTCAAATGTGTCAATAAGGGGAACAATTCCAAAGGAGCTGGTGACAAGGGGGATGATGCCAGTGATGAAAGGTGTGGGAAAGCACAGTTCCATGGCTCAGGAGGCATGGGGATAAGGAGATGGCAGCTCTTTTGGAGTAAGGTTTTCTGATACTTTATAGGGATACACTAGCATGGTTGGGGGTCAAGGATTTAAGATTGATTTTCCTAAAGTGGTGGGTGAAAATTTGATGAAGGAATTTGGGTTAGGGCTGCTAGCAGTTCCACTTTGCCACTCCCTTTTGGACAATGTTAGGTGTTGTCCCGAAGAACATTTGCCCATTTGCCACCTTTCTTATCCAAAGAGGGAGTTGGTCAACAATGATATTGATAAACATTTGTGCAAGTTATCTTATGCCTCCTTTCATGGTGCATTGCGTTGGGTAAAGTATTATGGAAAAGGGGCCCTGTTAGCCAAGACTGACAATGAATCAGCATTCTGCTTCCTTCTGGTGCATCCGGATTGTTTTCATTTGCTGGGTGGTTTATGGGATGGGTGTTATTTTGTAGATTCTTGGGTACTAAGGTCAACCCTGTTACTCTCAGCTTCCCAAAGAAAAGGTTAAAAGGGAAATAAAAAGGTCATGCTGTAGAAACTGCAATCCCTTCTGGGAAGGTAAAATTTTGAGAGCCGCATTATCCCCATGGGGCATTGCAGGCAGCTGGTGGTAGCAACGTAAGAGGTGCACACGCTCAATTATTTTTGGGGACCCTTTGGGGACGAGCGAAATGCGTAGCGCTTTTTTTAATTATTATTTATTTGTTTACCTGGAAACTCTATTTGATTTAACACAGATATACACTGAGCAGACTTTATTATTTTGTATTTGTTTGATTTACGGCATTGTCTGCAATTTACCGATTATAAGACGACCCTGATTATAAGACGACCCCCCAAATCTGAATATTAATTTAGGAAAAAAAGAAAAAGCCTGAATATAAGACGACCCAATGGAAAAAAGTTTTACCAGTAAATGTTAATTCATCTAAACTATTTTTTTTTAATAAAAGCTATGATTGAGAAAAATATTTTGGTTTTATTTTCCAACCTGCCCCCCAGTTATGCACATCTGCCCCAGAAATGCCTTATACCCCCTATATGCCACTGTGCCCTATGATATGCCTTTTAACCCTCTAAATGCCACTGTGCCCCATGATATGCCTTTTAACCCTATATGCCACTGTGCCCCATGATATGCCTTTTGACACCCTATGTGCCACTCTGCCTCCAGAAATGCCTTATACCCCTATATGCCACTCTGGCATTTAGAGGGTTAAAATGCATATTATGGGGAAGAGTGGCATATAGGGAGGTTTAAGGCATTCAGGAGGCAGAGTGGCATTAAGGGGGTTAAAAGGCATTTCACAGAGCACTCTGCCTCCAGAAATGCCTTATGCCCCCCATTTAACACTCCCCCGCCCCCCCAAAACTTACCGGTGCTTCTGACTTCCCTGTCATGTAGCCGGGGCAGCGTGTAGATCCCACGCACTTACGCTGCAGCCGGAAGGAGGCGTGGCTAGCAGCGGGGGTTTGTCTGCGTCCATCGCGCAGACCTTCCCCGACTGTCAGAGATCAGAGTTCCCCCTTCTCCCCCCCCGCCCCACTTACCCCCCCGCCCCCCGGTAAGTGGGGCGGGGGGGGGGAGAAGGGGGATCCAGGTCCCCTGCAGCTGCGGGGATCTGGATCTTAGTCGTCTCATAGTCAGACCTATTTGAGGTCTGATTATAAGACGACCCCGGTTATAAGACGAGGGGTATTTTTGAGAGCATTTGCTCTGAAAAAAATCTCGTCTTATAATTGAGCAAATACGGTATTTACCTGGAAATCCTTTTTAATCGGTTTAAAATAAATCCCTTTTTAATGAAAACTTGTCTTCTTCCGTGATTGGAACTTCCGTGAAGCTGTTCTAGAAGAAGGTTGAACATCTGAAGTGCGAAGTGGGATGTTTATGAAGAGCATGCCTATAATTACCATTCGGTCAGTGCATATATATGTCTGAAGCAGAATGTTTATCCCAACTATATTACACTATTGGTTGTGTGTTTTGTCTTTTATGTAAAAGAACTGGCTCTGAATAATTAATTTAACACAGATATACAATGAGCGCACTTTATTATTTTGCATTAGTTGATTGTCTGTATTTTGTTCCTCAGTGTTTGAGGCTATTTTGTTCAAAGCTGTTTTTTATTGATCGCCTATATGATTTTATTGATTGCGGTTTATATCACATTTCAGGGATGGGTGTTGATCATATTCCCCAGGCAGTCCAAGACTGACCAGGAGGGAAAAGGCTTCCACATCAGGCTGGTGTGTCCCATACGGTGCGTGACAGAGAATATTCATATCAGAGTGCGTGTGGGTGGACCTCTTCTTATTCACAGGGAAAGGTCTTTTTTGTCCCATATCAATGTGTACAAATTTTCCGGATGTGTCATGAAAAGCTTGGCTGCTGGGGGAAATAATTTGCTCCATATACTATCTGCAAGGACGCAGACGGCACATTGGGATTAGCAGGAGGCGGTGATCCAGGTGTATATTAAGCTGCTATATGGTTAAGGGGTTTGGAGGATAGAGATAATAACTAGACTTGGGCACCAGGGGGCTCTTCGTGTTCGTCTTCGTGCTCGTCTTCGGCAAAAAAAACAACTTCGTATTCAGCGAATATTCGCCTGGTCCTGTCTTCTCTTCGGGCGAATATTCGCGGACATTCTTCGTGTTCGGGTTTTCTTCGTTTTCCCCGGTTAAGGGGTTAAAACGGGGTTAAAGCCGCTCTGGCGCCAGGAGTTTAAATGTCCGTATGAGCAACTCTATTGGTCGTCAGCAGGGGGCTCGTCTGCCATTGGTTGATGGCAGACGAGCCCCCTGCTGGCGACCAATAGGGTCGCTCGTTCAGACTGTTAAACTCCTGGTGCCGTAATTGTCCGGCAGATCCCGCTGGTCTCCCTGTTCTATCATTTATTAACTGATAGAACAGGGAGACCAGTAGGATCTGCCGGGTAAGTTGCAGCATTGGGATTTTAAAAGTCTGTACGAGCGACTCTGTTGGTCGCTCGTACAGACTTTTAGGGTCCTGGTGCTGTAACTTACCCGGCACATCCCACTGGTCTCCCTGTTCTATCAGTTAAATGTCCGTACGAGCGACCAATAAAGTCGTTCGTACGGACATTTAACTGATAGAACAGGGAGACCAGTGGGATGTGCCGGGTAAGTTGCAGCATTGGGGTTTTAAAAGTCTGCACGAGCCACTCTGTTGGTCGCTCGTGCAGACTTTTAAAACCCCAATGCTGCAACTTACCCGGCACATCCCACTGGTCTCCCTCCCTGTTTAATTAATTAAATGTCCGTACGAGCGAACAATAAAGTCGCTCGTACGGACATTTAACTAATTGAACAGGGAGGGAGACCAGTGGCATCGGCAGGGTAAGTTGCAGCATTGAGGTTTTAAAACCCCCAATGCTGCAACTTGCCCTGCAGATGCCACTGGTCTTTAACTAATTGAACAGGGAGGGAGACCAGTGGCATCTGCAGGGTAAGTTGCAGCATTGGGGTTTTAAAACCCCAATGCTGCAACTTACCCGGCACATCCCACTGGTCTCCCTCCCTGTTTAATTAATTAAATGTCCGTACGAGCGAACAATAAAGTCGCTCGTACGGACATTTAACTAATTGAACAGGGAGGGAGACCAGTGGCATCGGCAGGGTAAGTTGCAGCATTGGGGTTTTAAAACCCCAATGCTGCAACTTACCCGGCACATCCCACTGGTCTCCCTCCCTGTTCAATTAATTAAATGTCCGTACGAGCGAACAATAAAGTCGCTCGTACGGACATTTAACTAATTGAACAGGGAGGGAGACCAGTGGCATCGGCAGGGTAAGTTGCAGCATTGGGGTTTTAAAACCCCAATGCTGCAACTTACCCTGCCAATGCCACTGGTCTCCCTCCCTGTTCAATTAGTTAGTCTGTGCCGGGTTAAATGTCCGTACGAGCGACCAATAAAGTCGCTCGTACGGACATTTAACTAATTAAAAACCCCATTTAAAAATGGGGTTTTTAATTTAAAAATTTAAAACCCCAATGCTGCAACTTACCCGGCACATCCCACTGGTCTCCCTCCTTGTTCAATTAATTAAATGTCCGTACGAGCGAACAATAAAGTCGCTCGTACGGACATTTAACTAATTGAACAGGGAGGGAGACCAGTGGCATCGGCAGGGTAAGTTGCACCATTGAGGTTTTAAAACCCCAATGCTGCAACTTGCCCTGCATATGCCACTGGTCTTTAACTAATTGAACAGGGAGGGAGACCAGTGGCATCTGCAGGGTAAGTTGCAGCATTGGGGTTTTAAAACCCCAATGCTGCAACTTAACCGGCACATCCCACTGGTCTCCCTCCTTGTTCAATTAGTTAGGGGTTAACTTTATTTTTTAAAGGGTTAAGGGGCCGTGCAAGTGAGCCTATTGGTCGCTTGCACGGCCCTTTAACCTATGGATTTCCGCTCCCGTTAACCCCTTCGATGCTGTGTTAGATAACGCAGCATCGAAGGGGTTAACGGGAGCGGAAATCCATAGGTTCGCTGGCAGGGGTTACAAAGACCTTGCGAGTGAGCCTATTGGTCACCTGCACGGTCTTCCTCTGGCATCAACCAATTGGTTGATGCCAGAGGAGGTCCCTGTAGGCGACCAATAAGCTCATTCGCACTGCCCTGTAACCCGTGACGACGAACCTGCGGCGAAGCCGCGAAGACAAGGTAAGTTAGAAGAGGGGGGGAGAATGGTAGACGAAGACGAAGACAATCACGAAGATCTTCGTGGTGTGTGTCTTCGTCTTCGCCTACGTTTTACCGCCGCCGTCTTCTCTTCGGCGTGTCTTCGGAACGAACACGAAAACGCACTCTTCGTGTTCGTTTCCATGTTCGCCCGAAGACGAATGCACAAGTCTAATAATAACTAATGTGCCCTTTTCCCGCCTGATGTTTCTTTCTTCTCTCTCACCCTCTCTTTCTTTCTTTTTTCTATGCCTCTCTTTTTATCATTTTTTCTTCTCTCTCTCATCTTTTTTATTCCCTCTCCCTCTTTTTTCTCTTAAAGTCTTTCTTTTCTCTCTCTCCTTCTTTCTCACAACCCTTTTTCTATCACCTACCTCTATTTTTCTTTTCTCTCTCCCCCTTTTTTCTTTCATTCAGTTTCTTCGCCCCCCCTTGTCTCTCTTTCCCACAATTTATTTCCCTTTTTGTTCCTTTTTCTTTCAATCTTTTCTTCTTTCTTCTCTGCATCTACCTTTTTAAGTTTTCACTGGCTGCACAATACCCTTAGACTATTAGGACATATTTGCCAAAGCAAAAGTGAAGCATTTCTTCGTTAACCTGCAATATTTAGAGCAACTTTTTTATTGCTTTAGCATCATGTAACTGTGCCAAGTCAATCTTGCCTGTTACTCCTCTGTTTTTGATCTCTAATGCTAACTACTTAATACTTACAAATACAAATATAATGACACAGGGGCTAAGCATAGGTTCACACAATTAGAAGGGCAATCAGCAAGCATGATCCTCCACCAGAATGGTATGATCCGGAACTTGAGTTCTTTGTCTTCTGAGACACAGATCTTTATGGTTTGATCGCTTGCCTGGTCTTTGTACATCTTTACATCACAGGTTCCCCTGATATGACATCCTGATGTTAAACACTGTGTCAGCCAGACATGTAATGCAAGGGAGTAAACCTTCCTCAGAGCACAGTAAAGGGAGGTGAGTAAAATAGATGGGGAATTCAAAATAATCAACATTTAGGTTACATCCGTACATCATTTAATTTATTCAGAAGCTCTTTTTTCCCATTATGCAATTTACAGGAGCTTTCTGGCCACATTCATTTCCATCTAATTTAAAATTAAACAGAAGTATACTGTAGTATGTTAATCCAGGGAAGGTTCCATTTATTGTGATTAGATGTTCCTTCCACTTCAACATTAGTCAAAAATCTTTCCCTTGATCAACATGTGTAGGAAACAAGAAAAGTTGAACTTGAAGGCTTGCTTCTTTTCCCCCTACCAGGTAATCAGTTTGGTTTTTTTTAATCAGTAATTTTTTAAATCAATATATAAAAAAATGAAAAGCGATATTTAAATAAAAAAAATGGATTGGAATAGTCTAATATCAATTTGAAGGTCAGTAGCAAAATTGGGGGTGTGGGTTAATTACCTATAACAGAGCTTAAAATAACAGGAATACACATTTGTATGTTTGATTGAGCTGTGAACAATGGACCACTGAGCTTTAAAATGCCACACAGATCCTTCATTTCAAACAGATCCTTAAATACATAAACACACAAAGGAGTGACAATATTAGTCCTCAAGTTGCTAAGTGATACCACTTGTAAAACCAAGAAACACAGGCAATAAAAACAGAATAGATCCTTAAAACATATGGTAGTGTGAGAGGAGAAGGGAAAATTGCTGCTTTGCGTTGAGAAAAATATTTACCTTAGGATCCACGTTTAGTATTTTCCTGTCCCTCTTATTTTTGAACAGTAATCCAAATGAGTTTTCGGCAATCACTTGGTAATTTGGACTTGCATTTGAAGTTGAAACATTGGTCTTCCAGTTGTAAAAACTGTAAGGACAGAAATAAATATGTATAACTGAACATAGCAAGTGAATTATTTGAATATTGAAGATTTATTAACCTTTTCATTGGCCTTTCTAAATGTTCATAAATAACAAAGTTCTAGTTCATCATTCACATGAGTGATCC
Source organism: Spea hammondii (assembly GCA_029215755.1). Classification (NCBI taxonomy): domain Eukaryota; kingdom Metazoa; phylum Chordata; class Amphibia; order Anura; family Pelobatidae; genus Spea; species Spea hammondii. The sequence goes on from JARDYJ010000001.1 coordinate 75,636,199, forward strand.
ACTGAATAAGAGCTTTTTGAAAAGTTTATGACTTCATGCACATCACTATGTTTGAAGTAAAGTATATAAATATATTTAATGGTAATGGTGTGCTACTCATTGTTCTTTGATGACTGGCATTCTAGCATATGCTTTTTCTGTTATTTTGTATTATCTACACAACAGGTCTAGCAAAGCCTATAGGGTACTAGCCTTCCTTCCAATTGTGTGCTTGATTGTGAGACGCAGCCTGAGACACATTTGGTTGCTCAATGATATACAGGCCAAAATACATCCCAACTTAGTTGAATTGTTAAGTGACTCTTACACTTCCAAAATACATGACAGGGAACTGCTTGTGCATTCAGAATAATACTCTGGGTTTCAGGGCCGGACTGGGACTGAAAAGCAGCCCTGGAAAAATTTGGAGACCAGCCCCATATAGTTTATCTCACGGTGAAGCTCTTATACCCACACGCACCCCTTATACATACCCGAGTCACACTATGTGCCATTCTTTTTATCTCATTATTTGTATTAAAATGCCAGAAAGCAAAAGTGTTAAAAGGCCCTAATAAATGAAATACATTACACATAATGGGATCAAAACATTTACTACTGCGAACATTTTTAGATGAAAGAGTTCCATTTTATTCAGTGGAACAAAACACTGATCACATTATTCTTCACGATATTCTGGTAAGAAACTTTTATTTCTTTATTAATTCATGTAGACTATTTTTTTCCATATTTAATAAAAGCTATGATTGAGACATGTTTGGTTTTTATTTCCTTTCATTTGACAACCTACCCCCGAGTTATGCACCTCTGCCCCCAGGCTTGCCACTCTGCCCCCCCCCTGATATGCCTTCTAACCCCCTATATGCCACTCTGCCTCCAGAAATGCCTTATACCCCCTATATGCCACTCTGTCCCATGATATGCCTTCTAACCCCCTATATGCCACTCTGCCTCCAGAAATGCCTTATACCCCCTATATGCCACTCTGTCCCATGATATGCCTTCTAACCCCCTATATGCCACTCTGCCATATAGGGGGTTAAAAGGCATATCATGGGACAGAGTGGCATATAGGGGGGTATACGGCATTTCTGGAGGCAGAGGGGCATAAAGGGGGTTAAAAGGCATATCATGGGGCACTCTGCCTACAGAAAAGCCTTATGCCCCCTATATGCCACTCTGCCTCCCCAATATGCTTTATACCCTCCTATATGCCTCTCTGTCCCATGACATCCCTTTTAACTCCCTTTATGCCACTCTGCCTCCAGATATGCCGTTGACCCCCTATATGTCACTCTGCATCCAGAAATGCCTTATATCCCTATATGCCACTCTGGCATATAGGGGGTTAAAAGGCATATCATGGGACAGAGTGGCATATAGGGGGGTATAAGGCATTTCTGGAGGCAGAGGGGCATAAAGGGGGTTAAAAGGCATATCATGGGGCACTCTGCCTACAGAATAGCCTTATGCCCCCTATATGCCACTCTGCCTCCCCAATATGCTTTATACCCTCCTATATGCCCCTCTGTCCCATGACATCCCTTTTAACTCCCTTTATGCCACTCTGCCTCCAGATATGCCGTTGACCCCCTATATGTCACTCTGCATCCAGAAATGCCTTATATCCCTATATGCCACTCTGGCATATAGGGGGTTAAAAGGCATATCATGCCCCTGCGCTCTGGGTGCAGCTGGAGGCCTCTTTCTTTGATATTCCCATCTCGGTCGTGCCTTGGGTGGCAGAGAAGTTTTGGGTCCCTCTTGTGCGTCCGCATCCCACCATAGGACCCACCCTCACGGTTCTGAAACGAGCGCAGCGTCAATACAATCTCACTGCCTTTCCTAGTCCTCTCCTACCATTGTCCTTTAACCCAGCCTTCCCAGCTGCAATGACTGGTACGGTTACCCGCCCGTTTCTTTTACCAGGTGACAGGGTCCTTAGGGTTTCTAGGCTATTGCGGGGGGGGCGCTTTCTTCCCCTTACGGACCTCCTGAGAGACGCGCATCCGACCTTTCGGCTTCAGTTTCTCTACCACCAGCTTAAGCATTTTGTTTCCTCTGTCGCCCCGCTTTGCTCGATGGACAGACCTCTGACGCCTTTCGAACTCATCTGTGACGATCCCGCCAGCTCCTCTCATCTCCTGTCCCGGCTGTATAAAATCTTTATAGATACTCAAACCTCCACTAAGCCATATTATTTAAGTCTCTGGGAGGGCGACCTGGGCTTGACGATGGAGGCGGCTGAATGGGATAAGGCTATTGCTTTGACCCATTGTTGCTCTACCTCCAGTAGGGTGCAGGAGTCCGCCTATAAATTGCTGACACGTTGGTTTAGGGTCCCAGCGGTGCTCCACCGTTTTTTGCCGCAGGTTCCACCCGATTGTTGGAGGTGCGGCTCCCCTGAGGGGACTTACCTCCATTTGTGGTGGGAGTGTCCTTTGGTGAGGCCCTTCTGGGAGGTTATTATTCGGATTATAAAACATGTGGAAGTTACCGATTTCACTTTTACTCCCGCTAGTGTACTTCTCCATATCAATGATTCCCCCATTGGAACATATAAACGTTCCCTCTCTATCCATCTCCTTAATGCGGCGAAGTCCGTGATCCCTAGATTCTGGAAGCAGGCTAAGGCCCCCCCGCTTTCTGCGTGGTTGAGTCGGGTGAATTTCGTTCAGCAAATGGAGGAACTAGTGCACTCCTCGAGGGGTTCGGCGTATAAACATGGGTTGAAGTGGTTGCCGTGGAATTCTTTTCTGGCCTCCTCTTCCTTTACTGCCATGCTAGGGGGTTGCTCTCTGGATTAGGTTCTGCTAACCTCACGTTACGTATTCTATTTCCTTTGGCCTCTCGCATGCTATGTTTTATAATCTCCATATATACAGTTTGGTTTGGACCGCTTCCCTTGCCTTGCCTTGTAACGCTTACCTTACGAGTCTTCTGTATGAGTCTTCTTTGGGACATGTGTTCTGCTCCTTCGTCTTCTGGTTCTCCGCCGGACGGAACTTCCCATTTTTGTTTTTATGGTTTTCTCCGTTTCAGTTTGTATTTGAGTTATGTGCTCATTCTCCTATCTGCTACTCAACTGTCATGTTTGCACACCGCCTATGTACCTTTGTAGGCGCTGGTGACTTCCTCGTATGTTGTATTGTATTTTTCCGATACGATACCTAGTCACGCTTCTTATGTGTACTGGGGCACGTGTTATACGCTGTACTGTGACACTTATACTTGAGCTGCACTTGTACTTGCCTCTCTTTTGATATCGGCCTGATGCCAATGACTGTGCATAGACCATTGTTATTGTATGTCTGTATGCTACTGCTGACATGTCTGTATTTTGCTTTCATACCTTTTAATAAACGGAGAATTTATAAAAAAAAGGCATATCATGGGACAGAGTGGCATATAGGGGGGTATAAGGCATTTCTGGAGGCAGAGTGGCATAAAGGGGGTTAAAAGGCATATCATGGGGCACTCTGCCTCCAGAAAAGCCTTATACCCCCCTATATGCCCCTCTGCCTCCCTGATATGCCTCAACCCTCCTATATGCCACTCTGTCCCATGATATGCCTTCTAACCCTCTATATGCCACTCTGCCATATAGGGGGTTAAAAGGCATATCATGGGACAGAGTGGCATATAGGGGGTATAAGGCATTTCTGGAGGCAGAGTGGCATGAAGGGGGTTAAAGGGCATATCATGGGGCACTCTGCCTCCAGAAAAGCCTTATGCCCCCTATATGCCACTCTGCCTCCCCGATATGCTTTATACCCTCCTATATGCTCCTCTGCCCCATGATATACCTTTTAACCCCCTTTATGCCACTCTGCCTCCAGAAATGCCTTATACCCCTATATGCAACTCTGGCATATAGGGGGTTAAAAGGCATATCATGGGACAGAGTGGCATATAGGGGGGTATAAGGCATTTCTGGAGGCAGAGTGGCATATAGGGGGACACACTTACATACACACACATGCCGATTTTTTTTGTTTTTAACAAATACAAAAAACATTATACAGTACAAAAAATACATTATTTTACTCACCTTCTACTTGTCTTGACTTCCTGGTAGCTGCACACTGTTCTCCTCTATGCTGACAGGATGCCACTGACCTGACATCCGGTGCTGCAGCAGTCTGAGTGCGAGGGGGCGGAGCTTCCACCTCACGCTGCTCCCATCACTATGCAGCCATCAGACTGCTGGGAATGTAATCTAAACGGCCGGTGCGTGCTGATGCCGCCGGCCGGAGCTACTTTAACACTTTTTTTTTTTATTCATATGGTAAGCTGGATCGGCTTGCCATATAAAGTAAAAAAAAAAGTATTAAAGCAGAGCCGGCCGGCGGCATCGTCACGCACCGGCCGTTCAGATTACATTCCCAGCAATCTGATGGCCGCATAGTGATGGGAGCAGCGTGAGGGGTGAAAGGTCATTGTGAGGGGGCGGAGCTTTCACCCCTCACACTGCTCCCATCACTAGACGGCCATCGCACACGGCCGCATCAGCACCCAGCGGCCGCTTTGATTAGATTTCGGGCAGCCTGGGGGGCAATTGCCCCCCTGCCCAGCCCGCCCCTGGCACCGAGGGAGGCGTTCAATGCCATTTGCAGCCGCTCAGCGGCTGTCTTCATGGTTAGTCTGCCGGCCGCCCAGCCCACGGACCTTCCGGCCCACCGGGAAATTTCCCGGTATCCCGGTGGGCCAGTCCGGCCCTGCTGGGTTTTTTATACCTAGCTGTAAGTAAACACCACTTTACTTCACTTGTGGTTCTTTTAGTCACAATGCGACATAACACATTAATGTTTGTTGCATAATAATGCCCTGTTTATGCAGGCCAGTACTGAACACCTGGTGAATTTGCATCTGAAGTGGAAAACAAATCTGCAATTACCCAGAATTGCCTGTTTTTTTATTTTTTTATTATTATAGCATTAGGACTTTGCATGAACCCTCAATGTCATTAAAGTGGCATGCTAATGTACATAAAGGAGTGACGCTTAATTTAGGCTTTTATTCACACAGTAAGTTTTAGTAGGTTCTGTCTTTTAGCAAATGATTAATTACTTCAGAGTCTTTGTGGGAATAAAATATGCATTTGTGGATTTAATCCAAGGTCACTTATTCACAATCAGTATCCAGCAGAGACTATGCAGTTCCGCACATAGTTTACACATACAGTGTGAGAGTTTGATGGCTGAAATGATTGCTTAATTTTATGTGAAGATGTGTCCGATATGACACATGAAGGCCATTTTAAATAGTTAGATACCAAGGGAAAAGATTAAGCTCTTACAATTACACTTCTTTATAGTGGTAGCAAGTCAGGCTCAAAGATGAAATAAAGAAGCATATGCAGCTCCTCCCTGGGGTTTCACATATGATTGCTCATAATCAAAGATAGTTAATACCGGTACTTTCAACATTATAATAACGTGAAACAGAAACACGATTTACTGGGAATACACACACAGTTAAAAAGCTGCATGTGTTTAACATTTGCCAAATATTGTCTTATCAGGGTAGGACTTACTTTAGTAGATTGGCTGCTAGAGACAATTTATCCGTAATTACTGCACCAAAACTACAGCTGCCAAGCTGTTGATGACATGAGTAATAACTATATAAGAGTAAAAGAAATCTGAGGCTAGATATTTCCCTGTTTTGTCAGTGTTGTTATAGGTTCCTTTGCGGGTTCAAAAACTGTTATTCAAATATAACAAATGTAGATGCTGCTATTTGACCACACAAGAGAATAGTCAACGGGTATTGTAGCTTTCTTTAGTTTCTTCAGAGACATATTTGCATCTGCTCAAGGTACTTATGTATGTACATATGCAAAGCACAAAATATTGATCAATCTAATAATCTAATAATCTGCTGAGACAAGTAATAAGATTCAAAAGTTTGGGGTAACTTTTCACATGTTTTCATGGAAAAGAAGGACATTTCTAGACAACATAATTGCAAATTGGTTAACTAATGTTCAATTAGTCTTTTAGATTAGCAAAAACAATGTGCCATTGGAACATATATTATAATAAAGATTTCCAGATTTTCTGTATGACGCCAAACTTTTGAATGGTAATGTATGTCCTCCCATACCCCAGTCTCTAAGAATAACACAGTAAACAGTTAAAACTCAATTTTTTTTAAATACTATAGCTTCTGAAAACTTACATTCTCATTGTGGTAATAACATTGCTGTTCTCAAGTTGAATTCAACTGGGCCCAAACACCAAATAGATCCCACAGATGCAGTGTTTGAGGCTTGGTCAATTCTAGAATACCTATACAAACTAATAATCTCTTGGAATTTTTGCCTTTTACAGATAATGTGGAAAGATGACACTCTCTCTCTTAAAAGCTTAGACATATAAATAAACTAATGATATTTAGATAAAAGCAGACAGAAAGAAGACAAATGTATCTTTTCTAAAAAAATAAATAAATAAAACCTCAAAATGTTACCCTAACGCTAGTAAGAAAAGGAGGCTAAAAAATTGATATGGAGATTGGGTTTGAAAAGTATTAGGTGTGGTCTGATATGAAATAATAAATTAATCAAATAAAGTGAATAAATCATAGAAAATGGAAACCTGCTCCAAGAGGAATGGCACAAAGGAAACCAAAGGTTATGGGAAATGCCTCTGAATTAAAGATCGATGAACTGGTTGGGAAAAAGAATGAGCCAATTTAAACACAATAATTTAAATGACTATGCTTAAGTGAATTTGTTCCAAGGTTATTTTCACAGAACATTTAATACAAATGTTAACAAAAAAAGGCATAACATGCAGTCTTAAGGAACAATGCTGTATTTGGGGCTGTCCAGCAATGATTGTTGTAAATGATCAAGTACATTACTGTAATATATTGGAGATCATAATATTCTTTATGGACAGCTCTTTTCGCTTAAACAGTCATATTTGGTCTGTGTTATATGAAATCTGTAATGTAAATGTTCCTATCAGGTATAATGCATTATTGTTCTACCTTCATACATAGACTATTTAAGTGCTTTTAATTGTGCAATACAAAATGATATGCACATTTTTAATAGAGTATTTATGAAGCCTTGAGTATTTAGTGTATCATTCATGCACATATTCATATTCATATAATTCATTGTACAGCATTGTGGGATATGTTGGAGATATATAAAACAATAAATAATATTAGCAATGCTAAAGTAGTAAATTAAATGTGCACAAGAAGTGAAAGAGAAAGACAATTCAGATAATATTTCAACAAGGTAATCTACAGGGGGCATACCATCTAATAAATCTATGGACTATACATTTTAACTGCTTTTTAAAGAGGCCAGACATGGATCCTCATGTTGCCTCTCTAGATTGTAAGCTTCCGAGCAGGGCTCTCTCCACCAAATGTATCGGTTTGTCTTAGTCTGTCAATTCTTGTCTTGTCATATCCCTTGAATTTATGTATTGTATTAAGCGCTGCGTAAACTGTTGGCGCTATATAAATAAAGGATAATAATAAAATGTTGCCTTAGATTTGTAGAATTAGAAGCTATACCTGTATGCAGGGGGGGGCAGGAAAATACATCTACTTAAATGGAAAGCATTTTAACCCCTTATGACAAAGCCCATAAAAATGCATTGTTTTCAATGGGTTTCGGGACTGCCCATTGTCTCTAAGGGGTTAAGGGGGCAAATACTCAGGTCGTCTTATAATCAGACCTCAAATAGGTCTGACTATGAGACTAAGATCCAGATCCCACGCAGCGCTGCAGGGGACCTGGATCCTCCTGTCTTATGCCCCCCATTTAACACTCCCCCCCCCAAACTTACCGGTGCATCTGACCTCCTGGTGTGTAGCCGGGGCAGCGGGTAGACGTCTACGTGATTCGCGTAGGCAACTTCCACTGCAGCCGGAAGGAGGTGCGGTTAGCAGCGGGGGTTGTCTGCGTCCATTGCGCAGACCTTTATCGGCTGTCAGAGAGAATTCCCCGCAGCGGTGCGGGGAACTCTGATCCCTGACAGCCGGAGGGTGTATGGGCAATGGATGCAGACAACCCCGCTGCTAACCACACCTCCTTCCGGCCGCAGCGGAAGTTGCCTACGCGAATCGCGTAGACGTCTACCTGCTGCCCCGACTACACAGCAGGAAGTCAGAAGCACTGGTAAGTTTTTTGGGGGGGCGGGGGAAGTGTAGGCATTTCTGTAGGTAGAGTGCTCTATGAAATGCCTTATGCCACTCTGCCTCCAGAAATGCCTTTTAACCCTCTATACGCCACTCTGCCTCCTGAAATGCCTTATACCTCCCTATATGCCACTCTGTCCCATAATATTCCTTTTAACCCCCTAAGTGCCAGAGTGGCATATAGGGGTATAAGGCATATCATGGGGTACAGTGGCATATAGAGGTATAAAAGGCATATCATGGGGCACAGTGGCATTTAGAGGGTTAAAAGGCATATCATGGGGTACAGTGGCATTTAGAGGGTTAAAAGGCATATCATGGGGCACAGTGGCATATAGGAGGTATAAGGCATTTCTGGGGCAGAGTGGCAATCCTGGGGGCAGATGTGCATAACTGGGGGACAGGTTGGAAAATAAAAGGAAATATAAACAAAATATTTTTCTCAATCATAGCTTTTATTAAAAAAAATAGTTTACATGATTTAATATTTACTGGTAAAACTTTTTTCTTATAGGGTCGTCTTATATTCAGGCTTTTTCTTTTTTTCCCTAAATTAATATTCAGATTTTGGGGGGTCGTCTTATAATCAGGGTTGTGTTATAATCCAGCAAATACGGTATTAGAACTCGATCCTCTCAACATTGCCAGTCTCAATAGAAAGCTTAATTGGTCATAGTTGTTATAATGGTGTGTAACAAGTAGCGTAATTTAATTAGATGACTAACTGGGTGGTTTTTTTGCCTTAACCCATTAGGGACCAGGGGTTTTCCTGGGTCAATGACCAGAGCGATTTTTCCATTTTTGATATGTGTTTTTTTTATGTAATTGTATTCACTGGCATTTCACATACCTATGCAAGTTATATGTTAGGACAGTTAGAGCGTTCCTTAGATACCACCTGCATATATAGAGTCTGTTAAAATACAGTATTTTCCTGTCTGTTTTGACAATGTGATACACCAAGTAAATACCCCAATTTGGTCCAGCAACATCTCCTGAGTATAGTGATACCACCAATACAAACATTTGTCGGTTTGCTTAGGGGCTAAAGGGCAATATTTGGAACATGCGCATTTCAGTTTTCAACTTGGAATCTTTACATCTGGTCTTCCTGCGTCCATGTCCTGTTTAACATCCTTGAAGTTGGCCGATTTAATTTACCCCCATCAAACCATATCTTTTTGAAAACTGGACACCCCAGGGTATTTCTGGTGCTGGTATTTTAACTGCGTTTCATGCACTGATTTAATTTCATGCAGTAATTTTTTTTCCACACACATTGTACTTTAAATATGAATTTATATGGTATATGTCACTGCCAAACAACACCCCGATATGTGTCCAACAACATCTCCTGAGCACACAGTGTAAGGGATCAGGAACCAGACAGACACAAAAGGTAAAATATAATAACACCTTTAATAAGGCAAATGCTAAGGTCTTGACAAAGGGAATGCAAGACTCTTCGTTAGCAATCAGCTGGTTCAGCCTGACACAGGGACGGAAAGCTTCTCATTTAAAATCAGCATAGAACTGTGACACAGAGGCACCAAGCATGCATAGGTTTGTCAGGCTTGGGGCTAAAAGGCCACATTTGGAAGGTGCGCATTTTTTTATTTTGACATCTGGTCATTGGTGTATGCTGCTGTGGTAAGAAGTAGTTTTTTTCTGCACTCGAGGTAACTGAATTCTGCTTTAGCTTAGTATATATTTTTGAAATATAAACAAACTATTTAACTTAGCTTTTTGTTAAAAAAAAAATCTTAGAATGTGCCCTTTTCTTTAACCCCTTGATGACAATTGACAGTCTGGGCACATCATGCTAAAACATTCAGTTATCGACAATTGACGTACACCATGTTTGGCCCCTCCCCGGGGCATCAACATCCGCCATACACTGTATGGCAGCGGACATCTGTTTTAAGAGGTGAACATCGATCACGATAAAGAGGCATTCAGAAACACTGAACTCCCATGCAAGTCAATGGAGCCCAGCTTTCTAATGACAATGTGATTAGTAAAATAAATTAAAAAAGAAATAAGAAAAAACATTAATAATAGTTATAAAAAAAAAATGGTAACATGTAAAAATAATATCACCATCAGGGGAACCTTCCAGTTCCCAAAAATGTAAAGAAAAAAAAAAAAAAAAAAAAAGGCCAAATATATATAGAAAAATATTTTTTTTATGAGCATGTCCTAAAATTAGAGCTATATCAAACAATTCTCACATGTCAGCTGCGACATTCAGATGGCAGGGTCAGAAGTTGTGTAAACATGAAAGCATGGATTCATCCTGCCTTGTATCAATGGTTCAGGCTGGTGGTGGTGGTATTATGGTGTGGGGGACATTTTCTTGGCACACTTTGGGCCTCTTAGTACCAATTGAGCATCGTTTAAAAGCGATAGCCTACCTGAGTATTGTTGCTGACCATGTCCATCCCTTTATGACCACAGTCTACCCATCTTCTAGTGGTTACTTCCAGCAGGATAATGCACCATGTTACAAAGCTTACATCATCTCAAACTGGTTTCTTGAACATGACAATGAGTTCACTGTACTCCAATGTTCTCCACAGTCACCAGATCTCAATCCAATAAGCACTTTTGGGATGATTGGTGGAATGGGAGATTTGCATCATGGATGTGCAGCCAACAAATCTGCAGCAACTGCGTGATGCCATCATGTCCATATGGACCAAAATCTCTAAGGAATGTTTCAAGCGCCTTGTAGAAAGAATGTCATGAAGAATGAAGGCAGTTCTGAAGGCGAAAGAGGTCCAACCAGGTACTAGCAAGGTGTACCTAATAAAGTGGCCAGTGAGTATATGTACTATTTTTAAAGAAAACATGAGCGAGCAGGCAAAACACATTTCTTTTATTTTGTATTGGATTCATATTCAACTGTTGGTTATAACAGAATGGCACAATCATAAAACAAAACATGGAAATAAAGAAAAAAAAACAACCCCTGATCAAAACTCTGCATACCCTTAGTTCTTAATACTGTGTATTGCCCCCTTTAGCATCAATGACAGCATGCAGTCTTTTGTAATAGTTGTCTGTGATGCCCCAAATATATAGGGTATAGCTGCCCATTCGTCATAGTAAAATGCTTTTTCTGCTATAACCACTGGAGGGTCAACATGGCCTTGGGCTTAAGGTCACTGTCATGCTGTTGTGCTAGAAAGTCCAAGAGTGTCTTATGCGCAGCTTTCGTGTGGAAGAATGCAAATGGTCTGCCAGTATTTTCTGATAACATGCCGCATTCATCTTGGCATCAATTTTCACAAGATTCCCTGTGCCTTTAGAGCTCACCCCCTGTGGGCATGGTTTGCTTTTTGCTATAGGCCTTTGTGACGGATCGTCCTGTGCCCCAGACTGGACACATCCGCCCGTCAGCTCCTTCCCTCTCCCAGTAAGCGGACACGCTGTGGCTGTCCGAAGAAAGCAGTCACAGACCAGCACTTCCCTCAATCATGAGACAGGACTTCATGCTTTGAGGTTAAAACAAAACTCTCTTTATTACAAACACACAGAATTTATATACAATCTCCATTCACTGTGCACCGAACCTAACCTCCAATCCTATCAGCCACATCCCATCACAAATCCCATCAGCCACATCCCCTCACAAATCCCATCGGTATACAGGGGATGTATCAGGTGAGGGGATTAAGGGATACAATGGGTTTCCCCCACCTGTCTTATCCCCCCTGTAGTGCGGGTGCCCTCTGGGCAGACAGGGCTGTGCTGGCTGATTAAGAGCCCCAGCCAGATTATAGGATTGTCTCTTTGAAGGCTGGAGCTGCAGCCACATTCAAACAGGGTATACATAAATATAATAATAATAATAACAGTGAAGATCAGACATGGTTCTTCACATTACTCCCCTCTTGTGCAAACGTCCGGCAGACACAGCCAGATCCCTAACGGATCGGCTTGGGGATGACCAGACCTCTACTGTCTCTAGTCTTGCGGGGTAGGGAGAGCGGCCGTGCGGCCTCTGGGGCACCCTGGCAGTCCCATGTCAGTCACCCAGGGCCTAGCCCGTAGTCAAAGGGTAAGAGGCCAGCCCAGAAGCCTCTCCAGTGGGCAGCCCTCTTTAGTCTCCTCTGCAGGCATGGGAGACCTTTCTCCAGGGCTTCCTTTCCCCTCTGGGCCCTCAGCCCAGACTCGGCTCCCTCCCAACCTGATGGAACCCTCCCATGGTTACCCTGACTACGGGCTTGTCCCGAGTCAGCTCCACATCCCCCCACCCAAACAACAAGACCCCACTCCAAAGCAGCAGCAGTTTCACTTACCCCTACCTGGCTCTCCAAGCTGGGGCTCGTTTTGCCCACTGGACCATGCCGCTGGGGAGGAGTGCCGGTTGCCCTTCCTCCCATAATTGGTGACGGCCGCTGGGGAGGGTCGCAGCCTGCATCCCCTCCTGGATGCTCATGCTGGGGAGAGCCAGATGATGGGGGTGTAAGCAGTGCAGGGCAGAGGTCAGCGACTCTCTGCCCGGTTGCCAGTGCTTCTGCTGGTGCAGGGAACGGTGCTGGGCAGAGAACAGCGTCACTCTGCCCTGTGGCAAGCTCTTCCACTGGTGGTTCCCTGCTAGCAGGTGGGGACTCTTCGCTGTGGGGCGGGCAGAGGCCAGCAGCACTCTGCCCTGTTGCCGGCGTCTCAGCCAGAGCGAGGATTGCTGGTGCAGGCCAGAGGTCAGCGACGCTCTGCCCGGTTGCCAGTGCTTCTGCTGGTGCAGGGAACGGTGCTGGGCAGAGAACAGCGTCACTCTGCCCTGTGGCAAGCTCTTCCGCTGGTGGTTCCCTGCTAGCAGGTGGGGACTCTTCGCTGTGGGGAGGGCAGAGGCCAGCAGCACTCTGCCCTGTTGCCGGCGTTTCAGCCAGAGCGAGGATTGCTGGTGCAGGACAGAGGTCAGCGACTCTCTCTCCGGGTGCCAGCACTTCTGGTTGGTCCTCGTTAGCCGGCGGGAACACTGTGCTGGGGGATGAGCAGAGGCCAGCAGCACTCTGCCCCGTGGCCGGCTCTTCTGCCGGTCTGGCATTTTATGGTGCTGGGCAGAGGATCGCACTGCCCTGGTGGGTCCCTGCTAGCAGGCAGGGACCTTTCACTGTGGGGTGGGCAGAGGCCAGCGGCACTCTCCCCCGCTGCCGGTGCTTCAGCCGGAGTAGGAGGGGCGCATGGTGCTGGGCAGAGAACAGCGTCCCTCTGCCCTGTTGTCGGCGCTTCTGCCGCCTCTAGTGGAAACCCATAGACCGCTGCCTCAAATTCCGGCGACTGCATGCGGTACATAATCGCCCGGAAGACTTCCTCCCAAAAGTGATTGCCCACTTTCACCTCTTCGGGCTCTGGCTGCAATACCAGGGGCAGAGTGGCTGAACCTTCAAGTCCGGAGGCTTGCCAATTACAGTGAGCGGCCTCCGGAGCTCACTCTGTGACATCTGTCGGCTCACACTGCAGGGCGTAGCGCCCCTCGAACAGCGCCAAGTATTCTGCCTCGCGGCACCATTCTCTGTCTACTAGTCTCTCAAGGTCTTGGCGTAGTTCACTTGTTGCAGTGGGCGGCAGGGCTCTCCGGCGCTTGTCACTAATGTCCCACCATCGGTCCATGTTGCCATTGCCAAAGACATCCCTTTCCTCGAATGCCTCCCACAACAGGCCAGGCCCGCCAACATCCATCCCTTCCGGAGAATGGGGCTTTCTGGATTTTCGCTGCGGGCCTCGGGCTTCCCAGTTTATGGCTCGGTACTCCTCTTCGAGCCCAATCTCCTGTCGGACCAGCCTCTCTAGCTCTGCAACCTCACCTGGAGACGCAGGTCCCCCGAACAAGTAGAGCCTCCCATTCACCTGGTCCCTGATTCGTTGTTCTAGGGTGGGCAGATGTGTACTTTGGTGGGCGCTCCACTTTTCTAGGGCCGCTCTCCATCTCACGAGGGCTCGGGTCCGTCTCTCAAACTCCCATACTGGAGTCTCCGATTCGAGGGTCTCAACTCCCCTCCAAGTCACCCCGCATCCCGGTGACTGTTCAATCCACTCCATCTGTGGATCCGTTTGGCTCTTCCTTGCCAGGGTATAACTTTGTTCTGTGGCTAGTTGCTTTGGTCCGCTCTGGTCTGGAAGGAGTAGTTCCCAGCGCTGTCACCAATGTGACGGATCATCCTGTGCCCCAGACTGGACACATCCGCCCGTCAGCTCCTTCCCTCTCCCAGTAAGCGGACACGCTGTGGCTGTCCGAAGAAAGCAGTCACAGACTAGCACTTCCCTCAATCATGAGACAGGACTTCATGCTTTGAGGTTAAAACAAAACTGTCTTTATTACAAACACACAGAATTTATATACAATCTCCATTAGCTGTGCACCGAACCCAACCCCCAATCCTATCAGACACATCCCCTCACAAATCCCATCGGTATATCTTAATCCCCTCTCCCGTATCAGGTGAGGGGATTAAGGGATACAATGGGTTTCCCCCACCTGTGTTATCCCCCCTGTAGTGCGGGTGCCCTCTGGGCAGACAGGGCTGTGCTGGCTGATTAAGAGCCCCAACCAGATTATAGGATTGTCTCTTTGAAGGCTGGAGCTGCAGCCACATTCAAACAGGGTACACATAAATATAATAAAAATAATAACAGTGAAGATCAGACATGGTTGTTCACAGCCTTGTTGACCCCTCTCCATACATAGCAGCTCCTACCTACATCTCCTCACTCATCTCAAAATACACTCCTAACCGGTCTCTCTGCTCATCATGATCTACTTCTATCCTCTCCTTTGCTTCCTAGCTCTCATGCACACTTACAGGATTTCTCAAGGGCTGCCCCTATCCTCTGGTGTGCCCTCCCCCGGACTTTTCCCCCTGCCTTTGGGCCTTCAAAAAATCCCTCAAGACCCACTTCTTTAAGGAGGCTTACATCGCACATTAACGCACTCCCATATTCCTTTAGTTCACCTTTCCTAGTCCCTCTCCTGCAATACTTACAATAGTGTGGCTGGTCCATCCATAACATTTACACGTTTACCTTTTACCTATTGTATAATACACCCTAACTCCCTCTAGATTGTAAGCTCCTTTCAGTTGTTTCTGTAAGTCAAATTGTTATGTTACATACTACTTGTTATGTCCTGTCTACCCATTGTACAGCGCTATGGAATTTGATGGCGCTATATAAATCAATAAAAAAAATAATAATAATAGAGCTTATGGTGGTTACCATAAATATCTATTTTGGTCTTGTCACTCTAAACTACAGTATGCCAGAAGCTGTCAAGGTGTTGTGGGGTATATTATAACCGGGCTTTTTGGTGGCATTGGCACAGTAAAGGTTTCTTTCTGACAACTCGCCCATGCAGCTAATTTTTGTTCAAGTATTGTCATATTGTGCTCACTGAAAGAACCACACTGTCTTTTTTCAGAGCAGCCTGTATTCCTCGTAAGTTTACCTCTGGGTTCTCCTTTGTATCCCAACCAATTGTTCTGGCATTTGTGGCTCAAATCTGTCTTAATCTGCCTGACCTTGGCCGAGTATCAAGAGGTCCCCGAATATTTCACTTTTTAATTAAGTGATTGAACTGGCTGGCATTTTTAAGGCTTTGGATATCTTTTTATATATTTTTCCATCTTTATAAAGGTTCCATTTCTTTGTTACTCAGGTCTTTTAACAGTTCTGTTCTGCTCACCTTTGCTCGGTATCTAGCCTGCTCATTCCATCCACGTGAGAGCTAACAAACTCATTGACTATTTATACACAGACACTTATTGCAATTTAAAAGGCCACAGATGTGGGAAATTAACCTTTAATTGTCATTTTACCTGTGTTTGTCACCTTGTGTGTCTGTAACAAGGCCAAACGTTCAAGGGTATGTAAACTTTTAATCACGGCCATTTGGGTGATATCTGTTATCATTATGATTTAAAAATGTTTTTTGCATGATCAGTCATATTTTCAAAATCCGGGCCAACATTTCACAATTTCTGCCAAGAAATGTATACTTTTGAGCACAACTATACACACAAAATATATGCTAGTTTTTAAAAGTTCAAAACAATTGAAGCCTATTAGATGGGTTTTAGCTAAAATCCTCTTCTTGGTCTGCTCTTGAACCTGTGATGTCGACCAAGCGTTTTTTCTGCTGTGAAACACTGGTAGAACTGCTTTTTTTCATTGTGCAACCTTAACAGGTGAAAAATATAGGAATTCAAGAAAGTCTGGAATAAGCATAAAGCTATCCTATAGAAATAAGTAAAACAAATATTAAAATGAGTCAATTTGTTTTTTTCTGTCATCATTACCTACATGTTTATGAAACAGATCAGGGATATCAAGCTATAGTCCTTGAGGGATACAGATACACTGCTTTTCAAGCATGCAATATCAAATGTTATATGTATAATTACATATTATAAGCTATGTCCTATATGCTACTTTAATTTAAAAACCCGGATTCATATAATAAAACTGAATTAACCTGCTAATGCTGCACTAAATACAATTAAATCAAATGAAACATCATACTTTTATTATAGTTACCCATGTGGAACTACAGTATACTACAGATTTAGTTACAGGGCACTCAGTTAATACCTTTAATCATAACAATGATCAAAATAAGTAGGGCTTTAACTTGGATACTTTAGAATTACAGGTTATTAATTTTGTTGACTTCAAAGAACTGCAATTTCGTTTAATTAAAGAAGGATTTATCACGAAAAATTGCCCTCTCCTATTTGTAAAAGCTAACATTATTGTGAAAAGATACTTTGCAAAGATACTTTTTGTTACATGTATAAGTAAAATCATATGTAGTAGAGAAGTCCACAACTGATGTAGCATGACTAAGGGACAATAGAAGAAAAATAAAATTTTTTACAAATTCTTACTTGCAATATTTATATTCTATATTAGCAGATGCAATAAGATAAAATATAAAATAAAGATAGCATAAAAGTAATATGTGTAGTATGTATGTGCACTATATGGGCAAAAGTGTTTGAACACCTGACCATTACACCAACAGTGAGTTTTATGACATCGCATTTTAAATACATAGACATTAATATGTAGTTGGTCCCCCTTTTGCCACTGTAACATCTTTTACTTTTCTGGGAAGGCTGTCCACAAGATTCTGGAGTGTTTCTGTGGGAATTTTTGCTCAATCATCCATTAGACCATTTGTGAGGTCAGGCACTGATGTTGGATCTGGCTATATAATCTACATTCCAGTTCATCCCAAAGGTGTTCCATAGGGTTGAGGTCAGGGCTCTAGTCAAGTCAAGTCAGTCAAGTTCTTCCACACCAAACTCATCCAACTATGTCTTTATGGATGTTGCTTTGTGCACTGGGGCACAGTCATGCTGGAATAGAAACGAGCCTTGTGTGCAATAGACATGTATAAAACAATACACTGAATACATTTACCAAGGAAAATATGTAATTTTTAAAACTTTTAAAAATAGTTTTTGTATATATGCAGAAATATCGGATTTGCTCAATTATAAAATGACCCTGATTATAAGATAACTCCCCAAAATTTGAAGATTAATTTAGTAAAAACAGAAAAGGCCTAAATATAAGACTATCCTATAGGAAAAAAGATTTACTAGTAAATATTAATTCACATGTAAACAGTTTTTCATATTTAATAAAAACTATGATTGAGAAAAAAGCTTTTTTTGTTCTTTATTTCCTTTTGTTTGCCAACCAGCCCCCCAGAGGAAGTGCCAGCAGCAGCGGAGATTGCCAGAGAGGAGGATCCAGGTCCCCTGCAGCAATCTGGATTCTAGTCTTATAGTCAAACCTCTATTTGATATAAGATAAGGGGTACATAAAATGTAAAACTCATTTTATATGCAAGCAAATTAGGAAGGATTGTTTTGTCTTTCATTTTTTTTGTTGTCTTTATAGTATTACATGATGTGACTAGGCACCTGTGAATACCTTAACTTGCCCTAAAAAAATAGATGATGTTTTCATGATGTGTGATATTTATAAGGTTATCA
Source organism: Spea hammondii (assembly GCA_029215755.1). Taxonomy (NCBI): domain Eukaryota; kingdom Metazoa; phylum Chordata; class Amphibia; order Anura; family Pelobatidae; genus Spea; species Spea hammondii. The sequence continues at coordinate 75,654,375 of JARDYJ010000001.1, forward strand.
CCTATATAGAACTATAGCAAAACCCATGGAAATTGGCCAGGCTTCCCACAGAGAAAAATGTCCCAACTTATGATACTTAAAAGGGTTTAAGCGATTTAAAAAAAATAACAGACTAGACCTATGTAGCCTGAATTTTTTAAGCAAAAAAGGAAAGAGTCTTATCAGGCACTTACCAGTGCTGCCAACAACTGCATGCTATGTTATGCTGGCGCAGGCAACGCAGGTTTGGACCCACTAAGCAGGAATGGTGACGTACTCGCAAGGTAGTTCTGCAGCAGGTAGGCAGATCGGGGCTAGAGGCAGAGAAGCGTAAACCGAAGCAAGCCGAGGTCAGGCAGGTAGGCAGCGCGGGTGCAGAGTCAGGATACAAAACCGAGGTCAGGTCAGGCAGCACAGGATCAATGTCAGTAAGCAAGCCGAGGTCTGGTACACGTGAATCAAGCCAAATGGAGACGGGAGCAATGTTAGGAACAAATACCCAGAGTACTAATATAGTGACTCAGAGAATGGACACTATAGAACAGGACAGGGAAGTTTAAATAGGACCAGGGAACGGACCAATGACAGGTCAGATGACGTCATTACGACCAATGCACGCGAAATAGCCACAACACCAACAAACTCTGTCTGTGGAGGTACCAGACAGGCAGAGGAGGTAAGGTTCGAGTGCCGCGAGCGTGTTGCAGCGGCAGGGTCAGTACTGCCCGATCGCCGCTGACACGCCGCGGCAGCTCGAACAGAGCTGTCTCCGTGCGGTAGGCGTGGCCCTCCAGTGCGCACGCCCCTCCGTGTACGTGCCATTCGCACGTCAGTACACGGAGAGGAGACCGCCCACCAGCGGCAGGACGACGTGGGACCCCAGCGGACAAGGTAGGCATGACATGCTAGATATTTTTACTACATGTAATTAGTGAATGAAGAATATTTCAATACTACAATAAAATCTGAATTCTGCACAAAAGTGAGCAACAGCTTCTGTATAGAGCAGTAGCAAGGTACTAACGGTCAGACTGCCTTGTCTTGAGGAGATTTTTATCAGTGGACATTTTGTCCTGGATCATTACATGTGTCTCGTGTGATTAGATATGGGACCACACCCTTCCCTCAATCCAAATACTAATCCCTAGACCATTAACATCTCACAAGGCACAGATCATGGTATATCCCTAACTAAATCCAAACTATTCCTAATCTATTTTTTTCAACTCCTCCCTGCCAAGTGCCAATTAACAAACAGATTGCATTATTTCTGTTCCATATAGTTTGTGTAATTATTAAGCAGTTTTTGGTTCAACGAAAGGCAGCATAATACTCTTCCCAAGCAATTGAGCAAGCATCAAGAATATATAGATATATATATATAGATATATATATACACACACAAACACACAACAGTCAGCCATAACATTATGACCACTGACAGGTGAAGTGAATTTCAAGGAGCAAATCAGTGTCAAGAATTTTCAGGCCTACAGAGGCCTAAAGGGGACCCACAGAGGCCTAAAATGGGACTGGTAGCTTCATCCTAAGGTAAGTACTAAAACAAATGATGAAGTGGGACTACCAACTACAGAGTGTTTATTATGGGTCAGATAAATATAGAGAGACGTGAACACAAATGTAGTGTAGTGGAGTGTAGTACCGGCTGATACATAAGCAGCGAGATAAAAGACAATGGAAGACTAAGATTAAACAGGTACCTGATAACATCCCTGTAGAGGCTAAAGATCGGAATGAATCCAGTAAGTTTTTTTAAATATAAAAAAGGAGGGACACTCAATTGATATCTTTTAAGAAAACTACTCCATATACATTAAACATTATATGGCCAAAATTATTTGGACACCTGACCATCACACCTATATGAGCTTGTTGGATAACCTACTCCAAAGCCATAGGCATTCATATTGAATTGTCCCTTCAGATTTTGATTGTGTCTGTGGGAATGTGTGCCCATGCAGGCAAAAGAACATGAGGTCAGGCACTGATGGTGTATGAGTAGGCCTGGCTTGCAATCAGCGTTCCAATTCATCCCAAACTTGTTCAACAGGGTTAAGATCAGAGCTCTGTGTAGGCCACTCAAGTTCCTCCACACAAACTCATCAAACCATGTCTTTATGGACCTTGCTTTGTGCACACGGGCACACACATGCTGGAATAGGAAGGGGACTTCCCCAAACTGATGCCACAAAGCCAGTGTTTAACCCCTTAATGACAAGACTGTTTCTTACCTGTAGTACACTTTGGGACAAAGGCTCTTAACATTTTTCAGTGTTGCTGTTTAGCTATAATTTTCTTCTTTCTTATTTTGTGCACCCACACACATTATATATTGGCTTTTTTTTCAGGACAAACAGGACTTTCTTTACCATTATTTTTATCATATCATCTAATTTACTATAAAAAATATGGTGATTTTTTGTTAAAAAATTACTTTTTCTCACTTTCATTTGAAAAATCTTTTACTCATCTACAAAAAATAATGAAAAGCCTCCTAAATAGATTCTACTATTTGTCCTGAGTTTAGAAATACACAATGTTTTTATATTTCTTTGCATTTTTGCATTCTTTGCAAGCTATTAGGCAATACTAACAAGTAGCGTTTTGCTATTTCATAACCATTTTTCCCAAAATCTGGTCATTCTGCCCCATGTGCTGTTTCGGGTATCTTTGAAGCCGGCCAATGCAACTTTATGGTAGTAGTTTTTCCCCCCCCCCACACATGTTGTACTTCAGGTATGAATTTACCACTCCTGGTATATATCACTGTCAAACCACACCTGAATATGTGTTCAGCAACATCTCCTGAGCACAGTGATACCCTACATACATTTGGAAGGTGTGCATTTTCCAAAATGGAACGGTGACATGTTAAAAATTGTGCCCACATAAACTATTTTGGATTTCTTTGAACCTGGCCAATTTAATTTACCCCATTAAATCAAATATTTTAGAAAAATATACACCCCTTGGAATTTCAAATGCTGGTATTTTAACCTTTTTCACGCGCACATTTTACCACCAGCCTTTCTTACAATTTGGCATAGTATTTTCTTATGTGTTTTTTTACACACATGAATTTACTGCTCCTGTTTATGTCCATGTGCCTGGCAAACAACACCTCAATATGTGTTCAGTGATACCCCCCATGCATGGGGTAGTTGGGCCACTTTGTGAGGTGTGCATTTCTTTGGCATTTGAACATCTGGTCATTCTGTGCCCGTGCCCCATATTTGGGACATCTTTGATGCTGGCCATTTCAATTTACCCCATCAAATCATACATTTTTTTTAAACTAGGCATCCTATGGCATTTAAAATGCCAATATATTAACTCTTTCCATGCAACAATTAGTTAGTGCTAATTGTAGGACTTGCTCATAAAAAAGTTATATATATATATATTTTTTTATTTTTATTTTTTTGTGACAGTGGGGAATTATTTTCACGTTACCAATTTTTTTATTTTATTATAAATAAAATTGACTTGCACTGATGGCACTTTTGGCGCTTTGGCGGCTGACATTTTTTTGGGGGGAGGCTTCATTGGATGCTGCAATGCCGCCGCTCACGGCGATGCAGGTATTTAACAGCAGCCTGTACATGTATGGGCTTAGTCACGAATGCATTGCATTGTGTGCCCGTACATGTACAGGCTTTGTCGTGAAGGGGTTAAAAAGTATTTGTAAGCTGTAGCATTAACATTTACCTTCATTGGAACCAAGGGGCCTAGCCCAAACTCTGAAGAACACCCCCAGACAATTATCCCTCCTCTACCAAACTTTACAGTAGGCACTATGGATTCTGGTAAGTAGCATTCTCATGGAATCAGCCAAACACAGGCAGTGAAGCGTGGTACATTACACGTCTCCACTGCTCCAGATTCCAGGGGTGGTGTGCTTTACACCACTCCATCTCACACTTGGCATTGACCATAGTGATCTTTGGCTTGTGTGCAGTTGCTCATCCATGGAAATAACATTTTTTTAAGCTGACGACGCAGAGTGCTTGTGTTGAAGTTGCTTCCAGAGGCAGTTTAGAACTCTGTAAACAGTAATGCTGCAGAGGACAGGCAATTTTTACGTGCTAAATGCTTTAGCACTTGGCAGCCCCACTCTGTGAGTGTGCGTGGTCTAGCACTTCATGACTGAGCTGTTGTTACTCAGACACTTCCAGTTTACAATGACCAGAGGGGATCTAGAAGGGCAGAAATTTCACCTTTGTGGCAAAGGTGGCATCCTATGACAGTGCCATATTTAAAGTCACCACACTCTTCAAGCATACCTATGTGTTTGATTTTATTCACCTGTTAGCAATGGGTATGGCTGAAACACCTAAAATCAACAATTAGATGGGGTGACTACATACGTTTTGTCTTATAGTGTAACAAAACAATAACTTATAACAACAACCTGGATAGATGGCTTTAGTTTTAGTACATTTTCTACCTTCCTTGTTCCAGATATGAGATCATGTTCAGTAGGGAGCTACAATGACACTGATGCTCCAACGTCTTATATTCATTTGATATAATTTACCAGGAAAAGCAAGCAAGGCTTGTGAATCTCTCATAAAGGCCGGTTCATGTGTTCAATATATTGAAAATATCTATGTAAGACCACATGCTATTAGGGCATAGTACCATTCTTTTACAAAGGACAGGAATCATACAATGCCAAACAAGTCAGATATACATTATGCACTACATTCAGAAAAAGTCACATTTCTAGTAATGTATCCATAACGTGGCATAACTAAAAATTATGCTACTTAGAACAATAAGAACAATATTTAATTTGAGGCTTACTTAGAAACATAATTTTGTGTTATGTAGGGGCTCTATAATATCCAGCATTTTAATATGATTGTTGTGTCCCAGTTCCATATTCTATTTTATGTCATCTATGAATTCACTTAAGATTTTTTTTAGGAAATGGATGTAGCGGTTTCTTGTTTGTCTTTTATATTCCAAATGCCTTTCTTTTGGCATGTCAGATATATAATTTTGTCTGTTTTATTTCTTTTGCACTCTGGCAAACATGTAATTGGCTAAAAAAGGTTTAGAGTTCCCTCGCAAATTGAAGGGCAAATGTATAAGGTGCCTGCTACGTATCCAGTTTATAAGTCAAGTGATAAAAACAATACACAAGAAAACTGAGGCCTGTGATTTTTTTTCTCTACTTAATTAATGAAGCTAAACTACTTCCAAAAGCAGTTAGTCAGCAGATGACCATGTCTTTGTATTACGTTGTCATAGGTTGGCATCAGATTAAAGAGTGGACGTGGTCAAATTCCACTTCAACTACATGGATATTGACCCCTGAGACACAGGCTTGGTAATCAGCTCTGATTTCTGGAGCTTAAAGGTGAAATCCAGAATGTTCCCAGAAGGGCTTGTCCAAAAACAGGTGGAATCCATATTCTCTTGTGCCTCCAAATCTTTTAATAAATAGCAATGATTTGAACAATTTCATTTATAAACCGATTCCTGTTACAAACAATACCACTACTTTAAGGGATGTAGAACAAATATATACCTAGCAAACATTCTGAGGTCCTACAAAAGAAGGACCATCTTGGGAAGGGGGACACATGAATTTAGTTACTAAAGTGGGAGACTTAGGAGGTATGATTTATGGAAATTTTCTGTCTGAGTTTGAAATGAAGATAGCTTAAACTGTATTTTACGCATATTTTATATTGATAATACAATGAAAGCAGGAAATGGCCAAAGTTAAGAGAGTTTTTGCAATTTGGTTGAGAAGATCAGAGAACCAGCTTTCAGATTATGTTTTTTTTGCAATTACAGAAACTTTTAACAGATGTTGAACAGACACCACCAAGAAGTATACAATGTTCCTTTAGGGAACTTAGCTGCCTGAAAGGCTTTGAGAATTATAGGCTATGAGAGAACAGTGGTTAACTTCAAGAAGACAAGGTTTTGCTAATAAGGTGGTTGCTTGGATGAAACAGAACATGATACTCTTTCCATGGATGGCAGATTCATTCAATTAAGGAGAATTTTTTTTCCTGGGCTAGTAAACATGTTTATCTTGGGTATTTACTTAAATTCAAAGGGGGTACCTACTGTATTTAGCCCCTGGGAGGGATCTTATCTGCCATCCCCCATACTTTAAAATGTAAAAACACCCACACGCTCACTCACGCTTGCTCACACTCTCCCTCTCTCATACTCTCTTAATGTATCCCTTCCTTCTCCATCCACAGCTACCGTGTCCTTGTTTCCTTTCCTGCTGCTACTCTTCTTCTCTTGCCTTTTTCTTCTCTCTTCTTTATTCATCTGTTTCTCCCTGTGTGTCTTCTTTCCTTGTCCACTGAACAGGCCTCCCGCTGCACTTCTGCAAAAGGATGGAGCCTCAGTTACTTGGATTGGAGGAATCGGGAGAGGCAGTCCACATGGTTCCACCCTTTCGCGGAAGTACTCTGGGAGGCCTGAATATTGAAGACAGATTTGCGGAATAATAGAATGCATTATTCCTGCCTCTCGGAACACAGAGCCATGGCGACAGCCTCTCCTCAATTCTTCCAATCTCGGAGATTATGTGGTTTACAGAGAAACGGACAAAGAAAGAAGGCACGGGGAGAAGCGGATGAGAATGAAGACAGACAAAGAGGCAAGGAGAAGAAGAAGAGCTGCAGGAAAGGAGACATAGACATGGAGGCGGTCGGAGGAGAAGGCAGGACGACCTTGAAAGAGAGGGAATTTGGAGACTTGGGTCCTCTGTGTGCCACTTGACATCTGGGGCACACTAAGGTTGAATGGTTCTAATTTGCTGTCAAATTTTATGTTTTGAAAAAGCATATGAGCAACACCATCAATAATTGCTGCTTATAATTATTATGAAAATAGACCAAGTCAATCATTTTAATGAGAAGTATGTAAGACAATCATATGAGCAGTGATAATGAAGCTAATGACAAATATATACTTAGATATTTTCTTCATGGAAAGAACTGTTAAGCGCAGAGCATGATGAAAAAAACTGAATCATCCTATCTCATTATTCTATGTGGTCACGTTTAGAATATTAGGTGTAAGATATTATTATATATTAATACAAAGGTGCAAACTGTTGGTAAGCTAATAGCCACTATTTGCACAGCAATGCAGAGTTAAAAAAAATAAACAGAATTTTTTATTATTATGGATTCAGCACATCACATGTGTAAGACATCCGGTATAGATAATGACTTAGCAAAAGTGATCCCTGTGCTTCTTCTGTACAGAAGATGCTTTGTTGAAGATTTGTACATTATAAGAGCTTACTGGTGTGTCAGTGTTTTATGTAAACAAAAATATCTTTGGGACGAATTGCATAGACTAATGCAAATATTTTTGGGAAGAATACTGCACCTGTATAATAGTATCTGGACTCTCATGCACAGATTTCACATAATACTAGAAAGAAATGGATGAAGGGGGAGATATTTCAGTTCCTCCCAGAGGCACTTGGCCATTGCTCTGTGTGCCTCCTGGAAAATCTAGCGTTTGGAAAATCTAGTGTTTGGAAAATCTGTTTATAGAGCCCTATCCCACTATGGTATCCACAGTTAATGAAAATATGAAGGCAGGTAAAATTCATAATGTATGTTACCTATAGAGCTACATAGTAGATTATGGTTCAAAGGATGCAATTTTGTTTCTAGTGCCCTTGATGGTTACTCCAGAAAATAAAAATGAGGCACTAAAACATCAGATTAAATTATAAAATGAGGGGTAATTGTTATACCCTATAATGTTTGTGCTGTTAGTACCATACAAAGATTCCATCTTGCCCAAATTTTGTTTTAACAGTATGTTGATGTATCCCAAAATATAATCTATGTATCAAAGGTTTATGTAAACACTGTTTGAAAAGTGATATTTAAATTGACTAACCACCGGAAATGAATTGCACAAGTGCCAAAATGTTGTAAGGATTCGTCCATTCCTTGCCACATGTAGCCGCCATTACAAGATACTTTAACATAGAACGTGTCGGCAGATAAGAACCATTCGACTCATCTAGTCTGCCCAACCTCTGAGTATTTTTTTTAGCCCCTGGCCTTATCTTATATGTAGCTGAGCCTTGTGCCTATCCCATGCTTGCTTAAATGCCTTCACTGTATCAACATCTACCACTTCTGCTGGAAGGCTATTCCATGCATCCACTACCCTTTCAGTAATGTCATATTTCTTGATGTTACTTTTAACCTTTGCCCCTCTAGCTTAAGACTATGTCCTCTTGTGCTAGTATTTCTCCTTTTAAATAAACTCTCTTCCTTTATCGTGTTGATTCCCTTTAAGTATTTCAATGTTTCTATCATATCCCTCCTATCACGTCTTTCTTCCAGGCTATATAGGTTAAGATCTTTCCTGGTAAGTTTTGTCCTGTAATCCATGAACCATTTTAGTAGCCCTTCTCTGAACTTTCTCCAACATATCTATATCTTTCTGGAGATACAGTCTCCAGTACTGTACACAATAGGAATCGCCAGTGCTCTGTACAACGGCATGAGCACTTCCCTCTTTCTACTGCTAATACCTCTCCCCATTAAACCATCTGCTAGCATTTCCTGCTGCTCTATCACATTGTCTATCTACCTTTAAGCAGTGGTACCTCTAGGAACAATATATAGGGGGGGCACATAAGATACCACAGTCAAAACTGGGGGAGGGTTCCACCATTAAATCATACCACTGACAAAACTATATAAAATGCCAAAATATCAGATTATTGCAGTATGCAATGATACCTTTTTATTGGATTAACATAATACTTGAAAGACAAGCTTTCAAAATGTTTTCTCTCTTCCTCAGGCATTGCTTCAGACCTGAGAAGGAAAGGAAAACTCTTAAAAGCTTTTCTTTATACGTTTACAAATAAACAGAGCCTTAGCTAGCTCCTTTTTGAGCCAGAGGCAAAAATTGAACATTGTGCCCCCCCCCCTGTTATTTTATTGACACTGCCTTTACACACACCTGCCCATATACACATACACTGCCCTTAAATGCTGGTTTTACAAACACCTGCCCATAAACACACATTTATACACATACACAGCCCTTACACACGACTGCCCATACATACTGCCCTTTACAAACGCTTGTCCATAAACACACACATATCCATTACACATGACTGCCCACACACACACATTGACTTTAAACAAACCTTTAAACAAACCCCTACACATGACTACGCATACACACACCTGCCCGTAAACACACATATACCCAAACATTGCCCTCACATACTACTGCCCATACAGAATGCCTTTACAAACACCTGCCCCTAAACACACACACACTCATATACACATACACTGCCCTTACACAAGCCTGTCAATACACACATGTACACATGCACTGTCCTTACACGCCCCTGCCTTTACAAACACATATACACTGCCCTTACATACACCTGTCCATAAACACACATATACATACACCATCTTACAAACACACATATACCTACACTGCTCTTACACACACCTGCCCATACACACACACATAAACTGCCCATACATACACTGCCCTTGCACCCCTTTTCTCCCCATTTCTTACTTTTCATTTCAGACCTCTGCTATAGTGCTCCCTCATCACAATGCACCAGCTATCATTTGCCGGCGCGTAGTAATTGGGAAGCACAGAAGCCGAGGTTACAGAACTCACGCTCCCTTATGTTGGGCCGGTTAGAAGGAGATCTGTGATCTCCCCAACCAGCCTTGCCGAGCCGAGTTTAGTTGATTAAGACAGTTGCCCATTTACCCTACTATCCAAACCTCTAGTTTGTAGAGGACACAAAATATTTGTATTATCTATCTTAATATATATTATTCCTCATCATTATTAATAAATATTGGTGACAAAAACAGGCATTATAATATATATATATATATATATATATATATATACACACACATACACGAGGGATGTTCAAAAAGTTTCCACACTTTTTTTAACTTTATTGATTTAAAAACAAATTACATCACTTTCCTACATAGTCACCTTCCTTTGCGATGCAATTTTCCCAACGTCTTACCCCTTTTTTTCCCAGAAGACGGTCAACATCAACTTTCCTGATGATGGTTATGTCTTGAATTTCCTTGCTACACGAGATGATGGATGCGCCCAAAATTTGGGCTCGTAATGGTGAACCCATGTTTCATCACCAGTGACTTGTCTTCTGCAAAAAATCATCACCTTCTTCACGATAACGGACCATGTGTCTGGAAAAAAGTCTAAGCACTTGCGCTTATGCTCCTCATCTGCTTAGGCACACACTTTACTGAAGTTAAGGCTGTCATGAATCAGGGCATTGGCAGATCCAACACTCCCATTCAGCTTTCCTGCAAACTCTTCAACTGTTATTCTTCTTTTCGCAAATCAGTTCCAGGGTTCTTTCTTCATTCCTCGTGGTTGTGGCTGCAGCTGGACGTCCGGAGCAGTCTGCATGTGTCACACCAGTATGGCCATTTTCAAACTTTTCAATCCACTCATGGGCGACTCTACTTTATGCTCATACTGAGCACACATGCAAAGATGAATTTGTGCTCCCGGTCCACCTTCTGTCCAAAAAAGCATATGACAGAACGCTGTTCCTCTTTGGTGCAATTTATACGTTTCGCAGCCATCTTCACCCCAGGGTAAAAACTCTTATACCAAATTTCAAGGGTAGCTGGCTTGCCAGACAGAACTAGTTACATGACATGTTAAGACATGACCAATTACTACTCCTCCCGCCTTCACCATTTCCAACAAAAATACAAAAGTGAGGAAACTTTTGGAACATCCCTCGTATAATATTGGAGGATTTCAGTCCTGCTCGAAGGGGCAGCATGTGCCTATCATTTGCCAGTGCCTGTCTGCCCAGTGCCCTATTACACTTCACTCTCACCTTCCTTACTCAATTCTTATTTTTTCTTATATGGGGGGAGGGGTCAGGCTTGTGGCTGGATGTGTCTGTCTGCAGGTACCTGGTCTGTTCCCTGCCACTGTCCCTAAATGCCCTTCCTTACTGTGGGGAATAAATTCTTATTTTTCTAATATGGGGGAGGGGTCAGGCTTGTGGCTGGATGTGACTGGCACGCCCTGTGCCTCAATACCTTTACTTACTCTGGTGGATCAATTCTTGTTCTTGTTTATTATATTAGGGGGGTCAGACTGTGTGTCAGTGCCTGCCCTGTGCCCTGCCCTGCCTCTGCTGGTGCAAATTAATTTCATTCCTTACTCTGAGGGATGAATATTTTTCTAATTTTGGGGGAAATTCAGTGTCCTGTATGGTGGGGCTGGATATGCGCCAGTGTCTACCTACTCCCAGTGACCTGCTACTACTGCTGGTGCCATATCATCTAACTTTTTCTGAGGCATCAATTAATCAAACTGGTCCAAATTATGAAGAAATTGAGTCCAGCAGCATGCTGCTGGATGTGTGCATCTATAGATGCAGTTGTGTTGGTGAACCTGCAGTGCAAAACCGAGTCTGGATCTTTTCCTTATCCTTGAGATGGTTCTGCTGTAAGTGAAAGATGTGTCCAGAAGGTCATTTCTGAAGCAAAAAAAGTCACAGAATTTCGTTGGAGCCGAGTGGCCAGGAAACAACATTTGTTTGCCCGAACGCTAATGTAAAACAAAATATTTTGTCTAAAATTATTTTGCTTGTCATGCACAAGTCTACTGGTTATGCATTGGCTCTTTTACAAGTACTTTGGATGAGGAACAAAACCAGTTCTTTGAACAAAATAGAATCACGTATTGGAAACAACATCTAACAGTATACTGTATACCTAAATATAATAAATGGAATCATAATTTAACATATATTGCCACGTCAAGATGTGCCATGCTAATAGACTCCTACTAAAAAAGACGGATTGCTGTAATAAAATCAAAAGGTGCTTCAACAAAGTAATGATTTAAGGGTGTGCACACTGATGCAATCAGGTTATTGTGAGGTTTTTTTATTTTTTTCCCCCCTCAAAGATTTTAGCTTGTTTTGCAATTGAATTGTTCATGTTATAGGTCACATTAAAGGTGGAAAAAGTTCTGACATGATTTATCTTTGTCTCATTCTTTAACCTCACAAGACCCTGACATTTGAACAGAGGTGTGTAGACTTTTTATATCCACTATACGCTGGGTTTCGTCCAGTTGCAAAGACAATCGGTTGTTCATGCTTATGTCCTTTTCTGTTTCGGGCAAGAATATTTATACTAATGCTCTAATAGACTCTGGGGCAGTGGGTGATTTCATTGGCACCTCCTTTTGTCATATTCACAGTATCCCACTGTGCTTCGAGGACCACCCTCTATATGTAGAAGTCCATGTCCCGGAGTCCCGCAATAGGACTTTAAGTCCCGGGCAGCCTTAATCCTGCACAATGCATGGTCCCGGAATTGAAACGCCGTTGTTTTTTTTTGTTTATTTTGACGATGAGGAGATAGATATGCCTGTAATTTAGGGGTTTTTATCTATACCTTTAATGCGGAATTTTTACGTGAATTCCAATTGATCTATACCTGCAAAGCTGGGTTTGTGTCTTTACTTCAAAGAGATAAGTACATATATATATATATATAGATAAAATGTATATATATATATATATATATATATATATATTTACTCACAGAGTCCATTGCACACCATTCCAAATATTCCAAGCCCGGTGCTAGTAACCAGCAGTTTCCATGTAAAACACTTTCAAAAAGATGGTCAGCACTCCAGGTCTTTAAATAGACAATTTCATTTTATTCAAAGTCAACGTTTCAGTCATTACTGACTTTCATCAGGACATGTCCTGATGAAAGTCAGTAATGACTGAAACGTTGACTTTGAATAAAATGAAACTGCAGCTATGGACAATATATTGCCGAAAAATCTAAAGGTAACAATAAACCAAATCACTTGTTAACATAACAACCAGGATTTTATCCATCTAAAAGCTGTACTGCTTATTTAACCAGCAGAGACAATAAAGAAGTATGGACACAATTTAAATCCAATAATACGAGGAAAGTATATCCAATAAAATAATTCTTAACGTGTACAACAAATAATGTTATTTACTGCGTTGAATGTCCATGTGAACTATTATTATTATTATTCTTATCCTTTATTTATATAGCGCCAACAGTTTACGCAGCGCTTAATACAATACATAAATTCAAGGGATATGACAAGACTACAATATATAGGAAGAACTATAAGACATATAAAAAAATAAACACTAGATGAACATGTCAAAAACATACAGAAGAAAAATACTCATTATATCCTGCCTAAACATTTTTTGGATCATCAAAGCAATCCAAAGAATTATACATTCTGGGCTGTAATGAAAGTCCAGAAATGTTGGAATGTTGGACAATATCATTAAGGCTCAGAATATGGCTCTATTTAATACCCCTTCTGGGAAACTATTCATGCCGGCAACAAGTTCTCATACTTCAGGAAAGAAGTTCTCATACTTTGTCACTCTAATAAAACCGCTGGGCATCCAGGAATCTCACAAATAGTATCTTTTATTGCCATGCAATTTTGGTGATCTACTTGGTGTTACCATCCGCTCAGGAGTTGGTTAATATCTTTATTAAGGAGGTTGTTCGACTACACACACTACTACTGAAATAGTGTCGGATTCCAGGTTTTAGATAGCATTCTGTCATACCTTGGGCATTAAACCATCATTCTCAACCGCATACCATCCGCAGACCAATGGAGCAGCTAAGCGAGCAAATTAAGCTCTGGAATAGTACCTACGAGCCTCCGCTAATGACTCGCAAGATAATTGGGCTGAACTTTTTCTCATAGCAGAATTAGCCAAAAACAATGCCCTTCAGATATCTACTCGTACTCCACCGTTCTTTTGTGTTTATCGATACCATTCGAAGATCTTTGCTACAGACCTTCCCATATCCAACGTTCCAGCTGTAGATAATCATTTACAGCACCTTCAGGCTTTATAGAGAACCATTTACATAAATTTACAATCAGCCTCTGACAGGCAAAATGCTCAAGCGGATCACAAAAGGCAAAGAGGACGTCTGTCTACTCGTTATCTTCCATAAAGCTTGCACCCAGATTTACTGGCCCATTTCTAGTTGTGCAAAAAATAAATTTAGGGACTTACGAATTTTCTCTTCCTAAGAATCTGTGAATTCCCTTGTCTTTTCATGTATCTCTTCTGAAGCCCTTTTTTAAGTGACAGATTTACTACCAAATCCACTTGCAATACTTGGTCCATTGGAAAGGATACGATGCTAAGGATCGCTTGTGGGTGCCAGTAGACGGCAGTCACCCGTGTGATGTCACTGAAGCCAGAATGCTGCCCTTACTTGATGGTTTTGACCTTAGGTTAACCCCTTAAGAACAGTATTTTAAGTCCATATGTGTCTATGCGCTTGTATGCTTTTCCTTATGAGCAGTTTTGGTTGGATGTTGGCCTGGCTTGTTTTTGACCTAGGTCTTCCTGATTTGGCTCCAGAGATATCAGATTTTTTGGACTCTTGACCCGGTTTGTTTGACCATAGGACTCTTTATGACGCTTTATGACGTATATCTGTTAAAAACGTTTGTGTGGCGAAACATCAGCGGGTGGCCACTGGCAGTTTCTGCCCACTTTTGGTTTTGCTTTCACTTCTGTGGCAATTATTAAAATTTGAATTTAGTCGGTGGAATAAAAAGTGTATTTGCCACAAACAAATTACATGATTAAATGCATCTCATATTGCTAATCATATTTGCTTTGGAAGTTGGAGAAAGCAACATGCAAGCACCCAGTTGTTTAAACTGTTGCACAACCATAAAGCAATGCACTATATTAATCAATGGAGTATAAATCACAAAATTTGGTCAATGACCAGATTTTTAGGATATATTCCCTTCCAAATTGTAAAGCAGGGCACACCTACGTGATCGGTTTGTCTGCCAATTCTAGAATTATAGTTTTGTCCCACCCTTGGAATGTGTGCATTGTAAGAAGCACTGCATACATTTATGGCGCTATATAAATAAACTATAATAGTTTTTAATCAATTTTAATATAAAGCAAATTAACACTGGAAGCATTGTTCTGACAATGTAAAGAGTGTCTAAGGTGCCACAATGGGAAAGGTCTAAGTAAAAGATACAGTTGCAAATCATAGTAGTTTACTAAAACAGTGGAATAATAGAAGGGTTGTAGAGGATTTTGTATAGTAAAGATTTATCTAGGAGATTTCTTACCATATAACTGTCATTGAGTAGCGACCAAAAGATAAAACCATATGCAACCATAATACTAGAAGATAAGGTTTCACATCTTGTTCTATCCTCCACATCTTTGTTTCTCTGGAGGTAATCAATAGTCACATCTGTATTATTTCAAATGAACAATTTATGCCAAAATATTTGTGTTTCCCAAATTATAATTAGATTTTGCCATGATAGCTGACATTTGTTATAAATTATATACATGATTTTCACACATTTAACCTCTTTACCTCTGATTATAATTATTTCATTTTCAGTATGGCTTCTTCAAGGTAATATAAGGACGTGCTTGATGGCTTAATTTGCATGGATATAATTTAGCAATATCATTGGCCATTTTTTGGCAAAACAGTGCATGTCTGTTACTCACCTGCCCTCGGCTCCCATGTTGCCGCAGCAGCCTCCACGCAGGAGAGGGAGACCCCACTCCCGTGCACGGCCATCTCCGCAGCAGCCTCCACGAGGGAGAGGGAGACCCCCCTCCACCGCACAGCCACCTCCGCAGCAGCCTCCACGAGGGAGAGGGAGACATCCCTCCACCGCACGGCCTCCTCCGCAGCAGCCGCCACGAGGGAGAGGGAGACCTCCCTCCACCGCAAGGCCGCTTCCACTACCTTCCTCTGAAGTGCCGCGCAGGAGAGGCAGACCTCCTGGTACACGGCGTCCTGCTGCTGCTGCGTGCGCGCGCCCTCTAGTGGCGGACTCGCATACTGCGGGAATTTATGAAGGGAGATTACGCCATCCACAAGATGGCCGCGATTCACAGACACCGGAAGTGATGTCATGAGGGGCTGATGGGAGATTCAGACTTCCTCTGCGGTTCTCCATTTAAACCCCTCAGACCAGTTTCACCTTGCCTTCTGATGGTCGTCTATGCCTTGTGCTAGCACCCAGATAGCGTTTACCTTCTTGATGCCTGTGTTTGACCTCGGCTTGCCTGACTACGTTGTTATCCTGTATCCTGACCTCGGCTTGTTTATCGTTTATCCTGATCTCCTTAATCCTGACCTCGGC
The DNA here is from genome assembly GCA_029215755.1 of Spea hammondii. Lineage (NCBI taxonomy): Eukaryota > Metazoa > Chordata > Amphibia > Anura > Pelobatidae > Spea > Spea hammondii. Next base: position 75,670,641 of record JARDYJ010000001.1, read on the forward strand.
TACATATACCGGCTATCCTGTTCTTCGGAATCCTGACCTTGGCTTGTCTGAACTGCTCTGTCCTGGAGTCCTACCTGACCACTATGTCTCCAAACTACTTGTACGTGACAATGTCCATGCAATTTTACCATAATAACTTACACCTCACTCTTGTTACATGTTATGGAAAACCTTGCTGCAATCCTTGGTAAGAGAATGACTAGGTAAAAAGCTAAACACATTAGAAACATTGGTTTGCTTAATTGAACAGTCAGGGTTTAAACCTAAGACTGCGTTCCGAGCATTGTGTTTTACAAGTTTTATATATTTTTACTTAGATTTTGACACTGTTAAAAAATTAAACTTAATATATTTAAGACATTTAAATATACAGTTAGTGTGAACCTGGTGACTCATCTACTTAACAATGAAGGGGATTTTTGTCTAACAATAATTTTCCTTTCTAACTAACCAACTGCAAACTATATATTGCTTTTTTCATGACAAACAGGGTTTTTATTTCAAACTATTTCATTTCATTTTTTCCCAACTTCCTTTTACATTGTAGTGATTGTAATTGATGGTATATATTAGATGTGTGCAAATGGGCCACAAACAATTTGGACACATTTTCCAGTTCATTTTGGCCCATTCGCTTTCAGGCAACAAATTTCATTCCATGCCCATTCGGTTCAGCCGAAAAATCTGGGGCATTTTTAATTAACAAAATTTGTTGCCTGGTACCCACATTCACTTTCTCACACTCTAAAGTGTTCATCTTCTCCGTCATCTTGTACCTTCAGAATTCAAAACAACCCTGATCTGTCGAGGCATGGACTCCACTAGACCTCTGAAGGTGTACTTTGGTATCTGGCACCAAATCGTTAACAGCAGATCCTTTATCCCCTTAATGATAATTGCCAGTTCTGGCACGTCATACACTAACATCCGGTTAGTGACAATTAACGTGCCAGGACCGTCATGACTTTAAACAAGTGCAGAAAGCGATCTAAGTTCACTTTCTGCACCCAAATGGTGTTGCTGTAATGCCTTGACCTCGAGGCATTCAGCAACACAGCGATCGGCACTAGGGGCCATGTCTGTCCCCTCCCCGGGGCGTCAACATCCGCCATACATTGTATGGCGGCGGACGCCCGTTTTAAAAGAGTTTAGGAGGCGATCAACGATCACCTCCTAAACTTCAATGGTGTCGCTGGAATGCCTCGATCAGGAGGCATTCAAAAAATGTGGAAAAAGGATGGGAAAAAAATGCAAAAAATGACTACCACAAAGTTTGACAAAGAGTGGTGGTAGATATAGTGCAAGGAAAGAGTTAGTTTTCAAAAATATATGATTTGATGGGGTAAATTGCATTGGCCCGCTTCAAAGATACCCGAAATGGCACATGGGGGGAAGAATTACCAGATTTTGAAAAAATGGCTTTGAAATAGCAAATCGCTACCTGTACTTATTGCCCCATAACGTGTAGAAAAAAGCGAAAAAAGCATAAAAACATTGGGTATTTCTAAATTCAGGACGAATAGTAGAATCTATTTAGCAGTATTTTTCATTACCTTTTATAGATGAGTAAAAGATTTTTCAACTAAAAGTTAGAAAAATTTCATTTTTTTCTAAATTTTTCACCATATTTTATACTTTTTTTTTAATAGTAAATAATATGATACAATCAAAACAATGTCATCTAAAGAAAGCCCTTCTTGTCCTGAAAAACAATATATAACTTGTGTGGGTTCAGTAAACGGGAAAGAAGAAAATTACAGCTAAACACGAGCAGCGCAGAAATGTTAAAACGGCCATTGTCACGAAGGGTACAAAAAATAAAATCAGCCTTTGTCACAAAGGGGTAAAGTCATGTAAGTTGCAAGGTAGGGCCTCCATGAATGCATCCTGGTGCCATGCATTCTCCAGGTAAGTGATGCAGATGTACCCAGCCATCCACATGATGTAAAAGAAAATCTGATTTATCAGACCAGGCCACCTTCTTCTATTGATCCGTGGTCCAGTTATTTTGCTCACGTGCCCATCTCTATGATACAGAGAAGGACCCTTTGGAAAGATAGGACCAAAACCATAAGTGACCCAGGTCAAGTGTGTGAAGAAGCGGGGTTAGAACACTGTTTTTGAGAATGAGGGAAAGTATTAGAGTGTTTGAAAGATGAGGAGAAATTGCCAGAGGATAATGTTTGAAAGATGAGGAGAAATTGCCAGAGGATAATGAGGAACTAACATTCATGGTAGTATGGGGACTATAGAGAGATAACACAGGATTTACGTGGGAATGTATGGGATCAGTGAACAGTAAGCAGTAAGAACTAGAATATATACTTCAGGTTCTGTAACCATGTATAATGATTAACAAGTGGAGGTTGGAAGCAGGGGCGTACCTAGAGTATTTGGCACCTGGGGCGGATCCTGCATGTGGCACCCCCCCAAACACTTTAAAACTGCATAGCTTCTATCGTTATATACTGGTGTAGACATTGAAGGTGGTACAGCATTATTGTTATCATTATATATTGAGGCAGACATTGACGGTGGTACAGCATAACACCTACCACTATATACTGAGGCAGACATTGACGGTGGTACAGCATTAAACCTATCACTATATACTGAGGCTGACATTGATGGTGGTAGAGCGTAATCCCTATCACTATACATTGAGCCAGACATTGATAATATTGCAGCATAACTCCTATCACTATATACTAAGCCAAACATTGATGTGGTGTAGGCCTACCACTTCATTGTCTAGCTTAGGGATGCACCGAAACTTCTGGACTGAAACGGAAAATGCAGCATTTACCTATCCAAAACCGAATATGACCCCCATCATAAAAAAAATCTCACACTTTTATTTAAAGTAAGTAACACAGCAAAATAGGACAAAAAAATTCATTAACAATATTAATATGTATATATATATATATATATATATATATATATATATATATATATATATATAATTGTTAACAGCAATCACACTCCTGTCATGCCCAGGCATACCCAAATTCCAGCATGTACTAGCTGACTTGGCATGATAGGAGTATGCTGTTAGCATCTATATACATCTATCATAAACACAAACACTTTAACAGTCACTCACTAATTCACACTTTCATTTACATAATTAATTCACAAAATCATTCAATCACCCATTCACACAAATTTGCACATTCATTAAGGCATTCTCACAAACTCATTAATTATCTCCCTCATTCAGACAATTCATCCACACATTCACTCATTCTCACTATCTATCTTTCCCCCTTTTCTACCCACTATCTACCCCCTCTCCCTCCCTCCCCACTATTTACCCTCCTCTTTCTCCCTCCCCACTATCTACCCTCCTCTCCCCACTATCTACGCTCCTCTCCCTCCCCACTATCTACCCTCTCCCCTTTTGTAGTTAAAGGGTTTGGACTTAACATTCAGAAGTCCTGCGGTGGGAGCATGATGCCTCAGTCTTCCTGCTCTGCCGCTGCGCTGATTCACTACTGAGCGCCTAAATATGATGTCATATTTCGGCGCTCAGCATGAGATGCCGGCACCGTGATGGAGTTAGAAGCCTTGCGAAGGAGACTGAGGGGCGGCGAGTGGTTGCTAGGCACCCCTCTGTCTCCTCCGCGTAAAAAAAAAATGACGAGGCTGCCGGGGATCCGGGCAATCAGGGACATGTGGTCACCCTAGCCCGTGGCACCCCCCTGATGAGCGAAACCCGGGGTGGACTGCCCCCCCCGCCCCACGCTAGGTACGCTACTGGTTGGAAGGTCAGAGAAATATTTTTTGAAAATGACTGCAGGAAATGGAAAGGATGAGGGCAAGGGCAGAATACAGAATCAAAGATAGGAATTTTGGATTAAATTTGTATTGATTAGTGAAAATTAATAATGCTGTTTGGCAAAAGAGAAGGCCAAGTTTAAGCAAGGCTTAATTTGTAGCGAAGGTAGTCCACAGGGTATGTTCTGGAAACCGTGCAAGAAAGAAAGAAACAAACCTATGCAAATCAGATTGCAGCTTCCACCACCAAGTTATGTTAGAAGAGCCAGGTCTCAGCAACAGCATGAAGCTCTAGTAACTATAAAAATAAGAGGCCATGAATTGCAGTAGATTTGTTAGAGAGGGAGTAGAAATACAGTAGACCACAAGAGAGAGGCATAGAAGGCAGAGGGAGCTCATGGATATGAATGAGGTTAGAAGAGTTAGACTAGTCATGTGGAGAGAGCAAGTTATACTGTTCCAAACAAGCCAAAATTAGGTGGCAGTGGTTAATTAGCATACGAATAAGCCACTGTCCCCTGATTTGGGCTGTGGCTAGTTTGCCTACTAGTTGATTTGAAAAAACACTCAATTGCACATAGGTGGCTGATTCCTGATTATGTAAGGCTGACATTTCTTCAGAGAAAATGAATTCCAAAGGCACTAAAAATGGTTTTGAAGTTGCAGATGAATGAAAGTGGCCTTGGAGATCCAGCAGACAAGCAATGTAAATTCAAAGAGCACATTAGGGTGACTCTTCAGATGTCAAGCGACATTACACTGCTGGTAGGAGATATCCCAGGCTGTCTCGTGACAGCCTGACCTCCCTGGCACCAGCAGGGAAAAGTGTTTGCCGGTGCAAAAACCATAGGCCATATTATTACAAAATGGGGAGACGTGTCCCGAATGCTTGATTTGCAAATAATCTTTCTATTTGACAGAGGAAGAAAAGAAAACAAGGCCAGTGGAGTTGATTTCTGGTAGGCACACTTGGTCTCTCTCATGGACCAATCTAAGATGTGCATCTTTTAATAAACAGTTAAAAATGCAATTAGATGCAATTGGGCTACTTAGTGATAATCTACATTGGAAAGTTCTCATAAAACAAAAATGGCCATGGATGATGGAGAAAAGTTCCCCCTCCGACCAACAGTCAGACGTGCACATAGGCCTTTGTTAGGGCAATGTTCCCTACATCTACTTCTGCAGCTGCTGTCCATTCTACAGACATTATTTCCCAGCGCTCTGTTTAGAAGGACATGCAATGCTGGCTACAGCATGCTTGGAGGCTGTGCCAGTGACACAGATCAACATAGTGTACATGGGTCACATAGTGAGATTGGAGATGCATCCTGTCTTTGTTATAATTTAATTTGGTCTTAGTTATAATATCAGTACTAGCTGACACATTTCCAAAAAATATATTATTTTATATTATATATTATTGGCCTGGGCTTCCAATTGGATTCGTATTATAACATGGTTAAGTTCCCATAATCAATAATTTGTAGTCACTGACATATTGCCGTCTAGGTGGACTAGATATAGGCACGTATGTGAGATGCATTGATAGAAAGTGAAGGCCTGCATATCTGTGTAAGTGTTTGGTGTTAGAGTAGGCATTCTAGTAGCTATGTGTATGTATGTATAACTGTTTGCTGTTTTAGTGGTGTGTGAATGTATATGAAAGTGTAAAAGTGGCTGTGTGTGTATGTATGTGTGTGTAATTTAATGTGTATGTGTGTGTATCCATGTATGTGTAAAGTGTTAGTGGGTATGTGTATATGTACATGTATGTATGTTTATAGTGTTAGATTAGCTGTATGTATGTGTTAGTGAGAACCTGACCATCACCATACCCCCAACATCCTACTTTATTCCAATACCCAACCACAACTATTACCCCCAGCCACCATATTCATACACCCCATCATATTCCAACCAACCATCACTTTCATCCACTACCATTATCACAGCTTATTAATGCTCCTAAACAGCATGTCTGTGCCATATTTGCCCCCAAACAGCTTGTTACTGCTATCTTTATCCCCAAACATCTTACCACTGCCATCAGACAGATTCTATGTGCCATCTTTGCCCCTCAAACAGCTTGTCAATTCCCCCAAACAGCCTCCCTGTGTCATCTTTAACCCACCAAACTTCATGTGGCTGTACACAATAGGTTGTGTGGGTGTTTACATTGGCCAGCAAGTTACCAAAACAGATAAAAAAGCTCTTTAAAAAGCATGAAAGCTCATTCACCAAACTCTTCAAAAGCTTGCATATAATGTTCATTAAACACTTGAGAAAATATTGGAAATCGTGTTTCTATCATCATCATTTTCCCCTTTTAGGTTCTTGAATTATACAAATGGAAAGGATTTGACACTGCAAAAAGTCCCATGCTAGTTCTGACTATGCCACATTTAAAAAAATGGGTATATAGAAAATGCAAGATTTTATATCATTGTTTTTTCTTTCTAATTTGCTTTAAGCCATTGGAGTTTTATAATAATAAATCAAGTTACATAACACCATGTCTTTATTCAGCCCTCCCCCAAAAAAGGAAAAGTTCCGGGTGGAGGTTAGTTTTTACTGCTTAAAAAAAATCTCAGCAAAAATGTAAAGTAGAGCTACTGATACCAGGTGCAACAATGTTACTAACACATTCATATGGTTCAACTAAAGTTACTTTAAATAGTATGCAATTAATTTTCCATTAACTAAATGTCAGTGGCTCCTTAAGCCTAGCCTACATGTTCACCTTATCACATTAGTAGAAGTAAAGTTAGTGTAATCAACCTGTTTGCCTTGTCTCTAAACCCTTTCCACTGCAGGGCAATGTTCCCTCTAATTTTTCTTAGGTGGTGTGCGCACAATATGCTTCTGCAATTTTTAAATTTAAATTGTTATTCTATATTTTTGGTACAGCTCACTCATGGTTAATAACATTATAGTGTGATAATATAGTATTAGTTACACAACAGTATTACTTACTTTAATGTCAGCCTGTCTGACAGACAAGCCTCTCTCCTAATGTCCATTTTGCTCTGTCACACATAGCATTGCAGATATGGATCAACACAATAACACACAAACCAGCTTTGCAGTTATAGATCAATTGGAATTCACATAAAAACTTAGCATTAAAGGCATAAAACCCCCCTAAAGGTAGATAAACCCCCTAAATTACAGGTATAGCTCACAGATTGCATACCCCAAAACCAGCTGTGGCATCCACGCTGGCCACACAGAACCTGACCAGCACCCAGATTACACACATAGGGCTTGCCATTGTTGTCCCCAAACATCCCATCATGAGTTAACTTTGTCCCCAAACAGCCTCCCCTGTGCCATCTTGGTCCCCAAGGCTCAAATACCCTGCTTCTGCCTTTCTTATACCCCCTCTCCTCCCTTCTCACTATCTACATAGATCTATTGACAACTTGGAGAGGAGTCTGCTGCTCACTGAGCAAGCTCTCTCGCAGGTAGAGGTGGGGGAGGATAGTGGGATGGAGGTACAGGACAGTCAGGCAGCTAGCTGGGTTACAGTTAGAAGGCGGGGTAGGGGGAAAAGCGCCAGGGAGGCTAGTCCTGATCTAGCACACCCCAACAAGTTTGCCCGGTTGGCAGATGAGGGGGATGTTAGTTCAGAGTTAGCAGTACTGCAGCAAGTCACTGCCTCTGACCACCAGAGGGGTGTCTGCTCCAGTAAGGAGGGAAGGAGGAGAGCAGGGCAGGCCAGACAGGTGCTGGTAGTGGGGGACTCAATTATTAGGGGGACAGACAGGGCGATCTGTCACAAAGACCGGGATCGCCGAACAGTGTGTTGTCTGCCTGGCGCTCGAGTTCGGCACATTGCGGATCGGGTTGACAGATTACTGGGAGGGGCTGGAGAAGACCCAGCAGTCATGGTGCACATTGGCACCAATGACAAAGTGAGAGGGATGCGGAGTGTCCTTAAAAATGATTTCAGGGACTTAGGTAGCAAGCTTAAGGCAAGGACCTCCAAGGTAGTATTTTCTGAAATATTACCTGTACCACGTGCCACACCAGAGAGGCAGCGGGAGATTAGGGAGCTAAACAAGTGGCTCAGAAGCTGGTGTAGGAAGGAGGGGTTTGGGTTCATGGAGAACTGGGCCGACTTCTCTGTCGGATACAGGCTCTACGGTAGGGACGGGCTGCACCTCAATGGGGAGGGTGCAGCTGTGCTTGGGGAGAAGATGGTCAGAAGGGTGGAGGAGTGTTTAAACTAGGGAAAGGGGGGGAGGGAAACTACAATATAGAAGGGGAAGATAGTGTAGATAGAGAGCTGGGGCTTATAAATGTACCTGGGGGTGGAGCAGAGGGAGGGGTAAGAATAGTTAATAGGGATAGGCTTCATAGGGAAAAAAACCATACACCTCTAAATTGTATGCTTACTAATGCCAGAAGTCTGACCAATAAAACTGACGAACTGGAGTTAATAATGTCTGAAGAAAATTATGACATAGTGGGTATAACAGAGACATGGTTGGATGATAGCTATGACTGGGCGGTTAACATACAGGGGTATAGTCTATTCAGGAAGGATCGGAAAAAACGAAAAGGGGGAGGAGTTTGCCTTTATGTAAAGTCCAGCCTAAAGGCCACACTGCGGGAGAATATATGTGAGGGAAATGATAATGTGGAGTCATTATGGGTAGAAATATATGGAAAGAAAAATAATAAAATACTGATCGGGGTTTGCTATAAGCCACCAAATATAATGGAAGCAGCAGAAGATCAATTATTAAAGCAAATAAACAAGGTAGCTAATCACAATGAGGTGGTTATTATGGGGGACTTTAACTATCCCGACATAAACTGGGAAACCGAGACCTGTGAATCTCATAAAGGAAACCGGTTTCTGACTATAAGTAAGGATAATTATCTGTCCCAAATGGTACAGGACCCGACCAGAGGGGGCGCCCTACTGGACTTAATATTAACCAACAGACCTGACAGAGTAACTAATGTGCAGGTCAGGGGACATCTAGGAAATAGTGATCACAATATGATGCATTATAACTTGTCCTTCAATAAGGGAACTCTTAGAGGAGCCACAAGAACTATGCACTTTAGGAGGGCAAAGTTTGATCAACTAAGAGAAGCCCTTAACACTGTAAATTGGGAAAATGTCCTCAAAAACAAGAGTACAGACGCTCAATGGGAGATTTTTAAGGATATCTTAAATTCTCACTGTGAAAGGTACATACCGTATGGGAATAAAAGAGTCAGGAACAAGAGAAAACCAATGTGGATAAATAAAAATGTAAAGGGGGCAATAAATGGCAAAAAAAAGGCATTTAAGCTACTAAAACAGGAAGGCAGTGAGGAAGCACTAAAAAGCTATCGGGAAAAAAATAAAATATGTAAAAATCAGATAAAAGCAGCAAAATTGGAGACAGAAAGACTCATTGCCAAAGAGAGTAAAACAAACCCCAAAATGTTCTTTAACTATATAAATAGTAAAAAGGTTAACAATGAAAGCGTTGGCCCCTTAAAAAGTAATGAGGGAGAAGTTATAGACGGGGATCAGGAAAAAGCTAATCTATTAAATATATTCTTCTCTGCTGTATTCACAGAGGAAAATGAAATGCCAGGTAATATACAGCAGGATGAGATAAATGCCCCAGTACATGTCGCCTGTCTAACCCAGGAAGAAGTGCAGTGCCGCCTAAAAAAAATCAAAATAGACAAATCACCAGGTCCAGATGGCATTCACCCCCGCGTTCTAAGGGAGTTAAGTAATGTAATAGACAGACCCCTATTTCTAATATTCAAGGACTCTATAGTGACAGGGTCTGTTCCCCAGGACTGGCGCATAGCAAATGTTGTGCCAATATTCAAAAAGGGGACAAAAAGTGACCCGGGGAATTATAGGCCTGTTAGTTTAACTTCTGTTGTGTGTAAACTGTTTGAAGGTTTCCTAAGAGATGCTATTTTGGAGTATCTCAATGAAAATAAGTGTATGACTCCATATCAGCATGGGTTTACAAGGGATCGGTCCTGTCAAACTAACCTGATCAGCTTTTATGAGGAGGTGAGCTCAAGACTGGATCGGGGTGAATCGCTGGATGTCGTATATCTTGATTTTTCCAAAGCATTTGATACGGTGCCACATAAAAGGCTCGTACATAAAATGAGAATGCTTGGGCTGGGGGAGAATGTGTGTATGTGGGTAAGTAACTGGCTCAGTGATAGGAAACAGAGGGTGGTTATTAATGGTACATACTCTGAGTGGGTGACTGTTGCTAGTGGGGTACCACAGGGGTCAGTTTTGGGTCCTATTCTTTTTAATATATTTATTAATGACCTTGTAGAGGGATTGCATAGTAAAGTATCAATCTTTGCAGACGATACTAAGCTCTGTAACGTGGTTAACACAATAGAGGACAGCGCACGATTACAAATGGATCTGCATAGGTTGGAGGCTTGGGCTGGGATGTGGCAGATGAGGTTCAACACAGATAAATATAAGGTTATGCACATGGGGAAGAAAAATCCAGGCTGGGAATATGTATTAAATGGGAAAACACTGGGGACGACTGACATGGAAAAGGACTTAGGAGTTTTAGTTAACAGTAAATTTACCTGTAGCGACCAGTGTCAGGCAGCTGCTGCTAAGGCAAATAAAATCATGGGGTGCATCAAAAGGGGCATAGATGCCCACGACAAGGAAATAATTCTACCCCTGTACAAGTCACTAGTCAGACCACACATGGAATACTGTGTACAGTACTGGGCACCAGTGTACAAGAAAGATATAGTGGAGCTGGAGAGGGTTCAAAGACGGGCAACCAGAGTAATAAGGGGAATGGGAGGACTACAGTACCCAGAAAGATTATCAGAATTGGGGTTATTTAGTTTGGAAAAAAGACGGCTTAGGGGGGACTTAATAACTATGTATAAATATATAAGGGGACAGTACAGAGATCACTCCCAGGACCTATTTATACCCAGGACTGTATCTATAACAAGGGGACATCCTCTACGGCTGGAGGAAAGAAGGTTTCTACACCAGCACAGACGGGGGTTCTTTACAGTAAGAGCGGTGAGATTATGGAACTCTCTGCCAGAGGAAGTGGTGATGGTAAACTCAATAAAAGAGTTCAAAAGGAGCCTGGACGTGTTTCTTGAAAGCAATAATATTACAAGTTATGGATATTAGATTAATAGGGACAGAACGTTGATCCAGGGATTTATTCTGATTGCCATATTTGGAGTCGGGAAGGAATTTTCCCCCTGGTATGGGGCAATTGGCATCTGCTTCATAAGGGTTTTTTGCCTTCCTCTGGATCAACACAGTAGGGACACAATATGTATATAGGTTGAACTTGATGGACTTTGGTCTTTTTTCAACCTTATGAACTATGTTACTATGTTACTATGTTACATAGTATCTATATATATACACATATACGCTGTCCTTGCAACCCTTTCTCCCCATGTCTTACCTTTCTCATCTTCCATCATCTTCAATCATCCTGCATCATACATTATCTTCTTTCTTCCATGGGAGCGTGAGTTCTGTCACTCCAGGCCTCAGCTTTAGTGCTCCCTCATCACTATGCGCCGGCTATTGATGCAGAGTGGCGGGGTGACGTGATATCCCCCGCGCTCTGCATCATTTGCCGGTGTGTAGTGGTTAGGGAGCACAGAAGCCGAGGTCTGAATTGACAGACCTCGCACTCCCTAATGTTGGGCCGGTTAGAGGGGGATTGTGATCTCCCCAACCAGCCCTGCTCAACGGACACCTCATACCCATACCAGCTCAATGCCCACAGGGGAGGGTTGGTTTAGGAGAACACAATCATGCAGCTGTCTCTACACTCCACTGAAGACCACCCCACGGGAGGTGGTCTCTCTGATCGCCCCTCCCCTACATAGACGCTACTATTTTTTTTAGGGGCTTCATGGTGAATCAACTGCCCAGAGTGCCCATGCATTTAGATGATTTCCTTAATGTTGGGCTGGTGAGGGAGATCCGTGATCTGCCCAGCCAGTCCTGGAGGCTGCAGCTGCTGATCGGGCAGCTGTGCGCCCCCTTGCCTCACCCTTCCTACGGCCTTACTCACAGATTGTGGATGGATGCCTGCCTGTACCCCCTACCCCCCTTCAAAAAAAAATCACAAGCAGAGGCTCCGGGTCACATAAAGGAGCAAAAAAAAATTATTGCGCACAATTTTCGGACATGTGCGCTCTGTCTAAAAGCTATGTGCGCACGCATATTATTATGTTGTTAATAAACGTATATTTGCATTGGAAAAAACTTATTTGAAAGAAGGAATATTTACAATATCTAATACAAGCCAGATGTGGAAGTAAGGGTCTCCAAGCTAAACATTTACTGAGTTGGCAGGAGCACATGGCTTTCCTACTCCAGCCAATTTGTTAAGTTTAAATGGACTGTAATTTCTCCTTATTCCCTTAACTTCCCTGGCAGAGTTATGTTGCCTTGTTTACTGTGTATTGGCTTTTAAGGACTGTTGCCTCCCCTTCTCCAAAACAGTTGCTTCTCAGCTTTACACAATAGCTTGTTTTGAATTTAAGACAATATGTTTTGATGGCGTGGATCTTCTTCTTCCCATTTAGCTTGCTGTTCAAAATCTGGCTTATCCTTTGGTGGTACTTGGATGTTGCTGGCTTCCTTGTCGCCTCATAATGGTTCTCATGTGACTGTGGGATACCAATATATATATATATTACAGATCAGCCATGACATTACGACCACTGTCAGGTGAAGTGGATAACAATGATAATCTTGTTATCATGAACATGGCAGTGGGTGGGCTATATTAGGCAGCAAGTGAACACTTTGTCCTCAAAGTTGATGTGTTAGAAGCAGAAAAAATTGGCAAGCGTAAGGATCTGAGTGACTTTGATATGGGCCAAATTGCAAAACTGAGCATCTACAAAGCTGCATCTCTTGTGGGATGTTCCAGATCTGCAGTGGTCATTAAAAAGTACAAGGAAGGAAACGTGGTGAACCGGTGACAGGGTTATTGGCGGCCAAGACTGATGCACGTGGGACGCAAGAACTGGCCTGTGTGGTCAGATCCAACAGACAAGCTCAATTTTCTAAAAAATTTAATGTTGGTTCTGATAGAAAGCTGTCATAAAAATAGGGTAATATTGTTGATTCAAATTTTATAAAGTGAATGAAATAGAATGCACTCACAAGATTCAATGCACATTTCCTTATGTGCAGAAGGGCGCTTAGGGAGAGGGTATAAAAAAGCTCTCTCTGTGTCCTGGATAGATCCTCCAAACGTGATGTATAGCAGCTCTCTCCAACCGGACTCAATGGATACAGACTCCAAAGGTAAGTGGTATAAATTTATTAAGGGAACTGGCCCCTTTAAAATAGCATAAATTGAAAACTTTAAAAACATATAAATAGCAAATAAAAAGTCCTTCCTCAACGCGTTTCGCCTTTATTGGCTTAGGAAGAAAAAACCTCCTGAGGAAGCCAATAAAGGCGAAACGCGCCGAGGAAGGACTTTTTATGAGATGCAAGAATAATTCCAGCACTATTGTGAGTGCAATTGACACCATATTTTTGTTGGGTTTTTTTATATACACTCTATACTATTATTGTTTTCTTTTTTCCCTTATCTTGCATGAGCGCCCCTCAACGGAATCGATTTTGCTTTTGACACCCGGAGAGAGGTGTTTTTTAAGGTGGCTACTGCAAGAGACCAAAAAGGGAAAGTATTGAATTCTATTCTTTATTTACTTTTTATTACACCAGAACGCACCTAGCTTTTTCCAAATCACTTTTTAGTTTTATAACACAGTGCATCACGGTTTGTTGTTTATTGGGCTGCATAGTCAGGGTGCCCATGTTGACTTCTGTCAGCTGCTGAAAGAGCCTATAATGGGCACGTGAGCATAAGAACTGGACCATGGAGCAATGGATAAGGTGGCCTGACCTGAGGAATCACACTTTCTTTACATTACATGAATGGCTGGGCGCATGTGCCGTGCTTACCTGGAAAACACATGGCAACAGGATGCGTCTATGGAGGCCCCACCTCACAACTTACTGGACTTAAAGGATCTGCTGCAGCACACTTTCAGAGGTCTAGTGGTGTCCATGCCTCAACGGATCAAGGTGTCTCCATGGTGCAAAAAAGACTAAGGAAACAGTATTAAACTACACAATATGGACAAAGGTATTAGGACATACCTTAATTATTGAATTTGGGTGTTTCAATCAGACCCATTGAGACACGACTATAAAATTAAGAACCTAGCCATTGAAGACATTCTATAGTGGTTAATAAAACTATATATTTTAATAAAATTATACGTATTAGTAATTATATAATATTTGCTGTTTAGTGTTGGCTGAAAGCGATCCAAATATAACTAAATATCTGTATATTTTACTTTACTAGAGTAGCTTGTGGAAACATGGATATAATGTTATATACAATGCAATGTATTCATCTTCTATTTGTAAAGGGGATCATTATACTTACAATTTAATGTTTATTTTAGGTTTTTTGGCATGACTGGAAAGAAAAGAATTATAAAAGATAGTAAAAGTGGATATCAGTGGACTCGAAGAATTTATTTTTATTTTTAAAAACACATTCTATCACCTTTAGCATTTGTGTTTGGTCTTTTGAATAAGTGACTCACAGGCTTTAAAAACTAAATTGAGAACAAATATCTACAGAAATACTGTCAAAAGTATTTTTCTAAAATATGGAAATGTACTTTCCGGTGACTCAGTTTCCTTCTTCAAAAATTCATATTTTCACGTATACTGATTTGCAATAGATAGGCTAAATATAGATTTATTTAAAAAATAAGCTTGTATTTTCAGATTTTAATCATTCAGTGAGCTATATAATAAATAGATAGATAATAGCATATTTTTTTGCAAAGAAGGTTAGTACTTTGCTGTTTATTTTGGCTGCAGTCATTTTCCCTTTTATTTTTGTTAATCTTTATTTTTACTAATTACTGCAAATGCATCATACAAAGAATAAGTAAATAATCAAAACAATTATGTTGCACAATTGTATTTTATGTATCATATTGTGTCCTAAAAGTATAGATAGTTGTGAATATGCACCTTTATATTAAAGGCAAATAATTACAACAATTATACAGCTAGGTAAAAAAAACAATATTATTGTTTTATCTATGTAGTTTTCTTCTTTGGTTCAATTTACTTTAATGTTTCTAATTTATCATATGGACTTATGTATAATATGCAGTCTAGGTAGACCTTTAATACAGATCATGCTATTTTATGCCGCTGTATAATATATATCAATATTGTCCTAAAAGTAGAGATGATTCTGAAAACATCTCTTTATAAATATCAGGGGTTGTTTTTTAACAGAAAAAATTATAATTGATATAATTTGTTCACCTAAACAAGGTAAAGCTGATTAGTAGCTATTTTACATACATTTTCAAGACTTATTTGGGGACTCCACTAATAAGTATATAGCATATTATACTAATATTCCTGCTTTTACCATTCATATAATAATCAAATGTGGTATATAGTAAGTTACAGTTGGCATCCAAAAGAGTGATTTCTTCTTTCACATATGGGAGCTGGGAGGGTGCAGAGGCAGTCTAGGGCTAGGTCTGTAAGGATAGCTATGATAAGGATCTGAAGAGAGAGAGAGTTGAATATTTGTAGTAAACCACATATAGTTTCAGTGCAATTTTAAGCAGCCATTTAGACCAAGTAAGTATGCTTCCAAGACTTCTGAAAATGTACACATCTTCCAACCCCGCATGTTCGTGGAACCTTGTTTAATTACTATTGTTCCCTGCACTCATTCTGTTGTTTTCTGATCATCCTCACTATCCACACACGTGGAATAAATTATCAGCTTTGATTCCTTGGTTTCCCTTCCTCAATGATTTCAAATGTTTGCTCATGTTTGCTCATTATTAGACTCATTATTTCAAAATGCATCATGCTTGGCTGCGCTCCTTTCTGTCACTCTACTCATTACTATGTGACCTTGCAACCAGCACATTTCATAAACATTCAAAACACAGTTTTTCTTTCAGTTCAGTTCAAGGATCTCCAAATTAATGGTACTTTGTGGGCATATAGGTGCAAGTAGGCCTGATAAAAGGGTAGTATTGTGAACAGGGCCCTCTTTGCATAATATATATCTCTTGAATTTATGTATTGTAAGAAGAGTTCTGTTAATTGTTGGTGCTATATAAATAAAAGATGATGATGATAATGATGATAATAAAAGTAGTAATAATAATGATAATAATAATGTGGTTAAATCAACAGTATTCTATTCTCACTTTTTTCTAAACATATCATAGAAGCCAGGCAGTTAGTAACAAATATCCACAAATAAGGTTTCCCGCTCTATAATATATATATATATATATATATATATATATATATATTGATAAGCTTAATATATATATATATATACACACACACATTTTTGTAAATATTTTATTATATCTTTTCATGAAGAAATTACACTCTGCTACAATGTAGAGTAGTGAGTGTACAGCCTGTGTGTAGTGTAAATTTGCTGTCCCCTCAAAAAAATTCAACACACTGCCATAAGGCTAGGTTTCCACTTGGTTTTTTTTTGCTAAAAACGCCAATAGCGCCACCTGGCGTTTTTTTAGTGAAAAAACGTTGCAGCCAGATGTTAGCTGTTCTTCAATAGGAAATCGCAGAATGCCATATCCACTTGGCGTTTTTTTGTTTGGCGTTTTTTCAGTCCTCTTTGGCGTTTTTCTGCTTTTTTGGGCTCTGTGGCAGTTTTTCAAAATCGCAGCATGTTGACACTCTGGCGTTTTTTGCAAGGAAATCTTGGCGTTTTTCTCCAATAGAAGTCAATGGGAGAGAAAAAACGCCATGAAAAAGCCATGTGGGTTTTTTGCCTTGGCGTTTTTTATGGCGTTTTTTTCCACAGTTACAATGCAGAGGATGGACCCAGTATCTGTGTGTCCTATGAGAAATAGGCTGGAAACAAACAGTTTCACACAAAAGAAAGTTCATATTGAATTTTACACCATTTGGAACAAACATGTCATTACAAACAAACCAACTGGATCCTGCCTGCCAAAAGCAACCGCAAACAATTTGCACCATCATTTGGGGCCAATCTTCCTAGAGGAGCAGACATTCGGAATAAAGCATGCCTTACAAACCACAGAAAAGAGACAAAAGGGTCCGCCGGGGTGTTTAAGTAGAACTCTACCAAGTAAATGGCATCAGGAGGGGGCAGATACTTGCCATTTATCCTAATCCCTTTTAGCTGGGTGAAACTTCTAACTTGTAAAGGCTGGAAAAACTGCCTAAGGTCAAAAAAAGCAATTTCCACAGAAAGGCTAAAACGCCAGAAAAAACTCCAGAAAAAAACGCCAAAACGCAGGAAAATGCAGTGGCAGTTTTCTTGGCGTTTTTCATCAAGAAAAAAAACGCAGGACAAAAACCCAAGTGGAAACCTAGCCTTAATGTCTATACCTTGGCAACAAAAGTGAGTACACCCATAAGTGGAAATGTCAAAATTGGGCCCAATTAGCCATTTCCCCTCCCCTTTGTCATGTGACTCATGGGGAGCAGGTGTGTTAAATTTGGTGTTATCACTCTCACAGTCTCTCAAACTGGCACCTCATGGCAAAGAACTCTCTGAGGATCTGAAAAAAAATGTTGCTCTACATACTGATGGCCTAGGATATAAGAAGAGGTTGTCTTTGGGAAATAGATGTATGAGTGCTGCCAGCATTGCTGCAGAGGTTGAAGGGGTGGGGGGTCAGCCTGTCAGTGCTAAGATCACTGCATCAAATTGATCTGCATGGCTGTCGTCCCAGAAGGATGCCTCTTCTAAAGATGATGCACAAGAAAGCCCACAGTTTGCTAAGGACATGGATTACTGGAACCATGTCCTGTGGTCCGATGAGACCAAGATAAGCTTATTTGGTTCAGATGGTGTCAAGCGTGTGTGGCTGCAACCAGGTGAGCAATACAAAGACAAGTGTGTCTTACTTACAGTCAAGCATGGTGGTGGGAGTGTCATGGTCTGGGCCTGCATGAGTGCTGCCGGCAATGGGGAGTTACAGTTTCTTTGAGGGAACCATGAATGCCAACATGTACTGTGACATACTGAAGCAGAGCGTGATCCCCTCCCTTCAGAGACTGGGCCGCAGGGCAGTATTCCAACATAACAACCCCAAACCCACCTCCAAGACAACCACTGCCTTGCTAAGGGTGAAGAAGCTGAGGGTAAAGGTAATGGACTGGCCAAGCATGTCTCCAGACCTAAACCCTATTGAGCATCTGTGGGGCATCCTCTAACATCCACCAGCTCCATCATGGAGGAGTGGAAGAGCACTCCAGTGGCAACCTGTTAAGAGGGTTAAGGCAGTGCTGGAAAAAAATCATGGCCACACAAAATATTGACACTTTGGGCCCAATTTGGACATTTCCACTTAGAGGTGTACTCACGTTTGTTTAGACATTAATGGCTGTGTGTTAAGTTATTTTGAGGGGACTGCAAATTTACACTGTTATACAGGCTGTACACTCTTTACATTGTAGAAGAGTGTCATTTCTTCAGTGTTATCACATGAAAAGATATAATAAAATATTTACAAAAATGTGAGGGGTGTACTTTTGTGAGGTACTGATATATATATATATATATATATATATATATATATATATATATATATATATATATATATATATATATATATATATATATATATATATATATATATATACACACACACACACACACACACTCTCTCTCTCTCTCTAAAAAAGATATAGAGATATAGAAGTAGTATAAAATTATATAACCCTAGGCTAAGAAAGCTATTGAGGAAAAAACTATATAAGACACTATAGAATTTATAATACTGACGGCTAACAACAGTTGGAATTCTGTGCCCTAAAGTTATATCAATGCCTCGCCCAAATATTGTCCTAGAAAGCAACACTAAGTACACACTACAGTATGGTACTCGTGGGTAGCATCCTGTGTAGGTCATGGATTAACAGCCATTTTGCATTTGTCTAATGTTATGCATGTCATACTACTTGGACAATTACATATGTTTCCATGAAGCTTGTAGAGTTTAGTGTTACATATGGGAGATTTAGTGAAATATCTGTTGCAAAGTTGCTGCCTCTGGTACTTACACAGTAATGTTTCTAAAACATAGTGCAGAATGCAAAATTGCTCAAGTAATAGTTATGGTTACATTTTTGTTAATTTCTAAAACATTCTAGTCTAGTTATTTAAAAAACAATACATGTTATGGACATGTGTTAAAATTATGAAATTTTGGTCAGTATGCTATGATATCATTTGAAAGACTATAGTTTTAAGTTTGATGGAATAATACATTGAAGTTGGATGAAATTAATGTTTTTGTCTCATTGCTATTTACATATACATCTTAAGGGGTACCCATCATATCCACTTTCCCATGTGGTGTTCCTTGCAAATGCTTCAAAACCTATGATCCTCTAAGCTTCAGACTATGTTGCCTCATCATAGCAGTTCTTCTACTTTGATATATAGGTTCCTTCTGTGTGTCGCGTCTGCTACACCTGAGGCACTCACTGCAGAAGTTATTCTGCCGCGAGAAGCGCTGAAGAGAGACAGGCCCTCGACAGCGATAATCCAGGACTTAGATGATCCCAACAGTGAGGAGGCCTCTGTGTAGGCAGAATGTAGGTATTAGACTTGTGCATTCGTCTTCGGGCGAACATGAAAACGAGCACGAAGAGGCCGTTTTTTTGTTCGTTCCGAAGGAACGTAGAACAGAATACAGTGCCGGCAAACCGTAGGCGAAGACGAAGACTCACAATCACGAAGAATCGAAGATTCTTCGTGATCGTCTTCGTTTTTGCCGCGCAACCGCCAAAATTTCAAACAGGAGTGAGCTGATCCTCGTCTGTCCAATCAGCTCACTCTTGTGACGTAACGCTAAGGGTCTCGTCCAATGCCTGTGCTGCTGTTTTTTGAATTCTGAAGGCGCCTTTATAAGACCAGAGCTTGCCTGAGAGATCCATTCATTTTTCGCTGTGACTGCTTTGGCAACACTGCTGTGCTGCATCCGAGCGTTACAGAGAGAGATTGTTCTGTTCTGTGTGAGACTGGTAAGCCTTAGCCTGCCATTTCTCACTGTGTACTTCATCCTCACTTCAGTGCTACTTAATTAATATATTTAATAATAATAATTTGATTAATTTAATTTTTTTAAAATTAATTTGTCATCAACTTTAGTGTAAGTGCTGTTGAGTTGACAGTGCACCCAGTGCCTCAGTGGCACTGGGGTGCCCTTGCCCTGGGCTGGCACTAGTGCCTATTGCCTGTCCTGCTTAAATAAATTAAATAGAATTTATAAATTACAATTTAATAGAATCTATAATTTAATAGTTCATTATAATATTATATATATATATATATATTTGTCAGTCATATATATATATATACTATAGTATACTAGTGTAGAGTGTACTGTAGACATTCATCTACTAGTGTCTAATTTAAAATCAGTAATATTAATTAATATAATTAATAATTGAATTCATTATAAAATTATATATATATTTGTCAGTTATAGTTAGTAATAGTATACTAGTGTAGAGTGTACTGTAGACATTCAGAACATCTACTAGTGTCTAATCTAAAATCAGTAATATCAATAATTCTCTAATTCTTTCTTATCTTAATAGTTAATTAAATTAGCTATAAATAAAAGTAATAATATTAATTAATTACTACTAGCGTATAGTTCAGCTAATCTTATTAGTACTGGTGCTGCAGCTCTATAGTTTGTGCTTTGTTTTAGCAACAGTAAGAGACCAAGTCAATTTTTCTTAATTAATCTTTCATTTTATTTCATTTGTTTTGCTCACCTCAGTCCATCAGTGAAGTGAACTTGTTGGGCTAGTGAGTGCAGCCACATAAGTGCTGTGTTTTTTTTTGATCAGCAAGCAGTGACGTTAACTGTTTTGCAAAGATTTTCTCATTTATTTTACATTTTATTTCAATTTTATTAAAAGTACCCTTAGTGTTTTGCTCACCTCAGTCCATCAGTGAAGTGAACTTGTTGGGCTAGTGAGTGCAGCAAGCAGTGAAGATAACTGTTTTGCTGTGACATTTTATTTTATTTCTAATTCTTTTCAAGAAAAATTGACTGTGACGAGCTGTACTAAGCAAAGCTTCAAGCTACTAGCTGTAGTACTAAAATAATTCTAATCTTCTTTAATCTTAATCTATAATATATTATAAATAATAATATTCTAATTCATAATCTATAATATAAGTAATTCTAATTCTAAATTCTAATTCATAATCTATATTCTTCTATCTATAATACATAATATATAAGTAAATTAGTTCTAATCTATTAATATTATATAACTTAATATTAATTAATAAATCATATACTGAATCTGATTTAACCTCACTTTAGCTTAGTGGGTTTGAGAGCGTCTGCCTAGAGGTAGACTTATAGTAAGGAAATATAGCTTTAGGCTAGCATAGTGGTAGGCTAAGCTCTTAGGCCCGTGTAAATTCAAATTAAAAATAAAATACTGCTAGTTATTAAATAGTTAATCTTGAGTTAATAATTTCAATAACTTTAGGATTTTGGCAGATTGCACACAGCACAGTGCAGTAGTGCATAGTTTTACTTTTTAAGCAGTAGCACTGAAGAGAACTTCCTCTAATTTTTTTGTCTTTAATTCGTTTTTCCTTTTTTTTATTTTTATTTTTTTATTTTTTTTTTTATAGTTTTTTAAACACTACACTACACTACACTACACTACACACACAACACAAAATTTGAAATGGATCCTCCTTTTGGGACTAAGGAGGGACAAGCTCCATCTACCACCACCACCACCACCACCAGCACCACCACCAGCACCACCACCAGCTCTAAGATGCAGCCTTTGCGTCAGTCTAGTCGGCCAAGTAGGCCAAGCTCTCGCTTATCATTTGGGGAAGCATTGCTTGAAGGATCATCAAGTAAAGGAAAGGCACCAAAAGCAGGCAGTAGTAGTGCGGCTAGGCCCACAAGCTCTATGGTTTTTTACGGAAAGCCTAAAGCACCAGAAGCACGTTCAAAGTTAAAGGGTAGCACAAGTAGTACCAGCCCAGTGACTAAAAAGAAGTGCCTTTTGCCCCAAGCAGCATCTTCCCCATCCACCAGCAGCATGCAAGGTACCAAGCAGAGCCAAATTAGCAGCAAGACTCAGAGGGGTCCCAAACCAAAGCGATCTCATTCCTTTGTAGGGAAAACCACCACCACCACCACCCCCGCCTCTACCACCACTAGTGCTGCGCCTACTGTTCCCACTGGTACCGCCACGCCATGTCCTCCTAGTACCTCTAGCAAGCCACCAAGTCCTTACAAAATTTTTGTAAAGACAGTTAGAGAGAGGGCTACACATAGTGGAACTCCACCTAGCGAGGTAGCAGAGGAGCCTGAGACTGAGAGGCCAAGTGCAGAGTCTATTCTTCCTGCTCGCACTACTACTAGTCACGAGTCTCACGACGATATCAGTCTTAGCTCCAGCCTAGCAGGAATTCCATTCGATCTGGCTAATGAAGAGCTAGACTATGAGCCAGAGGAAGTAGAGGAGATGAGTGGTCAGGAATCAGATTCCTCAGGGAGCAGTGTCCAAATGACTAGTGCACAATTTTCCCCTGAGCCTCCACCTTCTCCGCTACGATCATCACCATCACCACCACCAGCAGCAGCAGCAAAACCTAGCAAATCTAAAGCAATTAGCAGTCCCACTATGGCCAGTACTGTTACCACCAGTCCCACCACCACTAGTTCTGCCTCTGTTCATCCACCCCGAGCAGTAAGAGCAGCACCCAAGGCACACTCCAAGGCTATGCGCGCCCCAATTTGGGAGCACTTTGAAAATGTTGAAGAAGGGCGCTATGGAAAGTGCAAACATTGTGGGAAGCTAATAAGCAGAGGGAAAGTGTCTGGCCATTTTACCAGTGCTAGCATGAAGCATCACCTCAGCACTCAACACAACGCTGTGCTATTGGGGAAAGATGCAGAGGTAAAACTTAGTGCAGGCAGCATAGCTGGTGGCCGTGGAAAAACCCCAACAGCTTCTTCTTCTGAGCCAATAGCAGCAGCAGCAGCAGCAGCAGCAACTAGTGCTGGCAGCCAGAGACCAAGGCAGGTTGGAGCACTGCATGCCCAGCCCACCCTGGAAGAATTTGGGGCATTCCACTCCAAGAGAACGATGCCCAAACAGCAGGCCAATAAAGTAACGCGACTTATTGGTCAGTTCATTGCTGTTGGAGGGGCATCCTTCTCCATGATTGAAGGGGAGCCTTTCAAACAATTGATGGCGGCTGTGGCTCCACAATACACAGTTCCGTCACGTTCCACTTTCAGCAGGAACATTGTCCCCTCGCTGTATCGGTCCTGTGTTGCAGCAGTGAAAGAGGAGCTTTCCAAGGCTGCTGGTCAGTGTGTTCATTTCACTACAGATTTGTGGAGTGCACCTAGCGCCCAGCATGCCTTTCTTTCTTTGACAGCACACTGGTGGCAGCCCGGTGTGTCTAAGGAAGTTGCTGCAGCAGGCTACCGATCATTCCTTCTCCATGCAGAAGTGATGGATGAAAAGCACACTTCCCAAAATATTCTGCATGCGATTAGGAAAATGTTTAGCCTTTGGGTGGGAGCAGAGGCGGGCACCAATGTTGAAGTTGGTTTTGTGGTAACTGACAGAGGTGCCAATATGGTGAAAGCGCTGCGAGATGGTCATATTGTTGGTGTGCGCTGTGCAGCCCACATCATCCATCTTGTAGTGAAGGCAGCAATGTCAGAAGGAACTAATGTGGCAGCAGTAGTTCTGTCCCGCTGCAGAAAGATCGCTGGGCACTTTCACCATAGTGTTAAGGCTAGCCAACTTTTGAGGGAAGAGCAAGAGAGGTCAGGTCTTCCCGTACACTGCCTACGTCAGGATGTCAGTACACGGTGGAACTCCACGTTAGACATGCTAGAGAGGATTTTGGAGCAGCAGAGGGCAATCCATAATCTTGCCTCAGAGCACAATATTGGGATTACCTCTCCATTGAATAGGGAGGATTGGACAGTGATCGCCCAGCTAGTGGCAGTCCTTAAACCATTCAGGGATGCCACAGAAAATTTAAGCTCAAACACTGCCAGTCTGGCCCAGGTAATCCCAGTGTTCTCCCATCTAGGCAGCAAGATGGATGTGTTCCTTGGAAACCGTGAGGCTGTTCAAGGTGGCACTCTACATCCTGACGTAGCAGCCATAGTCAGGAAGCTGAAGGATCTGCTAAAAGTACACCTTCGCAAGCGAATGGAAGAGAGTCCCGAAATGATGCTAGCGTGCCTTTGTGATCCAAGAATTAAGGGAAAGCTAGCTTTGAAATTCAATGTTCTCAGTAGCTACCGGGAGCAATTGGTCAACAAGGTGCGTGACTGGCAGCGTAAAATGGGAATGCTGTCCGAGGAGGGTGAGGTGCAGGAGGAGGAAGAGATGATGTGGTCTGCTACCCCTAGCAGCAGCATCAGCAGCAGTGCCACAAGCAGCACAACACAGCTGAGTGGAGCAGCTGCGTTTTGGGAAGAGGCACTTGGCAGTATAGTTGGACCATCTGACAGAGCTAGCAGCAGAAAGGAGAGTAGTGCTGCTGAAATGGTCAAACTTTACCTCTGTGAAGTTCCTTCTGCTCCTAATGTTGATCCTCTTAGCTACTGGGATGAAAAGAAGAGTGTGTGGCCTGCACTCTCATGGGTTGCGCAGCAGCTTCTATCATGTCCGCCAACCACTGTTCAAAGTGAGCGCGTGTTTTCTATGACTGGAAACATACTGAGTCCACAGCGCTCACGCATGGCACCTCATCTGATGGAGCAGATTGCCTTTCTTAAATTCAATCTGCCCAAATTGGGTTACCCAGCTCTTAGCTTGGAAAGTTAAATTTTTTCTCTCTAATGTTTAAGGTAGTTTCTCCCCCTGGTTGCACTTGCTGCGGTGTGGCAATGCCTGCTACCTCCGCTGGTGTAGCCAATTTACGCTAGGGCCTAGTGTCTGAGCTCTGTAAGTCCGCTCCCAAACGCCTAGGACTGACAGTCTTTGGATGCTTTGCCCTGGGGTGAAACAGGTGAGTGGGTCGTCAATTGCCCACTCATTCACCTTTTTCCGTTTCCAACGCTGCTGCTGGTGGTGGTGCCAGTATCTTTTGCCAGTTCGCTTCCTGGCTGAAATCATGCCTCAGATGTCCCTAATGGAAAGGGTAGTTTCTCCCCCCTGGTTGCACTTGCTGCGGTGTGGCAACGCCTGCTACCTCCGCCGGTGTAGCTAGCTTATGCTAGGGCCTTGTGTCTGAGTTCTGTAGGTCTGCTCCCAAACGCCAAGGACTGACAGTGCTTGGATGCTTTGCCCTGGGGTGAAACAGGTGAGCGGGTCGTCAATTGCCCACTCATTCGCCTTTCCCAATTCTGCTGCTGCTGGTGGTGGTGCCAGTGTCTCTCTTCAATGCCAGTTCGCTTCCTGGCTAGTGTCATGCCTCGAATGTCCCTGATGGTAAGGGTAGTTTCTCCCCCCTGGTTGCACTTGCTGCGGTGTGGCAACGCCTGCTACCTCCGCCGGTGTAGCCAGCTTACGCTAGGGCCTTGTGTCTGAGTTCTGTAGGTCTGCTCCCAAACGCCAAGGACTGACAGTGCTTGGATGCTTTGCCCTGGGGTGAAACAGGTGAGCGGGTCGTCAATTGCCCACTCATTCGCCTTTCCCAATTCTGCTGCTGCTGGTGGTGGTGCCAGTGTCTCTCTTCAATGCCAGTTCGCTTCCTGGCTAGTGTCATGCCTCGAATGTCCCTGATGGTAAGGGTAGTTTCTCCCCCCTGGTTGCACTTGTTGCGGTGTGGCAACGCCTGCTACCTCCGCCGGTGTAGCCAGCTTACGCTAGGGCCTTGTGTCTGAGTTCTGGAAGTCCGCTCCCAAACGCCAAGGACTGACAGTTTTTGGATGCTTTGCCCTGGGGTGAAACAGGTGAGCGGGTCGTCAATTGCCCACTCATTCGCCTTTTCCAATGCTGCTGCTGCTGCTGCTGGTGGTGGTGCCAGTGTCTCTTCTCTGCCAGTTCGCTTCCTGGCTAGTGTCATGCCTCAAATGTCCCTTATGGTAAGGGCAGTTTCTCCCCCCTGGTTGCACTTGCTGCGGTGTGGCAACGCCTGCTACCTCCGCCAATGTAGCCAGCTTACGCTAGGGTCTTGTGTCTGAGCTCTGGAAGTCCGCTCCCAAACGCCAAGGACTGACAGTGTTTGGATGCTTTGCTCTGGGGTGAAACAGGTGAGTGGGTCGCCAATTGCCCACTCATTCGCCTTTCCCAATTCTGCTGCTGCTGCTGCTGGTGGTGGTGCCAGTGTCTCTTCGATGCCAGTTCGCTTCCTGGCTAGTGTCATGAATCAAATGTCCCTAATGGTAAGGGCAGTTTCTCCCCCCTGGCTGCCTCTGTCTGCGGTGTGGCAACGCCTGCTACCTCCGCCGGAGTGGCCAGCTTACGCTAGGGCCTAGTGTCTGAGCTCTGGAAGTCTGCTGCCAAACGTCTAAGACTGACAGTGTTTGGGTGCTTTGCCCTGGGGTGAAACAGGTGAGTGGGTCGCCAATTGCCCACTCATTCGCCTTTCCCATTTTTCAATGCTGCTGCTGGTGGTGGTGCCAGCATCTCTTCTCTGCCAGTTCGCTTCCTGGCTAGAGTCATGCCCAAAATGTCCCTAGTGGTAAGGGCAGTTTCTCCCCTCTGGCTGCGTCTGTTTGCGGTGTGGCAACGCCTGCTACCTCCGCCGGAGTGGCCAGCTTACGCTAGGGCCTTGTGTCTGAGCTCTGGAAGTCTGCTGCCAAACGTCTAAGACTGACAGTGTTTGGGTGCTTTGCCCTGGGGTGAAACAGGTGAGCGGGTCGCCAATTGCCCTCTCATTCGCCTTTCCAATTTTTCAATGCTGCTGGTGGTGGTGGTGGTGGTGGTGGTGGTGGTGGTGCCAGCATCTCTTCTCTGCCAGTTCGCTTCCTGGCTAGAGTCATGCCCAAAATGTCCCTAATTGTAAGGGCAGTTTCTCCTCCCTGGCTGCCTCTGTCTGCGGTGTGGCAACGCCTGCTACCTCCGCCGGAGTGGCCAGCTTACGCTAGGGCCTTGTGTCTGAGCTCTGGAAGTCTGCTGCCAAACGTCTAAGACTGACAGTGTTTGGGTGCTTTGCCCTGGGGTGAAACAGGTGAGCGGGTCGCCAATTGCCCTCTCATTCGCCTTTCCAATTTTTCAATGCTGCTGGTGGTGGTGGTGGTGGTGCCAGCATCTCTTCTCTGCCAGTTCGCTTCCTGGCTAGAGTCATGCCCAAAATGTCCCTAATTGTAAGGGCAGTTTCTCCCCCCTGGCTGCCTCTGTCTGCGGTGTGGCAACGCCTGCTACCTCCGCCGGAGTGGCCAGCTTACGCTAGGGCCTTGTGTCTGAGCTCTGGAAGTCTGCTGCCAAACGTCTAAGACTGACAGTGTTTGGGTGCTTTGCCCTGGGGTGAAACAGGTGAGTGGGTCGCCAATTGCCCACTCATTCGCCTTTTCAATGCTGCTGCTGGTGGTGGTGCCAGCATCTCTTCTCTGCCAGTTCGCTTCCTGGCTAGAGTCATGCCCAAAATGTCCCTAATGGTAAGGGCAGTTTCTCCCCCCTGGCTGCCTCTGTTTGCGGTGTGGCAACGCCTGCTACCTCCGCCGGAGTGGCCAGCTTACGCTAGGGCCTTGTGTCTGAGCTCTGGAAGTCTGCTGCCAAACGTCTAAGACTGACAGTGTTTGGGTGCTTTGCCCTGGGGTGAAACAGGTGAGCGGGTCGCCAATTGCCCACTCATTTGCCTTTCCCATTTCCTTTTCCATTTCATTATTTTCCTTCTGATACACAACCAACCAAACATAACACACACAATAACACATATAACACATATAACACACAGTGACATCACACATAACACACATACACACACACTTACAATGCACAAAACACAAGGACCTTTTCCTTGTTATTTGCCCTGGCCTTCACTCACTAATAGCATTACATTAACACTATAACTCACACTTCACCCTATAACATTTTTCCATCCACATACCTGCCAACAGACCCAACTTTTTCAGGGACAGTCCTGCTTTTTTCCAGTCCTGTCCCATCTAATTTAGCTAAACTAGGTATGCAAAATGCAAATACACATAGGTAGTTATAGCTCGGTAGGTAACGCTACTATAAACATTTAATAAATATAATCAAGTACTAAATAATAAATCTAACTTTAAAATACATTTAAATAAACCCCTATTTTTTTTTTTAAAAAAACATTAAAATTAAATTATTATTATTTAGACATAATCCATCTTTAACCAAACCAGTGCACTGCTACTAATCTTAAACATAACCGTACATTAACCCTAAGCTATTTTTTAGTTCTTGTCCAACATTTTTCCATCAGCATACCTGCCAACACACCCAAGATTTTGGTGGACAGTCCTGCTATTTTCCAGTCCTGTCCAATAAGTAAGTTGGGTTGTTGCAAAGTATGCCATTGTAAATAGGTAGCAAATGTTAGGCATGTAAAGTGGTCCAAAATCAATTTAAAAATGTAAAATATTCCCTATTCTTTTATTAAACATCTATGGACAGTACACCTCGGTATGTGTGTGCAACTCTATTGGTCGTTTCGGCAGGGGGCTCGCCTGCCATCAACGAATGAAGTGCATTCTGCAGTTCTGCAATTCACTCGTTGATGCCAGACCAGCCCCCTGCCGAAACGACCAATAGAGCTGCACACACGTACCTTCACGGCAGCTGCTGCTGCTGTGATGTGTTATTAACCCCGTATTAACCCCTGCTAGGCAACCAGGAGGAAAACGAAGATTAAACGAGCACGAAGAATGTCCGCGAATATTCGCCCGAAGAGAAGACAGGAACGGGCGAATATTCGCGGAATACGAAGATTTTTTTTTCCCCGAAGACGAGTACGAAGACGAACACGAAGAGCCCCCTGGTGCCCAAGTCTAGTAGGTATACACTGAGTTCTATGCAAGGTGAACAGCAATATGCGGTATACCAGCGGATCAGAACAGAAGGGGATAATCACAGAAGAATGGTCAGGGTAGCCAGGTCGGTAATGGAGCAGGTAGTCAGACAAACCGAGGTTCAAAACACGAGGAGGTAGTCAGCCAAGCCGGGTCAGTACACATGAATCACGGGCAGAGGTACAGAATCGTAAGGCAAAACGTAGTCAGGAAATGCAAAGGTCAAAACACAGATCAATTCGCAGCAAAACACAGGAGCACTAGAATAGGCCACAACAGGGTGCCTGAGAGTAGCACAGACTGGCTTTTAAATCTGGCACCACTCTCAAGCCCCACCTCCAGCTGACGTCATGGCCACGCCTCTCAGCCGTCCATCAATTCCCTGGGACCTGCCTCGCAGCACAGCTGCGCCCCCAGAGGAGTGACGGACGACCAGAGGGGAGGTAAGTGTAACTCCCCGGGAACTCCTGAGCTGACGAGCAATCATAGGATTGCTCGTCGAGGAGTTCCCCAAACAGCCCCTCCTTCTCCCGCACAGGCGGTCAAGAGATCGACCCAAGCGGGGGGAGCGCCTGCAGCCCACAGAACCCGGGGTTACAGTATCGGGTCTCCGCGAGCTGCGGACGGACCCCGGTCTGCCAGCGCCGGAACCCGCGGCAGAGACATCGGGTCTCCGTGAGCTGCCAGCGACGGGACCCGCGGCGGTGACAGTACCCCCTCCCCGAGGGCGGGCCAGGGGCCGCACTCCACCAGGTTTATCAGGGAATTTAGTATGAAAGGAACGGAGCAGCGCAGGAGCATGTAAATCCTTGGAGTGAACCCATGATCTCTCTTCCGGACCGTAACCCTTCCAGTGTACCAAATACAGAATAGCATTCCTAACTTTCTTAGAGTCTAGAATGGACTGTACTTCATATTCAACCTGGGAATCAACAATTACTGAACGAGGACGAGGAGTAAAACTGGCGAATCAATTACAGGTAAGAGGCTTAAGCAAGGAAACATGAAAAACACGGGGAATCTGAAGGGAGGTGGGAAGGAGCAATTCGTAGGCGACAGGGTTAATCTTACGAAGTATGCGAAAAGGACCGATGTAATGAGGGGAGAACTTCCTAGAGGGAACCTTAAGGTTAATGTTTTTGGTAGATAACCAAACCCTGTCACCTGCCATGAAAGAGGGACCCAAGCGGTGGTGGAGGTCAGAATGCCGCTTATAACTAGAAGCCGCTTTAACTTAAGAGTGGTGTATCTTGTCCCAAACTAACGGTAGTTGTTTGACATACAGGGACCAGCTCAGGAGCCGAGGGCAATTTAGGAAGGGGAACAAAGTGCGCCATCTTAGAAAACCTATCAACCACCACCCATATGACAGTATTGCCCTCCGAAGGAGGGAGACCCACGATAAAATCCATAGCCAAATGCGTCCAGGGTCGGAGGGGAACAGGCAACGGTTGAAGCAAACCAGCGGGCCTCATATGAGATCCCTTGGCAATAGCACAAATAGTACAGGAAGCGTTGAAATCGGTGCAATCAGCTCTAAGCTCGGGCCACCAAAATTGTCTACCTATGATCTCGATGGTACGTCGAGCACTAGGATGACCTGCGGACTGGGACGAATGTTCCCAAGACAGAACGTGCTTTCTATCGGAAATAGGGACAAACAAAGTACCCACGGGCAATTTACTATGAACAGGGGTCTTGGTCTGATATTTGAGGATACGGGAAACCAAGGGAGAGAATAAGCGAGTAGAGACTGCAGCAATAGTCTGGGAAGAGGGAATAATGGGTTCAGGATCAGATTTAGCGTCCGTGTCAGATACAAACTGTCTGGACAATACGTCTGCTTTTACATTTTTGGACCCAGGACAGTATGAAATAAAAAACTGAAATCTAGAAAGAAACAAAGACCATCTAGCTTGTCTGGGATTCAACCTTTTAGCATGGGTGAGATTTTTGTGATCGGTTAAAATAGTAACAGGATTCCGTGCCCCCTCTAGAAGATGCCTCCATTCTTGCTAAAACAATACCTAACAGCTTGCGGTTCCCCACGTCATAATTCATCTCGGCGGCCGAAATTTTTTTAGAAAAATAGGCACATGGGTGAAGTTTATCATTAAAATTTCGCCTCAGAGAGTATAGCCCCCACCCCAATCTCCGATGCATCAACCTTAACGACAAATGGTTTCGTGGCATCAGGGTGTCGCAATACTGGATCCGTAACAAAGGACCTTTTAAGGTGAGCAAAGGCCTGAAGAGCTTCTTCGGGCCAATTCTTACAATCAGACCCCTTTTTAGTCATATCAGTAAGGGGAGGCACAATTTTAGAGAAATTATGAATACATTTTCTATAGTAATTCACGAAACCCAAAAACCTTTGAAGAGGCCGTAATGCGAGAGGTTGAGGCCATTCTGAAATAGCCGAAAGCTTCATAGGATCCGTCTCGAATCCAGAGGCTGAAATGATGAAACCCAAAAAGGAGACACGTGGAACCTCGAACAGGCATTTCTCGTTTGGCATATAAACGATTCTGACGGAGAGGTTTCAAAACAATACGGTCATGATTACGATGTGACGGGAGATCAGGCGAATGGATCAGGATATCATCTAGGTAGACTATGAAAGGAGATTTCTGGAAAAATACAGCGGGGGCATTACATAACCCAAAGGGCATGACAGTATACTCGTAATGCCCCATTCTAGTATTGAAAGCAGACTTCCATTCATCCCCTTCACGGATCTAGGGGGCAGTGTACCGGGTAAGAGTTCAATAGGACAGTCGTAAGACCTGTGGGGAGGCAGAGTCTCAGCTTGTTTTTTGTCAAACACATCCTTATATTCTTGGCACGCCCATGGGTATCGATGAAGCAGACATACGATGAGATAGCGGTGGTTTTAGCAAAAGGTCCAGAAAGACATTGCTGAGGACAAGCAGGACCCCAACCTACGATATCCCCGGTGAACCAGTTGATAGAGGGGTTGTGTAACCGGAGCCAAGGTAGGCCTAGCACAATAGGACAGGATGGTGATGAGATTACATGGAAGGATATAGTCTCTCGATGAAATATCCCAACCGATAGTAATAGTGGAGAGGACTGCTGAGTGATGAACGAGTGCTGTAAAGGTCGACCATCAATGGCAGAGATGGCAATCGGGGGTAGAACTTGGCAGAGAGGTATTTTATGAAGGAGGGCAAAGGACTTATCAATGAAGGAGCCGGCAGCCCCAGAGTCTATCATAGCGGAAGAGGAGATCTTCCAACCATTCCATTCCAAAGAGACCGGAACAAGCAAGTTGTTTTTGGACATAGGAGCTGAAAGATGTTCCCCCAGGCAAGGCTCCTTTAATGGGAGCGGACGTTTCCTGCTTTATTGGTGCAGTATCTCACAAAATGACCCTTCTGACCACAATAAAAACAAAGTCCTTGAGACCTGCAACGCGCTTTCTCTACCAAAGACAGTTTAGTAGCTCCTAATTGCATTGTTCCTCAGGAGGCAGGGTTGCTGAAGATGGCTCTTGGAGAAAGGGAGCGATGTTGATAAAAGAAAGTGCGTTCATATCTTTTAGCCTTATGCGCCTGTCTTTCACGGATACGGTTGTCAATCTTCAGGGTCAAGGAAACAAATTCTTCAAGATCAGCAGGGTGATCTCAGGTAGATAGTTCATCTTTCAGGCGTTCGGATAACCCGTCATAAAAGGCTACTATAAGGGCTTCATGTGACCAGTTGACTTCAGGAACACTAGAATAAACCACAACAGGGTGCCTGCTTTTAAATCTGGCGCCACTCTCAAGCCCACCCTTCACCTCCCGGGACCTGCCTCGCAGCACAGCTGCGCCCCCAGAGGAGTGACGGACGACCGGAGGGGAGGAAAGTATAACTTCCTGGGAACTCCTGAGCCGACGAGCAATCCTATGATTTCTCTTGTCTCTTGGTAATGCTATCAACTATCTTAATATTTAAGAAACAGACGCTATTTATAGACTTATGTTACGTACCTGCAAAAGTGGCACTCCTCTTCCTTGTCCTCCTCACAGCCGCCGCAACAAAAACTGCCGCAGAGAAAAGGGAGACCTCCCTCCACTTCGCAACCACTCCAGCAGCAGCCAATATGGTGAAGATGGAGACCCTCCCTCACTTTGCGACTGTCATAGCAACAGCCTCCATGGAGAATGGCGAGACTCCCCTCCACCTCTCAACCGCTGCAGCAGCAGTCCCTACAGAGGAAGGGGAGACCCTCCTCCATTCCACAACTGCAGCAGTCACGCAGGAGAGGGAGACCCTCTTTCTCCTCCATGCGGCAGTCATGGACGGCACCAAAGGACGGCAACAGAGGATTCTGTTCCTGTTCCTGACCATCTAACTGGCAACTCCGGAACTGCAGGCCTTCATAATGGGAAATTACATCAAACACAAGTGCGCTTTATCCTCTTCAATCCTTATGTGTTTGACCTTTGCTTGTTTTCTCGTTGACGCTGATTCTCTGGTATCCTGACCTTGGCTGGTTATTCGTTGATCCTGATTCCTGGTATGCTGACCTCGGCTAGTTTCACCATGTTATTGTTACCATCGGGTCCTACCTGACTCCGGTGTCTCCTACCCTGCTGTGCATGTCACTTTATAAATTAATTTTGCCATGCTAAAAGATGTGAAAGCTACAGTTGCCATGTTTTTTTCCTACTAAATTTTTAAGTATAGAGTAGTGCAATAAAATAATATTTTTGAGGTTATTACAAAACATAACACACAATATATAGAAGTTATACTAAGTATAGTTAAAAATCTCTTGTCCATTATAAAAAGATTGCAAGATAGCTGAAAGTTTTGTGGTTTACATAACTGAGGTTCAGTAAATCCAGCCAATTCTGTATTTAAATCCTTTCAAACCACAACCACAATTAAAGACCTCCTTAACTTTGGCTCGAGTCTCCAGTCACTGGATAACTTGGCAATTCACATAAGTATTGGTTTGACCAACTACAAAGGATTCCATGTGCTGTAATATGGAATCAACAAAGCAAGTCAATGAAGTAAAGATGTAATGTCTGAAATTATTAGAATTACATAGTATGAATGATGGAATACTTCAAAGCAATATAATAGGTGGTTGGTAAACTTAACGGATGCAATATATGGTTCATTAAAAAAAAAAAAAAACAGAACATTATAATATTCACAATATATTTAAACATGAGTGCTGGATTTATTTTCCAGATCACCTGGAATTTTAAAAATGAATAAGCAGGTGTTAAATTGGGTGAGACCTGAAAGGGGTAGAGATGGTCATAGGTACAGCACAAGCAAACTGGAGAAAACAATGGTTAATACTTCTGCTACTCCAACAGCACCTCTAGACATTTCAACAAAAAATATTACAGTGTAAGTCTTTTAATTAAGATCTGTGAGGCTTTGTTGTATAATAAAAGACAGACTAACCTTAAATGGCAAAGGGGCTCTGTGGAAGACTTCGTTTGTGAGTGCCACAGATAACTGCAATAAATTTGTGCTGTGGTTGTCAGATATGCTTTCTACTCCTCATTCAGTGCACTAAACTCCCACGCAATTACCTTTGGTGCACAGAAAGGATACGCAGCAGCCATGAGCCATGATAACAGGAGGTACATTAAAGTTCACCACCCAAGTGTTCCTTTTCTATGTCCAAATGCTCCTCTTTTGGACCTAAATACCTCAGCTCATTTTCCTCTCTTGTGTTTTACAAAACACAACTATTTTATCAGTTTCTTAAAAACATGGGAGATTTGCTTATCTCTGCTGCAAAGCAGTGCCAAAATATTTCTACAAGACTTCTAAACACGATGAGCTGATTAATGTAACTGGATTAGGAATTTATTATTAATACTCACAAAATTTGTATAGTAAACAGACAATCTTAAAGGACCATTAACATGTATTTCCTTTTTATAGGTTAATTTGTTTTATGGATTCCTGATTTGTAGGCATCTAGTTATCTACCTATCATACAATATAAAT
Source organism: Spea hammondii (assembly GCA_029215755.1). Lineage (NCBI taxonomy): Eukaryota > Metazoa > Chordata > Amphibia > Anura > Pelobatidae > Spea > Spea hammondii. Next base: position 75,705,483 of record JARDYJ010000001.1, read on the forward strand.
GGAAGCTGTCACCTTTATAAGGATATTACATTTAAAAGTAAACAGAATCTATGATCAGTAACAGCCTGAGATACCAGACAGTATCATCTATCAGTTTTCTAGTCCTGAAGTTGTCTTTTCTTTTCCTCGCACACCTCAATCACCAAGAATTAGAAACGTTATAAATAGACAGAGGCAAGTAAATGCAAATACTGACCTTAGGAATTTAAGATGGCTGATATACACATAAGGTGTGTTTTGACACACGCACAGACACAAAAAGAGAATAGCTAAAATGTTGTATGTCAAAAAACAAATGTGAGTTATCCATGATGTTAACATGTTTTTATAATGAAACAGTGTCACCACGTTAATTGGCTCTTAGGTTACAAAAGTTCTTTGAGGGCCATGTCACGGAAGCCTCCATGCCTCCATGGGTATCTGTTTACTGAGGCAAGGTGTACGTATCACACTACCTATACTGGACCAGAGATGAGCTCCTTCAAATGGGTAACTTTGTATTGGTACCCTGCCCATGATGACATGGAATCATATCGCAGCTCTATGATTATGAGTGAAAGTTGCTTAGCAGTTGATCAATGGAGATTTTACTTTGAAACATAGATTTTGATGTCAGATAAAAAACATTTGGCCCAACCATTTTTTTCTTCTTTAAAGATACAAACCTTATTTGGTCATTGGTCTATCCTTACATTCCATATATTCATATACTTATCTCATGCTTGTTCATATTCCCTTGCCATGTTACCCTCTACCACTCCTGCCAGGAGGGCTGCCACCGTCTCAGTAAAGTAATACTTCCTTACATCTAAATGTTAATTAAATGTTACTATATTTTGGTAGCAAATATTACATCGGTCATATGTCTTACATATATTGAACTGTTAAATTTTTAATAAAAACCTTAAGTCTGTAGGACGTGGGAGAAGTTTCTTTTTGCCAGTAAAGTAGACGTCAAAATCCTCAGTCTTTAGCCGCTGAGAAAAATCAATATACCCAGATACCTCTTGTCCATGGACATTTTTATCTCTGATAAAGATGATGGACTGAAAAAAGAAAATAAAAACTCAATAAAAAAAAAACAGAGAAACATCACTTTCACGATAATAGTGGAATAAGATGCATCAACCTGTCTGTTATTTCCCACTTTCATTGCAAATATTCAAGGATGGTCATAAAGAAGAAACACTTTCAATATATCAAATACACAAACTCTAAGAATAAGGGGTGGCCAGTAAGTGGCCTTTTTAAGATTAATACATTTAATAAAGTCATAACCAAATGCCAATACATAATTTATCACTATATACATTTATATCTACTTAATGTTTACTCTTTAAGTTTTTTACATTTTCAAAACATCAACCTCCCATTTCCTTGGACCAAACACAAAGCAGGGACAATAGATTTAGATTTCCTCCACTGCTCAAGATACATCTGTAAAGACTGCATTGCCTCCCTTCATTCACCCAAAGTATGTGTTATCACACTTCCTGTGCCCTACCCAGTGGCGACTCTAGAAACAATATATAGGGGGGGCACAAAAGATACCACAGTCAAAACTGGGGGGGCATTAATAATTTCCACCATTAAATCATACCACTGAAAAAATCATATATATATAATATTCCCAAAAGTAATGATACTTTTGTTATTGGACTAACATAATACTTCAACATGGGAAGCCTGAAGCCACAAATAAATAACACAATACCTTAACTTTTCCACTAAATGATTTCTGGGCCTTTAAAGTTTTGTCCCCTGAAGTCACTACAAATTCAGGAGGGCGTTTTATCTCTGGATATAGCTCTGCCATACCGCCACCTAGACAAACACACCAGGACAGTCTCTGCCACACCAACTACCAAACACACACACCAGGACAGGCTCGGCCACACCAACATCCAGACATATGCACCAGAAAAGGCTCTGCCACACCAACATCCAAACACACACACACCAGGACAGGCTCTGCCACACCAACATCCAGACACACACAGCAGGACAGGCTCGGCCACACCAACATCCAGACACATGCACCAGAAAAGGCTCTGCCACACCAACATCCAAACACACACACACCAGGACAGGCTCTGCCACACCAACATCCAGACACACACAGCAGGACAGGTTCTGTCACACCGACACCCAAACCAGGACAGGCTCTGCCACACCGACACCCAAACACACACCCCAGGACAGGCTCTGCCACACCGACACCCAAACACACACCCCAGGACAGGCTCTGCCACACCGACACCCAAACACACACACACCAGGACAATCTCTGCCACAATGACACCCAAACACACACCAAGACAGACTCTGACACCCAAACACACACACCAGGACAGGCTCTGCCACAATGACACCCAAACACACACCAGGACAGGCTCTACCACACCAACACCCAGACACACACACCAGGACAGGCTCTGCCACACTGACACCCAGACAGACACACCAGGACAGGCTCTGACACCCAGACACACACCAGGACAGGCTCTGCCACACCGACACCCAAACACACACCAGGACAGGCTCTGCCACACCAACACCCATACACACACACCAGGACAGGCTCTGCTACACTGATAACCAAAATACACAAACAGCAGGACACAATCTATGACACAGACATCTACACCAGGATGGAAATTCCACACTGCATTGTTGTTGATACCCCTCTTAGTGTTTTTGCCCCTTGTGTATTGATGCCTCAGCCAGCACCCTTTTTAGTATAGATTAATGTGGTGCCCCCACACCCTTGTATGATCTCCTCCAGCCAGCACTATTTGCATTAATGCCCCCAGCGAGCCCCTCCCTTTATTATTGATTTATGTGATAGCCCCATCACATATATGCGTTAGACATGCATTTTTAACTATCATAGTACTTATCACTTGAAATTGAAATATGATTTCAAAATAACAGCTGAACTGGCAGTTTCTTTAATATATTATTTATTATATATATTAATATTAGGTCCTGCCGCCGATATATAGATATATATATATATATATATATATATATATAGATAGATATATATATTAGACCCTGCTGCCTATAGCAGGTATAGATCCACACATTAACATACAAGCCCAGCTTTGCATGTATAGATCAACTGAAATTCACTTGTGAACTCAGCATTGAGGGTATAGATCAAATAAACAGAATCAGACATACAAATCCTGCAGGTATACAATTATAATGTATGGAAACATAGCATTGCAGGTATAGATCAACTGCAAATCACATGTAAACTCAGCACTGAGGGTATAGATCAAATAAATACATGGAAACAGCACTGCAGGTAATGATCAACTAAATATGACATACAAACCCTGTATTTGCAGGTATACATAAATAATGTATAGAAACATAGCATAGCAGATATGGATCTATAGAATAACACAAAAGCACAGCTTTGTGGGTATAGATCAATTGGAATTCACATAAAAACACAGCATTAAAGGTATAGATTAACCCCCACTTGGTATTTAGAGCTCACACAATAAAACACAACAAAACAATTACACACAGAAAGCTCAGCTGGACATAAGGCAATGGATTCAACATGGTTTTGTGTAAATAGCTTCATTCTACAATAGCATATTATTCACAATGGTTGCATAATTGAGTTATTGCATTTTTCCAGCATACCTGGAATGCATAAGGGAAACTGGGGGCAAAGGCAAACTCTGTCCCCAGTTTCCCATAGGCATCTTTGTCACTAAACATGGGACCAAAGATGCCTATGGGAAACTAGGGGCAGTGTTTTCCTTTGCCCCCAGTTTCCCATAGGCATCTTTGTCACTAAACATGGGACCATGGTAAGCTATTTACTGACAAAGATGCCTATGGGAAACTGGGGACAGTGTTTTCCTTTGCCCCCAGTTTCCCATAGGCATCTTTGTCACTAAACATGGGACCATGGTAAGCTATTTACTGACAAAGATGCCTGTGGGAAACTGGGGACAGAGTTTGCCTTTGCCCCCAGTTTCCAATAGGCATCTTTGTCACTAAACATGGGACCATGGGGAGCTATTTAGTGACAAATATGCCTATGGGAAACTGGTGACAGAGTTTGCCTTTGCCCCCAGTTTCCCATAGGCATCTTTGTCACTGAACATGGGACCATGGGGAGCTATTTAGTGACAAAGATGCCTATGGGAAACCGGGGACAGAGTTTCTCACCAGTTTCCGATAGCCATCTTTGTCACCGAACATGGGACCATGGGGAGCTATTTAGTGACAAAGATGCCTATGGGAAACCGGGGACAGAGTTTCTCACCAGTTTCCGATAGCCATCTTTGTCCCAGCCTCCCACTGCCAACCATGCCCCCAGTTTGTCAACTTACCTGACTGAAGACATGCGGCCTGACAGTGGACTCTGCTGAATTCCCGCTGCCAACTTTCTCCACCCACTTCACTGAACGGGGCTGGCACCGCCCCACAAAGGTAATTGAGCCGTGCTGACGCCGCCCATGAATGTTATTGAGCGGCGCCGGCTGACTCAATTCAATTTCAAATCGACAGGGGCGGCATTTTAAGAATACACCCCAGTCGATCCGAAATAGATTTGAGTCAGCTGGCCAGCGCGGCTCAATAACCTTCGTGGGTGATGACAGCCCCGTTCAGTGAGGTGCACTGTCCCGGATTGAATCCGGGACATCTGGTTCCAAATTCAGCGGGGGGGCAACGGGGGGGCAAGGAATAACCTAGGGGGGGCAATTGCCCCCCCCTTGCCCCCCTGTAGCGACGCCACTGCCCCTACCTGAATTTGAAACATGGGAAGCCATAGCAAAATATCTCACCAGTTAACGGTTTTGCTAGTACACCCCCAAGCTCTTTTAATAACTTGGGGTGTATCCCATCAGGCCCCATCGACTTATTTGTCTTTACCTTAGACAACTGAAGTAGATAAACTCACATATTTCAAATGATTCAGTCTTTTTTCCCAACTGAGGTCCCATTCCCTCATTTTCATCTGTAAAAACTGAACAGAAATATTCATTGAGGCAGTCGGCTAACCTTTTCTCATTTATATATCTAAAAAATGTTTTATCTCCATTTTTTACTGAGAGGGCAATTCGCTCTTCTGCATGTCATTTGGCAGATCTTATAACTTTCTTTGCCTCTTTCTGCCTAATTTTATAGATCTGTCTATCTTCCTCACTTTGGGTATTTTTGTATCTACTAAAGGCTAACTTCTTGTCTTTTACGATTTTGGCCACTTCTGCAGAGTACCACAGCGGTTTCTTTAATGTTTTACTATTACTGACCAGCCTAATACAATTTTCTGTTATCTTCAATAATACAGCTTTTACAAAATCCCATTTCTCCTGAACGCCATTTAAATTGCCCCAGTCTGATAATGACTCCTCTATACATATTTTCATCAAAAGTCACCTTTTCTAAAATCTAAAACTTTTGTTTTTGTGTGGTGTGACTCAGTCACTGTTTTTGTATATTAAACCACACAGACTGATGATCACTAGATCCCAAACTTTCACCTACAGAAATATCTGTTAACAAATCTCCATTTAACCTCCTTATGAGTTGGTTTGGTTCCTCAACTACCTGTTTTAAAGATAATTCCAGTAAGGAGTTTAGAATATCCGCAGGTACAACCAGCTACTTTCGTTTTCCAGTTCACATCAGGGAGATTAAAGTCACCCATGATTATAACATCCCCCTTCACTGTCATTTTAGCTATTTCCTCCACTAGTAGATTATCTAGTTCTACTTGTCCTGGGGGTCTATAAATCACACCTCACCAACTTGTATTAAGTTAGATTTTATGTTATTTTTCACATATAGGGCCACCCCTCCCCCTTTCTTGCCCTTTCTGTCTTTTCTATATAAAGAGTACCCCGGTATTGATATGTCCCAGTCATTTTTCTCATTATACCATGTCTCAGTAACAGCCACTATATCAACATTCTCAGTTGCCACAACTGTTACAAGTTCATGGATCTTATTCCCTAAACTGCGAGCATTTGTAGACATGACCTTTAGCTTGTCATTTAACACTGATGCTGCAATCGCTTTCTATCCTTGCTTTGGGAGGCAAAATATATGCTTCTCCCTATTATCTGTATAGACCAAGCCCCCAGATCCACCCACCTGGTTACTAAGTAAATAGCCTTCCCTTTCTATACTGTCTAGCCCGGTATTTATTCCCCCCCATTCCTAGTTTAAAATCTCCTCCAACCGTCTAGCCATTCTCTCCCCAAGCACATTGGACCCTCTTGTATTTAGGTGCAATCCATCACGACTATAGAGATTTTAGCCCAAAGCAAAATCAGCCCAGTGCTCTAAAAACCCAAAGCCCTCCTTCTTACACCAAGACTTCAGCCATGCATTTAGCTGCCTAATCTCCCTGGTGTAGCACATGGCACAGGTAGTATCTCTGAGAATACTACCTTGGAGGTCCTTTTCTCAATCTTACTACCTAAATCCCTAAAATTACATTTTAGGACACTCCATCTTCCTCTTACTATGTCATTGGTGCCAATGTGCACCAAGACAGCTGGATCCTCGCCAGCTCCTCCCAATAATCTATCCACTCTGTCCGCAACATGCCGAACCCGGGCACCCGGAAGACAGCAAACCATTCGGTTGCTGCGATCAGAGCTACAGATTACCCTGTCTGTTTTCCTAGTTATTGAATCCCCTACCACCACAACCTGCCTGGGCTTTCCTTCATTTCGGATCCCCTCTCCTTCCTTTCGGATTCCCTTTCCTTCCTTTCGGATCCCCTTTCCTTCCTTTCGGATGCTTCATTTTTGTCAGCACAGTCATGCATATTAAAAATAACCAACACATTGAATTGAATTCCTATAAGGCTCAGCCAGACATACTACTTCCATGATGCTAGCTGAGCCTCATGGGAAGTGTAGCAACAGTAAAGCGGCAGATGCTAGCTGTGAACTAAAATTCCTATGATTCCCAGCCAGCCAGGTGTCCACCATAATGCTGGCTGAGCATCATTGGAAGAGTAGTCCACAGCAGCAGAGATTTTTTTTTATTAAAAAAGGCTAATGTTAGCCTCCCTCCCAGGACCCCTACACACTGCCTTTACACACACCTGCCCGTAAACACATATACTGCCTTTACACACACATATACACATACACTGCCCTTACACGCACACATATACACGTACACTGCCCTTACACACACATATACATGTACACTGCCCTTTGATTTTGGAATCAAAACATTTGCTACTGGAAAAAATTTTAGATGAAAAAGTTACATTTTATTCAGTGGAACAAAACAGTGATAACATTATTCTTCACGATACACTTATTTCTTTATTAATTCATGTAATCTATTTTTTCATATTTAATAAAAGCTATTATTGAGACATTTTTGTTTTTTATTTCCTTTTATTTGCCAACCTGCCCCCCCAGGTATGCCACTCTGCCTCCATGATATGCCTTATACCCTCCTATATGCCACTCTGCCCCATGATAAAAAGGCATATCATGGGACAGAGTGACACATTGGGGGGTATTAGGCATTTCTGGAGGCAGAGTGGCATATAGGGGGTTAAAAGGCATTTCTAGAGGCAGAGCGGCATATAGGGGATTAAAAGGCATTTCTGGAGCAGAGTGGCATAAAGGGGGTTAAAAGGCATATCATGGGGCAGCTGTTTGGAATGTTGGTCTGCCGGCCCACCAGGAAATTTCCAGGTATCCCGGTGGGCCAGTCCGACCCTGGCCTCACCCTTCCCCTGCAAAGCTAATACTGGTTGGATAAATCATGTTTTCTTTTACGTCACATGGATGTCAGGTGCATGTGCGTCTCCTATTTGGAGAAAACGTCATGTATTATCCAGGTAAGAGAAGAAGTTAAGTAGGGGGAGGCAGTGTGATGCTTTGGACAATGTTCTACTGGGAAACCTTGGGTCCTGCCATTTATGTGAATGTTACTTGTGACATGTACCACCTGCCTAAGCATTATTCCAGACCACGTACACCCTTTCATGGACACAGTATTCCCTGAAGGCATTGGCCTCTTTCAGCAGTATAATGGGATGGGCCACAAAGCAAAAACGGTTCAGGAATGGTTTGAGGAACACAACAACAAGTTCAAGGTGTTGACTTGGCCTCCAAATTCCCCAGATCTCAATCCAATCGAGCCTCTGTGGGATGTGCTGGGCAAACAAGTATGATGCATAGAGGTCCCATCTTGTAACTTACAGGATCTGTTGCTAACATCTTGGTGCCAGATACCACAGGACACCTTCAGAGGGCTAGTGTAGCCCATGCCTCGATGGATCAGGGCTGTTTTGACGGCAAAAGGACCTACACAATGTTAGGCAGGTGGTCATAATGTTATGGTTGATAAGTGTATATAACACCTGTTAAATTGCTTGTTAACACAAATAGCTAATCATCCAATCATATGGCAGCAACTCAATGTATTTAGGCATGTGGACGTGGTCAAGACAACTTGCTGAAGTTCAAACCGAGCATCAGAATGGGGAAGAAAGGGTTTGAGTTTGGGCTGGTTTGAGTATTTCAGAAACTGCTGATCTATTGGGATTTTCACGCCCAACCATCTCTAGGTTTTACAGTGAATGGTCTGAAAAAGAGAAAATATCCAGTGAGCAGCATTTGTGTGGACGAAAATGCCTTGTTGATGTCAGAGGAGACTGGTTCAAGATGACAGAAAGGCAAAAGTAACTCAAATAGCCACTCGTTACAACCACGATATGCAGAATACCATCTCTGAACGAACAACACGTCAAACCTTGAAGCAGATGGGCTACAGCAGCAGAGGACCACACCAGGTGCCACTCCTGTCAGCTAAGAACAGGAAACTGAGGCTACAATTCACACAGGCTTACCAAAATTGGACAATGGAAGACTGTAAGAACTTTGCCTGGTCTGATGAGTCTCGATTCCAGCTGCGACATTCAAATGGCAGGGTCAGACTTTGGCATAAACGACATGAAAGCAAGGATCCATCCTGGATTGTATCAATGGTTCAGGCTGGTGGTGATGGTGTAATGGTGTGGGGGACATTTTCTTGGCACACTTTGGGCCCCCTTCTACCAACTGAGCATCGTTTAAATGTGACAGCCTACCAGAGTATTGTTGCTGACCATGGCCACAGTGTACCCATATTCTGATGGCTACTTCTAGCAGGATAATGCACCATGTCACAAAGCTCACATTTATCTCAAACTGGTTTCTTCAACATGACAATGAGTTCACTGTACTCCAAAGTCTCTGAGGAATGTTTCTAGCACCTTGTTAAAAGTATGCCACGAAGAATGAAGGCAGTTCTGAAGGCAAAAGGAGGTCCAACCCGGGAATAACAAGGTGTACCTAATAAAGTGTATATATAGCTTTAGAGTATGTGTGTGTATATATATATATATATATATATATATATATATACACACAGCATAGTGCTATTATATGTTGTTGGATGGTATGTGTATGTGTATAATGTTTGAGTGTGTGCGTAAATATGTATTAGAGTGTGAAATTAGCTTACCTAAGTGTATGGTGCTGTGTGCCCTACAGTATGGCTTTAGCCACATGTCAGCGTATGGTATTAGAGTGTTTGTAAATGTGTGGTGTTAGCATGTGTGCATGAGCATTTGGTGCTAGCTTGTGTGTTATTATAAGATGTTAGTGTTTGGGGGAATATGATGTTGCCATGTGTGTCTGTTAGTGTATAGTGTTAGATTATGATTTTTACTTGTGTGTGTAATTGCATGTTAGTGTATGGTGTTAATCACTAATCCTAGGCTCGCCCCTGTCCTTTAGTCAGAGTGTCTTGCTGGAACCATTCTATTGTTTACTATGAGCAGTATGATAAGAAGTGAGTTTGCTTTTTTAATAGATTGGTCTAACATAATGGAGCTAGGCAAGGCTAGACTGGGAATTAAAACCAGCACTGGAAATAACAGCTTGTCTGTGCCATCTTTGTTTGCCCCCAAATAATGCTGAAAAAAAGTACTGCAGTATGCAATGATACCTTTTTTATTGGATTAACATAATAATTAAAAGGCAAGTTTTCAAAAGCTTGAAAAACTCTTGAAAGCTTTTTTTTATAGTTTACAAAGAAGCGCAGAGACAGAGCAGCAGAGCCTGTTGTGAGCAGAGCCGTAGCTAGCTTTTTCAGCCCTAGGCAAGAATTGAATATTGTGCCCCCCACTATATTTTCTTTTACAGAGGTTATTTTATTAAAAATGCACTGCCCATACCTACACATAAACACACATACACTGCCCTTACATGCTGGCTTTACACATACCTGCCCGTAAACACACATATACACATACGCTGCCCTTACACATGACTGCCCATACATGCTGCCTTTTACAAACACCTGCCCATAAACACACACATACACTGCCATTAGACACGACTGCCCACACGCACACACTGCCTTTACACACATCTGTCCATAATCCCACATATACACATACACAGCCCTTTCACACACCTGCTTATCCATGCTGCCTTTACACACACCTGCCCATTAACACATATTTAAATACACTGCCCTCACACACATCTGACCATACACATACACTGCCCTTACACAAGCCTGTCCATACACACACACGTACGCATACACTGCCCTCACACACACATACACACACACACCTGCCCACATATACATATACACCAGCTTACAAACACACAAATTACTACACTGCTCCTACACACACCTGGCCATACACACCCACACCTTCCCACACACACACACACACACACACATACACTGCCCATACACACACATATACACTGCCCTTGCACCCCTTTCTCCCCATTTTTCTCATCTTTCATCTTTCTTCATCCTCCATCCTGTGGTGGGAGCGTTAGGTCTGTCATTTTAGACTTCTGCTTTAGTGCTCCCTCATCACTATGCGCAAGCTATTGATGCAAAACGCAGGGATATGACCGGTAGTGATTGGGAAGCACGTAAGCCAAGGTCTGACCTCGCACTCCCTTATGTTGGGCCGATTAGAAGGAGATCTGTGATCTTATCGGTGTGTCCTAGTTAAGTCTGTTTCTACGCCCTGTTTGGGATATCTTTGAATCCGGCCACTCCAATTGATCAAACCATTCATTTTTAGACACCCCTTGAGTATTTGAAATGCTAGTATTTTGACTCAGGATTTTTGGAATTTAATTTTTTTTTATATTTTTGTACATATTTTTAGAGAAGAACCCGCATGGATGGAGTGGCTTATCATAAGCATTTCGTTAAGACAACAAGGCCCCTGCTCCAACTTCTGAAGCATTTACTTCTAACACAAAAGGCTGTGAGATATTAGGATGGATCAAGACCAGGGCAGAGGAGAACAGAGTTTTGAGTTTGCCGAATGCTTTGACAGCTTCCAGGGACTAATTGTAACAGTCAACAACAACTTTAGAGAAGTCCCTAATGAAACAACGATAATAATTAGCAAAACCCAGGAATCTCTGTGGAGGTTGTAATCCACTGGGTTGTGACCATTGTAGTAGAGCTTAGAGTTTATCTGGATCCATTTCAAAACCAGACTCACTAATGACATACCCAAAGAAGGCCTTAAACTCAAATGTTCTAGTTCAGAGTAGTGTTTTTCTCACATAGCCAGAGTAAAAGTTTTAAACATATTTTGTAAATCATTTGGACCCTTTGAGTTTGTCCTGAAATCTACGGGAGAGGATAAGTATTTTTTATGGTTATACGATTAAGTCCAATATAGTCAATACAGGGTCTGAGTCCACCATCTTTCTTGGAGACAAATAAAAATCCGGCCTCAGCAGGAGAGGTGGAGCGACAAATAAATCCTTTCTGGAGATCCTCTTGAATATATAAGTCCATGGCCTTGGTTTTGGCATGAGATAAAAGATAAACCCTATTGCGAGGGGGAACAGCACCCTGCAGTAAGTCAATGAGACAGTCACAAACAGGATGAGGTGGAAGGGTTTCGGCCTCCTTTTAATCAAAGACATCCTGGAATTCTCGATACTGAGAGGGTAGGGCTGTGGAGTTTACAGACACACTGGAGGTCAAATCAATAACCAGGTTATGCAACTGAAGCCAGGAGTATCCTAAAATGACCTAGGTAGAAGGTGACGTAAAAATATTGAACACCAAAATCTCTTTGTGAAAAAGTCCCACATGAAAGCCCAAGGGAAGCAGAAAGGGTGTGTGGCCATGTCACCCCCATGAAATCCGCGGCCAATGTGTTGATGTTCTTTTTGGTCCATCGTGATCCTATAAAGCACCCAGACAGAAGCACTCACTCTTCAGGAACAGAAATATTCATCTGGTGAGTGTATAGAATGCAATATAGCTCCATTTGAAAGACTTGATATCAAGTTTTCCTATGCAATAAGGCAGACAACTACTAGTACTGAATGTAAACAAGGACTTCTCAGTTAGGAACAAAACTGTTTGTTATCAAAAGGGATTTAGCATTGGCAGCCTGGCTGAAATATATAGATATAGTATAGTAGGTTGAAAAAAGTCCACCAAGTTCAACCTTTCACACATACCCAGTTCTAAAGTTGATCCAAAAGAAGGCAAAACACCCTACTCGGGGCAATTATCAGTTATACCACAACAGGGAAAATGAATAATAGTTTGTAATCATGTAGACCAAAAATGTTCCATACTTTGCAGTTCAAATATGCAGTACATGTATATAATGGTACAAACTAACAGCTTTTTAGTAGCAACACCCCTGTGTCTCAGATAATGTGTCTCACCACACAGAATAGCTCACCTTTCAAAATCACAGCTTCACCTGCTCATATGATGTGCACCTGTGATTTGTTGGCAAGCGAATGGAGAAATGCCCAAGACCAAGCAACCCTTGAGTGACTCCAGAGACAATATATTTCTGAAGTGCATGTTTCATGGTGCATTCCATTATGGTAATCCTATCACACCTCTCAGCTGAAAAGGTGAGTTCCATGGCCACTCTTTGCTGCTCATATGTCTCAGATACCAAAAACACCTGACCCCTCCATAAAACTAAAAGTACCCCACATTTTTTCACTATAATGCATTTGCAAAGAATTAGAACTATTCCCCTAAGAGAGCCACCAAATAACTGGAGCCATAATAGAAATCCTGGCCCTAAGTTTCAGTAGGTCAGTAACTACACAGGACTACATTAATGACCACATACAGTGGGGCAAAAAAGTATTTAGTCAGCCACCAATTGTGCAAGTTCTCCCCACTTACAAAGATGAGAGAGGCCTGTATTTTTCACCATAGGTACACTTCAACTATGTGAGACAGAATGAGACAACAAAGTCCATAAATCACATTGTCTGATTTTTAAAGAATTTATTTGCAAATTATGGTGGAAAATAAGTATTTGGTCAATAACAGTTCATATCAATACTTTGTTATATACCCTTTGTTGGCAATGACAGAGGTCAAACGTTTTCTGTAAGTCTTCACAAGGTTTTCACACACTGTTGCTGGTATTTTGGACCATTCCTCCATGCAGATCTCCTCTAGAGAAGGGATGTTTTGGTGCTGTCGCTGGGCAACATGGACTTTCAACTCCTTCCAAAGGTTTTCTATGGGGTTGAGATCTGGAGACTGGCTAGGCCACTCCAGGACCTTGAAATGCTTCTTACGAAGCCACTCCTTTGTTGCACGGGCAGTGTGTTTGGGATCATTGTCATGTTGAAAGACCCAGCCACGTTTCATCTTCAATGCCCTTGCTGATGGAAGGAGGTTTTCACTCAAAATCTCACGATACATGGTCCCATTCATTCTTTCCTTTCCTGGTCCCTTTGCAGAGAAACAGCCCCAGCTTCACCGTAGGTATGGTGTTCTTTAGATGCAACTCAGCATTCTTTCTACCAAAAAGTTCTACCTTGGTTTTATCTGACTGTATGACATTCACCCAATCCTCTTCTGGATCATCCAAATGCTCTCTAGCAAACTTCAGACGGGCCCGGACATGTACTGGCTTAAGCAGGGGGATACGTCTGGTATGATTTGAGTCCCTGGCGGCGTAGTGTGTTACTGATGGTAGCCTTTGTTACTTTGGTCCCAGTTCTCTGCAGGTCATTCACTAGGTCCCCCCGTGTGGTTCTGGGATTTTTGCTCACCGTTCTTGTGATCATTTTGACACCACGGGGTGAGATCTTGCGTGGAGCCCCAGATCGAGGGAGATTATCAGTGGTCCTATATGTCTTCCATTTTGGAACAATTGCTCCCACAGTTGATTTCTTCACACCAAGCTGCTTGCCTATTGCAGATTCAGTTTTCCCAGCCTGGTGCTGGTCTACAATTTTGTTTCTGGTGTCCTTCGACAGCTCTTTGGTCTTGGAGTGTGACTGTTTGAGGTTGTGGACAGGTGTCTTTTATACTGGTAACAAGTTCAAACAGGTGCCATTAATACAGGTAACGAGTGGAGGACAGAGGAGACTCTTAAAGAAGATGTTACAGGTCTGTGAGAGCCAGATATCGTGCTTGTTTGTAGGTGACCAAATATTTATTTTACCAAGGAATTTACCAATGAATTCATTAGAAAGCCTACAATGTGATTTCTGGTATTCTTTCCCCCCATTCTGTCTCTCATAGTTGAAGTGTACCTATGGTGAAAATTACAGGCCTCTCTCATCTTTGTAAGTGGGAGAACTTGCACAATTGGTGGCTGACTAAATACTTTTTTGCCCCACTGTACGAATTTTCAGCTCCTGGTATGTGTCACTGTGAAACACCCCAATATGTGTTCAGCAACATCTCCCAAGTACAGTGATACCCCCATAGGTTTGTTGGGTTATATGGGAGGTAAAAAGCCACCTTTGCGAGGTGTGGTTTTTTGGGGGGAAGTTAAACATCTTGTCAGTCTGTGCCCATGTCCTATTTCTGGGACATCTTTGAACCCGGCTAATTCAATTTACCAAATCAAATCATACATTTAAAAAAAAACCTCATGGACATTTAAAATGCCAGTATCTTAACTCTTTCCATGCAAGAATTTTTGTGAAGATACAGCATCTTTTTTTTCCCTTACACTTACCAAATTTTTATTTTTATTTTAACCACTTTTATTTTTTTTTCTTAGGTTTTTTAAATATATTTTACTAATCACATTGTGATTAGTAAGCTGGCTTGCATGGTTGAAAGCAGTATTCAACCTGCAGGGGAGTTCTGGAGAGTCTGGAGTGACGCTCTCCAGATCGGTCACAGTGCATCCTGGAGTGAGTCTTCAGTGTCGAGACACTTTATCAAAGATCGCCTCCTAAGCTCTTTTAAACCAAGCATCCATCGCCATATTATATATGGCGGACAGTGGAACCTGGTGGAGGGGCCACACATGGTCCATGCTGCAGATCTCAACATCAAGGCATTACAGCAACACTGTTTGAGAGAAGAAAGCGATCATAGATTGCTTTCTTCACCTGTTTAAAGTCATGACATGTCAGGCATATCAACTGTCGCCAACGTAATGTTTTTCGTGACATGTCTGCCATGTCAATTGTCATCAAGGGGTTAATAGCCCACCACATAAATTATATTCGGTTCTCTCACTCATGGCACCAGTAAAGATGCTCTGATTAAGTTCACTTGCACAGGGATTTCAATTGTGATATACGATTGAGCAAAGCCCCAATTGGGATGCTCTGAATTTGCCCAAGGCAAAAAACTCTTAGACTCTTACACATCCTGAGAGTTCCCATGCATGGTCATAGCCTTGATTATTAATACCTAACTAGTGGCTTGCCAGAGGTTGCCCTGTAGGGTTTCTCATGAAAACAACGCTTTGTAATAGGTTTTATTGTATTAAATCGCCATTTTACTTTTGCCAAGGCCTCCCAAACATGCATGTGTGTGTGTGTGTGTGTATATATAGATATATATATATACACACACGTACCACCTTAATGAAGATATTTAGAAAATCAGTCCTTTGTTCTAAAATGTACATATTTGTTTACAGACTTGTTTTGAAATAGTTTTACAAATTATCTGGCAAGTAATAGGTCACATTTCACAAGTAATGTAACCTGAAAATACACTGAGAAGCAATTCAAATTATCTTTATCTTGTTTACACTTGAATGTAGCTGCCAGGGTTCCACCTTGGTAGCCTGGGCTATGTGATAATTATAACATTGTCATGTCTACCTGCAGCCACTAGTGGCCACTCTTCACTCTTAGGAGCACCCCTTTCTAATTTCTTGGGGCAGCTGAGGCACGTTACCCGAGTTTAGCCCTGCCCTTATATACCTGCTCTGCCCTTCAGTCTGGGCCTTTGCATTATTTGGCTTTGTTTCCTGTTAGTCTGCTTGCAGCTAAAGTTCTGTTCTGATCTCCTGTGTATGAACTTAGCTACGTTCACGATTCAGCTTTGTTTACCAGACCCCGGTGTGCGCCAGACTCACCTACCTGTCCAGCCGTGTCCAAGCTGTGTGCCCTGTCTGAGGGCTTCCAAGCTGTGTGCCCTGCCAGAAGGCTTCGGTCTCTGCCTGGTTCTTTCTCAGCATCAGCTTTGCCACTCCCAGTTCTGCTTTTCTGTCTATTGTGTGCCTGTCTGTACCTAGCTACTAGTCATGATGCATCAAAGGGTACAACTACAAACAGACCCCCTGGTATCGCCTACAACTGGGCTCCTACCCGACCTGCTTGCCCCGGTCCTGACAGTAGCTGGCATCTGCACGATGCCCCATATGTCATGTGTTAATGTGTGTATAACCTCTGTGTTTGTACCAAACCAATGGATATTTACCCACTAAGTCTCAGTTGAGTTTCTTCCTCAACTGGAACAATGATGCATTTGTAAATTTTGCTGCAGGTGTCTATGGGTGTAAACTGGCCACTGTTTATTATTGGTATGCTGTGTACTGGCAGGCTAGCCAGGCCATCAGTAACAACTCTATGCAAACGGGTTAGGGAAATGAAAATAAAGCCTCAGCTTCTGTAAGTTTAGGGTCTGAGGTTTTTCTGGCAAATCTCGCTTTACTTCCTGTGTAGGTGCTAGTTAAAAGTTGCTTCTTGTTTAGCTTGGATGAAACTTCACATAACAAGACCTATGTGAGATATGTGTAGCAAGGAAACCAGATGTGTGCAGGTGTGCTGCTTTTATATTTTAACTTCTACAGGAGGAACATTTCCTTTGCCCATTTCTGAGGGGTTTCTCTTTTTCAGAAGTCTGTTTATATAATTTGTTTTTCAGCGGAAAAAAAGTTATGCAAAAATAGCTAAGGCTTCATTTGCATGATTTTGAACTTAAACCCCCTTATTTTAATTAAATGAAGGAAATCTACAGGCACCTGTCTAAATTCTAAATCATTTCCATATTCATTTTGAGATTTTGCAAACCAGATCTTTAGCATAACATTATGATGGCTTCTTAGTCTGAACAACATTTTCTCACCTGTAAAGAGGTGTTTCAAGGTATATGGAAAGCATGTTCTTGGAAAATATGTTAAAAAATATATATTTTCTGTTATTATCTGGCAATTCTATTAATCAAATTAATCCTTTTTGGGGATAAATATTCCCCAAGTTAATAATAAAAATGGAAAAACATTTTGTGACAGAATATGATGATGACATGAAGAACGTGCAGCTTAGTGATGGTGTTATCATGCAACCATTGTTTACTTTTTCTTTTGAATTCAGAAACAGCAAGGGGGTGGCTTCCATGGGGCGTGGCTTTAGGATGTGCAATTTCAGAATGGGAGTGCGCACGGGAATTAATTTTACACCTGTCCTAGAGAGATGTTGACGAACATACATTTGGTCATTGTTCAACAGGGGCACCTAAAGTGTATAAGAAATTCTAAGAAAATTGTCAAAAAATAATATATTTTTAGGTTTTTTACATACTAACACGCACAATTATTATTATTTATTGCATGTTTCCAAGGTTTCAAATGAAAACCATATTTGTTTGGAAAAAAAGATGTGTAATTCGTGTGGGTACAACAAACACAGAAAAGGGGAATCTTCATTAAACCTACATATGGTAAAAATGGCAAAATAGCTCTAGGCGGTGAGGTACCAAGAACCCCTCGGACTGAAGGTGTTAAGTGTATTTTTGTAAAAATCTAGTAAAAATTGTTTACACCACAAAATTGCCATTTAACGACAACAACTTTTAAATTTACGTTTAGCATGTTTTTTTTAATGAAGATAATGATCTTAGATACTTAAAGGGATTTCCTTTATCCAATTATGATACTTAAGGAGACTCCAACAGCTGTACATGATGCTATGTTTATTTCACTTCTCTTATAATCTCATCTAAAATATTTGTATTAATATTTTCAATCACATATCAGTATAGCCACAGCCCTTCAAAATGTCGACTTGTTTTTATGTGTTTACATTTAGTGTTGCATAAAATATATTTTCTGCTTTTAGAACTTCTGCTTACATTTCATTTGAGGCCTGTACTTGTTTTTGCACATCGTATATTGATTTTCCTATTTAACTTTCCTTCTTTTCTTGTGCTCCAACATACTTATGCCATTACATTTTCCTTTCTCTAATTTATTTGCTAATTTTTACATTACAGTATGCATTAAACAACCATTTGGATCTAAGATTTCCTCTTATTTTCTGCAAAGAGGGGTTTTTACAGACACTATTGTTGCAATGCTAAGGCAACCATTTGTTGTTTCTGTGTTGCACAATGTTTTGATAAAAAAAGGGCACCATGCACAGTAGCGTACCTAAAGGGGGGCCACTCATCAAGGGGGTGCCTGGTGGCCTGACTGTCGCCTAACACGGGCCCGCAGCTTACCGCTGTGTCGCCCAGCACTGTATGAGGAAACTCTTTTCCCGCACAGGGGGAGCAGAAACCTGGGGGGGGGAGATTTTCCTCATACAGTGTATGTGCGCCACAGCAGTAAGGTGCGTGTTAGGTGAATTAATGTTATAGTGGGTAAATGAATGAATGAAGTTAGTAGTAAGTTAGTGTTTAGGGGCAGATATGGCACAGGCAGGCTGATTAGGGGCGCAGAAGTGGCAAAGGCAGGCTAATTAGGAGGGCAGAGGTGGCACATGCAGGCTAATTAGAGGGGCAGAAGCAGCGCAGGCAGGCTGATTTGGGGGACAGAAGTGGCACATGCAGGCTGCTCAGGGGCAGGGTTGGCACAGACAGGCTGTTTCAGGGGCAGAGTTGGACAAACATGTAACAAGAAACAAAAGTAACTTCAGCTCACCATTCAGATGATTTATAGAGACGCTTCAATTTGCAGGGAGCACGGGACAGAAAGCCGAGCCATATTCCCGGTTAATCCAAATAGCGATGCAAGGAGGAATCCCGCTCCACAAAAATAAGAATTTCAAATTTCAAATTTTAATTAGATCACTTAAAACATAACAAAAAAAAGAAAAAATGTGCTCAAGTGATAGAAAGGAGATACGCCAACGGTTCTTAATCATGGCTTGGAAGTATGTAGCCACTACCAAACCTTATATACAAATAAACTTGTCTGGAGATTGATCTATACGCACGCCCACCAATTATCCCATAATTAGGCAACACAGGGAGCAGATGCAATGGGTGGAAATTACAAAACACATGGAGATTCAACACCAGGTGATAGTTCCGATGTGTATAACAAATAAAAATAATAATATATAAGAAAAAATGCTTAATAAATGCTTAATAAATGTATGCTAAGTCATTTCTGAAGTTCATACCCAATTGGCTAATTATGGGATAATTGGTGGGCGTGAGTATAGATCAATCTCCAGACAAGTTCATTTGTATATAAGGTTTGGTAGCGGCTACATACTTCCAAGCCATGATTAAGAACCGTAAGGTTTGAAATGCGTTGGCGTATCTCCTTTCTATCACTTTAGCACATTTTTTCTTTTTTTTGTTTATTATGTTTTAACTGATCTAATTAAAATTTGAAACTCTTATTTTTGTGGAGCGGGATTCCTCCTTGCATCGCAGAGTTGGACAGGCAGGCTGCTTCAGGGGCTGAGGAGGCACAGGCAGGTTGCTTCAGGGGCTGAGGAGGCACAGGCAGGTTGCTTCAAGGGCAGAGGTGGCACAGGTAGGCTGCTTTAGGGGCAGAGGTGGCACAGGCAGGCTGCTTCAGGGCAGAGGTGGCACAGGCAGGCTGCTTCAGGGCAGAGGTGGCACAGGCAGGCTGCTTCAGGGCAGAGGTGGCACAGGCAGGCTGCTTCAGGGCAGAGGTGGCACAGGGAGGCTGTTTTTAGGGCAGAGGTGGCACAGGCAGGCTGCCTCAGGGGCAGCGGTGGCACAGGCAGGTTGCCTCAGGGGCAGAGATGGCACAGGCAGGTTGACTCAGGGGCAGAGGTGGCACAGGGAGACTGTTTCAGTGGCAGAGGTGGCACAGGCAGACTGTTTCGGGGCACAGGCAGACTGTTTTGCTTGAGGTTTACATAAGACTTTGAATTTGATGTTGAGTATGTTGAGAAACTAGAAGGGATTTAACCCCTTTACTCCCCTATAGACGTACTGGTACGTCCATAAAACGCATCTAAAGAAACCCCTATGGACGTACCGGTACATCCTGACGTTCTTGCAGATCAGGAGATCAGGCTTACGATCAGCAGTGACGCGACCCGGAAGGTCATCGGAGGACAGGATATCCCCTGCAGGGTGTGTCCAGACCCTGCCGAGATATCCAATCTCTCCGATGAGGCACAGACACTGATCCCTATGCAAGTCTGTGGGGAGATCACAGTGTGATCGATGCAGGGGGATCGCAGGGAGGAGAGAGAGAAAACCCTTACATCCCATTGCCCTAACACAACATCTAAAAAGTATAAAATTAGAGTTGCAACCTTATAGTATGCTCCCTATAAGCGCTGGGAAAGTATGGAAATTCTATATAAATAAGGTATTTCTGAAATCAGGACACCTGAATTGATAAACTTGCCATTACTTTATCTAATTTTGTGAGGATTCAGAGGTAAAATATATAAAAAATTAGGGTTTTTTTCTAATTTTGCTAGTTTTTACTAAATTTCTCATCCTAAATTTTCAGCTAATCAGCTAACTATGGTATCAAAAGAAAGCTCTATCTCTTCTTGAAAAAACAATATATAGTTTATATAGGGACATTATTCGCAGGAAAGGAGAATAATCACTGAACCGACATAGCGAAAAAATTGCAAAATTGTACCAAAAACCCCTGGGACTTAAGGGGTTGCAGCAGTAGCGTACCTAGAAGGGGGCAGTCTGCACCAGGTGCCGCTCATCAGGGAGGTGCCACCATGCCGACACCCCTCCAGAGACGGACAGAAATGTCCGCAGCAGGAGGAACAGGCTTGGTTGGGGAGATCAAGGATTTCCCTCTAACCAGCTTAAAGTCAATCAAGAGAGCCAGAGGTCTGCTAATGCAGACCTCCAATCCTGCTCCCATGGGATGCGAGCGGCAACTGATGCTGTGTGTCGGGATTTGATGTCATATCCCGGCGCACAACACTGAAGCCGCTCACAGCACCGGAAGGACAGGACACAGAAGAAGAAGAAGAACCCAGAGGAAGAATGAAGAGGAGGAGTGAAAGTGACAGAGAAAAGGTAGGAAATCAGTGAGAGTAGATTAGTAAGTGTGTGAGAGTGATGGGTGTTATGCTGTAGTTTATGCTGAATGTTTGTGAATGAGTGTTGGTTAATGAGTGTGGGTGTGTGAGCATGGATGTGTAAGTGTGTGTGGGTGGTAGCATGGCATAGGGAGGGTGTAATCACATTCCTATCATGCCCAGGTTCCAGCATGTACTGGCTGTCTGGGCATGATAGGAGTGTGATTGATGTTAGCAATCACACTCCTATCATGCTAAGTCAGCCAGTACATGCTGGAATCTAGTTATGCCTGGGCATGATAGAATTGTGATTGCTGTTATCAATATTAATATTGTTGTTGATTTTTTTGTCTTAATTTGGTGTGTTACTTACTTTTAATAAAAGTTTTTTTTTGGTGTGTGGGGGGGTCATTTTCAGTTTCGACCAAGTGAATGCTGAATTTTCAGTTTCGGCCCAGAATTTTCATTTTGGTGCATCCCTACTATATACTAATCCAGACACTGAAGTGGTAGGCCTGTCAATGTTTGGCTTAGTATACAGTGATAGGGGTTATGTTGTATTATTGTCAATGTCTGGCTCAATGTATAGTGATAGGGATTATGCTGTACCCCCGTCAACGTTTGCCTCGGTATATAGTTATAGGTGTTATGCTGTACCGCCGTCAGTGCGTGCCTCAGTATAAAGTAATAGGTGTTATGCTGTACCCTGTCAATGCTTGCCTCAGTATATAGTGATAGGTGTTATGCTGTACCACAGTATATAGTGATAGGCGTTATGCTGTAACCCCGTCAATCTTTGCCTCGGTATATAGTGATAGGTGTTGTGCTGTACCACCGTCAGAGCGTGCCTCAGTATATAATGATAACAGTTATCCTATACCACCGTCAATGTTTACCTCAGTATATAATGATAACAGTTATGCTGTACCACCATCAATGTTTGCCTCAGTATATAATAGCAGTTATGCAGTACCACCGTCAATATTTGCCTCAGTATGTAATGACAACAGTTATGCTGTACCACTGTCAATATTTGCCTCAGTATGTAATGACAACCGTTATGCTGTACCACCGTCAATGTCTACCTCAGTACATAGTGATAGGTGTTATGCTGTACCCCTGTCAATGTCTGGCTTAGTATATAATGATAACAGTTATGCTGTACACCTGTCAATATTTGCCTAATGATAGAAGCTATGCTGTTTTAAAGTGTGTGGGGGGGGGTGCAACATACAGGATCTGCCCCAGGTGCCAAATACTCTAGGTACGCCCCTGGGGTAAAGTTTTAAAAAAGTTGCTTTAGATAGATAGTTTAATAAAACATGTGTAGCCAGTTATAGTTAGTAGAATCACATTCTGTAAGAGCATTACAGGCTGTGCACTACAGACATCTTTAGGTGTTTGGTTTAGCTATGTGTTTAGCTGCTAAGCATCATTGTCTAATGGTCTGAAAACTAAGTCTTGTTGAGTGGAATACTTGAAACCCAAAATCTCTAAAAAATTTGGTGAGTCATGTTATTGAAAAACATATAAACATTGTAAAACTCAAGCAGCCTTGGAGTAGGTTGACAAACACATTACTTACATTGTAATTGGATTGTGTTCAATGAAATTTTTCCTCAAGTAGTTATTCTTCATATTCCTCAGTAATGCTACCTTATAAAGGATGATTTAATAACCATTAGCTAATTGATGAGTTAAAAAAACTATTTGTACTTTGTAGATATGCAAAACAGGTAAATAAGAGGGTTCTTTTTGTGTAAAAGAAATATTGTAGACATTTTCAGTGCCACTTTTCATCCTCTACCTTCAATTCAGCTTCCCACTTTGTCAGGTTGGACACATAAGTGAGCCTTGGGGAATGCATAGGCCTTAGGCAGCTTCTATTTTTTCCTTGACAAAAGGCCCTGTATTTGAGTGGCAATAAACAATCAACAGCTGTTTGTAGTTTTCCCAGGTTACTTAGTTAAGGTTGATCCCATTAGGTAGGCATTCTACCACTGACTTGTAAAAATATGTTATTGATGCTAGGTCAAAGAAGGACCAGAATAAAAAAAATATATTATAGTATGCACACAAAACACAGTATGAATTATAAGCAATAATAGAAAATGTCGAAAATTTATATTTTTTTTCATCAAGAGAAATATTTTGAACTTAACTGTTCCTACATCATTCATGTTAATTTAGGATAAGGCAAGAACCAGACCCCCTTCTTATTTTTGCTAAAATAATACACTATATAATTAAAAAAGCTAGTAGTATTTTTAAATTCATTGTAATCTCCAGTCACATATTTAAGGCACTGTGACATAGAATTTTAGGAGGATGGATAATATCGTGTAACAGTGTGTATATTTGTTTAATTAATGCCGGATATGTAATTAAAGAGAGTAAATATCATTCAAGTTGGAAAAAATGTAATTAAACCCAGGGTTCAAATTGTGTATAACTTACCAAATCATTTCATAAAGCCGCAAAATATATGTAAGGTTAAATAAAAGCTAAATTATGCTGCAGACAATATGTCTAGGTTGCATGTGGATTGTTACACTGTTATTAAGAAACAATTAAGTCTACCAAGCATGTATTTTAAGTCAAAAGTATAATCTAAGTATGTTCTGCACAAAAAAAACATAGCTCAGTGTCACATCCAAGAATCTTAAGTGTTTTCATTACCTTTTTCATTAGCGGTTATGTGCTAGGAGTGCCAAGACTCTAGGGCTTAAGGCAAATCTGTCGCTGTTCCCAAATCCTAAATTTTACAGTTCAGTACACTAAGTAAAAGTAATTGTGTTTACAGATTAAGCAATATAAACCCTTCTTATGTATTTACCATGGGAGCAATTTAACATTGTGTCCCCAGGATCTGCATTATAATTCATCCCTATTAATTTATCTGTTAATATTGTTGATTTGATCTTTGCCGTTGATTGGTTCAGGCAGTTTTTGTTAAGGTGGGTAAGGAAATGGGAGGTTAATTCAGGACAGCAAATAGATTATATAAAGCTTGTCCTCCTACCTTTAGCCACAGATTCAAACCTCTGATGCATCTTTTTTTTCTCAAAAAACTCAAAAGACTCAAAATAAACAGATCTAACTATTTTTTCTCAACATGAATTGTTACAGCAGAAGGCACAAAGGGTATATAATTATAAACGAAATTTTCTAAACCTCTGGGTGTATTCATTTAGGTGTCCACCACTGGCTATTACATTTAGCATAAGATTGTCAAACTCAAAGCGACACAAAAAGATACTAATATATAAGGTAAAGAGAGTCCATCTCACAAGCGAATACATATTTCTGATATAAAACTGATATAGTGTTTATAGTAATGGTAATTTAGGTTGAAAAACAGACACAGATCCATCAAGTTCAACAACCTTGCTGTTGACCCAGCTGTAGGGAAAACCCATATTTCCAACTGAACTTCAAAAAGGGGTAAATCCCTTCTTGAACACAAAATTTCTCACTGGATGAAGAAGCTATAACTAATACTGTCCTTATATGCAATTATATCCCTATATATTCATCTTTGTTTAAAAAAAAAATCCAACCCCATTTGACAAAAAAATCAAAGCCATAATCATGACACACAAATGGTTACATTGGTTCTGCAACATTCTGGTTTTTGGGTTTTTTTGCATTCTTATTGGAGGGCCTCAAAACAGTTGGAAATTCTTGGTTGTGTTGGATTTCATGGCAATCATTTTTTGCAGTTCTTGAAAAGGTCATATTTAGGGGGGGGGGAGAAGATGACTTGATGTAAGTGAGCAATAAGTACTGAAAGTGATAGTGTTTAGAGATCTGCTTTTTCAGGTGCACCTAACTCAATAAATCTGCTTAGAGAGCTGCCTGGGATGCTGCTGTCGTTCCAGTGAACAATTTAACACTAACGTGATGTTTGCCATGCTACACAATCTAAAAAAGGATTAATTATAATCCATAACAGGACTTTTTATAAGTCACTGAATAGTTTCTACTGTGTTGATATCTCAAGCGTAAGTTTTTTGTTTGTCATTCTGGGACAGGGACAATATTTTTTTTAAAGGGACTTTTAAGACACCATATAACCAATAAATTATTCTTATAATATTTTCTAAAATAAATTTTAGCATACATATATTAACCAAGAAAATATAAACCCCTTGACGATAATTGACGTGCCATGCACGTCACAAAAAAACAGTCAGTTAACGACAATTGACATGCCTGGGACATCATGGCTTCAAACGATGTTAAAGCATCAACCCCTTCAGGACTGGGTTTTTTTCACCATGTTTGCACTAAAGGACCAGAAGGTTTTTGTGCTTTTGCTATGACTTTATTCAACTCTGAACATGTAGGGAATATTACGAAAAAAGGAAATACTTTCACAGTTTCACCTATAAAAACTATATTTAACCAGTGCAAATGGAAAAAAAAACCTCAGTGTATTTAGGTATTTGTCCTGTTTTTGGAAATGCCTGGTATTTTCATTTATTTTGGCACTTACAGGGTTAAATATGAATGACGCACATCACTGTTTCTAAACAAGATTTTTTTTAAATGTCGTATCCTGGGAGCTACACCCCAATAGCGGCCAGAAAAAGAAAAACTGCTAAACAAAAGTATTTATTTTTTTGAAAGATGACATCCCAAAGTATTTTACTAGGGGCATTTTAACACTTCTGATTTAACCATTTTAGTGCCAGTCTGTCCTAAACATTGCAGTATAATTTCATTTTTTTAATTTTTAACAAACCCACTAGAGGTCCCATATTTCATTTTACCCCCTTAAAACTCTATATGTCCTAAAACTAGACAGCTTAGGGAATCTAGTTAGGGGAATATTGGCATTAAGCCCTTGTGGCCCCTCCCCAGGCAGTAATGTCGCCATATATTGTATTTTGTCTGATGCCTGGTTTAAAAGAGCTTAAGAGGCGATCAAAGGTAGCTAGCGAAGCATTCACTGACACTGAAAACCCACTCCAGGACACACTGTGACCGCTCCAGAGATAGGTCACAAGTGCCACTATGAGATATTTTAAATCTCGCAAGATTTTAGGCGGCATCCTAAACAACTTTCCATTGATGTCACCATCACGGTTCCAACTAAATGTAAAATAAATAAATAATATATATTTATAAAATATGTGTGATTTGTGTGTCATTTGATGGGGTACATTGAATTTGCCCGGTTCAGAGATGTCCCAAAAATAGGACATGGGTACTGACTGACCAGGTGGCCTTTTACTTCCCAAAGTAAGGGGGTATCACTGTACTCAGGAGATGCTGCTGTACACATATATGGGTGTTGTGTGACAGTGATATACGCCAGGGGTGGTAAATTTATATCTGAAGTACAATATGTGTGAAAAACTTTGATGAAGACTGGTGGTAAAATGTGTGCATGGAAAGAGTTAAAATACCAGGATGTGAAATACCCTGGGTTGTCTAGTTTTCAAATATATATAATTTGATGGAATAAATTCAATTGGCTGACATCAAAGTCCCAAATAACATAGGGGCCAGAATGACCATATGTCAAATTTCCAATTAGAAAAATTCACATGTCCCAAATGTGGCCTTTTAGCACTCAAACAAACACCCAAAAAAGCCATGCATAGGGGTACCACTGTACTCAGGAGATGCTGCTGAACACATATTGGGGTGTTTGTCAGTGACGTATACCAGGAGCTCGAAATTCATACCATTCATAAAATGTGTGTAAAGCAAAATGCAAAAAAATTGCTACCACAAAGTTTGACAAAGGCTGGTGGTAGAATTAGTGCATGGAAAGAGTTAAAATACTAGCATTTGAAATACCTTGGGATGTCTAGTTTTCAAAAATATATGGTTTGATGGGGTAAATTGCATTGGACGGCTTCAAAGATGTTCCAAATAGCACATGGGTCAGACTTACCAGATTTGGAAACAATGCCATATAATGTACAGAAAAAGCAAAAAAACAAAACAAAAACAATATAAACATTCTGTATTTTAAACTCACAACAAATTGTAGAATCTATTTAGCAGATGTTGTCATTGGCTTTTATAGATGAGTAAAAGGTTTTTCAAGAAAAAGTCTAAATTGTTTGCCATATTTTATACATTTTTTGAAAATAAATTATATGATAAAATCAAAATAACATCTACAGAAAGCCCTTTTCGTCCTGAAAAAAACCCAATATATACAGCTAAACACGAGCATGGCAGTAATGTTAAAACCATTGTCTCAAAGGGTACAAAAAATAAAATTAGCCATTGTCACAAAGAGGATAAAGGTAAAATAATAACATAAAATATCCCCAGCCATTATCTAGGTCTACTATTTAAAGCTATTATGTGAATTTGCATTATGAATTTTATATTTTATTGAACTGATGGAAGCAATAGCTATTCAGAGTTACAACACTACTTAAGTAAAAGGTTATTAGCATTATACCAGAACTATTTCTTTATTTATACCAGAGCGTATTTCTTTAGACAGAAAATTCAAATTAATATTTGAAAAGGGAAACATAGTTTGTTATCTCTCTCTCTAAGAGAGGAATCCTGATTGTCTTGATTGTGATACTGCATACTGATGTAATGATATAGGATTGGGAGTACATCAGTGTTACAGGCCTCAGTAGAAGTATGGTTAAGGATTTAATTATGCAGAACTAGTATTTTATGTTATAAGATTAGAATGTTTTGGCTATTCTCTAAAAACGATCAACAGCTTGGCCTTGGTGGTAATTTTCCCGCTCCTGATTTTTTTCTGACAGTTACCATTTTTGAGGTAGCGATATGCAGGTCTAGTTATAATACCTTATACAGATGCAGATCTTTGTTTATAATGTAGGGCAGACTGAGAGACTGAAGCTAGACTTCATATCAAGACTGACTGAATGTTTATTTTCCATGCATATAAGTTTTAATAGGCATTCTGTTTTACATTCTGCTTAATTTTGGATTTATGTAATTTTTGTGACCTTTAATAAATAAGTAATTACTATAATGAATTCTCAGTCCTTTCTTAATTTTGTGCTCACAATTTCATTTATTGAATGTGAGACCTATCCACATGTATAAAATTGAGATTTGGTAACTTTTCACTTAGGGTGGAGAATAATCTCTTTTTAAGACATTACATGGGAGGAAAGGTGTGAACCCATCTTACACATCCATGCTATCACACACATATTCATTAATTTACTCATTCACAAACATTCATATACTCTTTCACAGATACTCAATCATGCACTAATTCATGGATACTCATTCCCTCATTCACAGATACTAATTCATTCCCTCAATCACGCATTCTCATTTATACACCTACCCACACCCCCATCTCCACTTTGGTCTTGCCTGTCCAAAGGATATGTTCCGGAGGTCTTGTGGTTCAGTGCACTTGTTCAGTCTTTTTCTAATTGTATTTTCATGAACTTTAACATTTAACATGCTAACTGAGGCCTGTAGAGTCTGAGATGTAACTCTTGGGTTTTTTGCAATTTCTCTGAGCATCGCACGGTCTGACCTTGGTGAATTTTCTGGGACTTCCACTCCTGGGAATATTGGTAACTGTCACGTTTTAATAATCTTTCTCACTGTAGAATGATGGACTTTAAATTCTTTGGAAATGGCATTCCCAGATTGATGGGCAACAATTGCTTCTCTAAGATCGTTGCTGATGTCTTTCCTCCTTGACATTGTGTTAACAAACACCTGAATGCTCCAGACCATCAAACTGCTAAAACTTCGGCTTTTATAGAGGTGTCACACTTGTCGATGATCTATTACTCGCTGGCATTTGATTAGAAGCACCTGTCTGCTACTTAGCATCTTAATTCCTATAGAAGCAGTGTACTTAGGGTGTACTTTTTCACACATGGCTTTTAAAGTTAAATTATGACACAGCGTAATATGTCATGTGTTGTGTAATGTATATTATATACAGTGGGGCAAAAAAGTATTTAGTCAGCCACCAATTGTGCAAGTTCTCCCACTTACAAAGATGAGAGAGGCCTGTAATTTTCACCATAGGTACACTTCAACTATGAGAGACAGAATGAGACAACAAAGTCCATAAATCACATTGTCTGATTTTTAAAGAATTTATTTGCAAATTATGGTGGAAAATAAGTATTTGGTCAATAACAAAAGTTCATATTAATACATTGTTATATACCCTTTGTTGGCAATGACAGAGGTCAAATTTTTTCTGTAAGTCTTCACAAGGTTTTCACACACTGGTATTTTGGACCATTCCTCCATGCAGATCTCCTCTAGAGCAGTGATGTTTTGGTGCTGTCGCTGGGCATCACGGACTTTCAACTCCCTCCAAAGGTTTTCTATGGGGTTGAGATCTGCAGACTGGCTAGGCCACTCCAGGACCTTGAAATGCTTCTTACGAAGCCACTCCTTCGTTGCCCGGGTGGTGTGTTTGGGATCATTGTCATGCTGAAAGACCCAGCCACGTTTCATCTTCAATGCCCTTGCTGATGGAAGGAGGTTTTCACTCAAAATCTCACGATACATGGCCCCATTCATTCTTTCCTTTACACGGATCAGGCGTCCTGGTCCCTTTGCAGAAAAACAGCCCCAAAGCATGATGTTTCCACCCCCATGTTTCACAGTAGGTATGGTGTTCTTTGGATGCAATTCAGCATTCTTTCTCCTCCAAACACGACGAGTTGAGTTTCTACCAAAAAGTTCTACCTTGGTTTCATCTGACCATATGACATTCGCCCAATCCTCTTCTGGATCATCCAAATGCTCTCTAGCAAACTTCAGACGGGCCTGGACATGTACTGGCTTAAGCAGGGGGACACGTCTGGCACTGCATGAATTGAGTCCCTGGCAGCGTAGTGTGTTACTGATGGTAGCCTTTGTTACTTTGGTCCCAGCTCTCTGCAGGTCATTCACTAGGTCACCCCGTGTGGTTCTGGGATTTTTGCTCACCATTCTTGTGATCATTTTGACACCACGGGGTGAGATGTTGCGTGGAGCTCCAGATCGAGGGAGATTATCAGTGGTCCTGTATGTCTTCCATTTTCAAATAATTGCTCCCACAGTTGATTTCTTCACACAAAGCTGCTTGCCTATTGCAGATTCAGTCTTCCCAGCCTGGTGCAGGTCTACAATTTTGTTTCTGGTGTCCTTTGACAGCTCTTTGGTCTTGGCCATAGTGGGGTTTGGAGTGTGACTGTTTGAGGTTGTCGACAGGTGTCTTTATACTGATAACAAGTTCAAACAGGTGCCATTAATACAGGTAACAAGTGCAGGACAGGGGAGACTCTTAAAGAAGATGTCACAGGTCTGTGAGAGCCAGATATCTTGCTTGTTTGTAGGTGACCAAATACTTATTTTACCGAGGAATTTACTAATGAATTTATTAGAAATCCTACAATGTGATTTCCTGTATTCTTTCCCCCCATTCTGTCTCTCATAGTTGAAGTGTACCTATGGTGAAAATTACAGGCCTCTCTCATCTTTTTAAGTGGGAGAACTTGCACAATTGGTGGCTGACTAAATACTTTTTTGCCCCATTGTATATATATATATATATATATATATATATATATATATATATATATATATATATGCCATGCTTTCCCTCCACTTACACATCCATGCTATGACACATATAGGAAAGATAGAATATAGAAACTGAGGGGAGTAACACCCTGAAGGGAAGGATGATGAAAGACTCCTCCCACCAAAACAGGCTGTAAACAGCCTTTACACTTGTGGTAGGGGTTAAACATGCACAAAACACCCTGGGGGTCTGAAGAGGTGTAAAACATGAGAGAGATGCCCAGTGGGTCTGAATAGAGTAGCTCAACCAAACAAAAACCCCTTCCCCCCACACATAAGCGAATGAGTAGCTCGACCAATTAAAAACCCCCTTCCCCTCTGCACGTGAAGCAAAGAGTAGCTCAGTGAAGCAGTTCCATGAAACAAGCTCCCCCTGGAACTTTCATTTGTAATCCAGGCCTTCTCGTTTTAACATTAGTGCTCAAGCAACTAATGCTGTTTAGGCTAAATGGGCACAGATTCCAACAGACACATTCCAAAAGAGGCTTTTATAACCACAAAAGGGAAGCAAAGGTTTGGAATGGGATGTGAACAGGCTCATATATGTAAGATGGTCAGGTCTCCACATACTTTAGATTATATAGTGTATACGTTTTGAGATAGCTTTGACAGGTAGAGTGCCACCTGTTACATCACAGCATCAGATTCATTCTCTTTGTTTTAGACTGTGAGAGAAGTTGCCAGTGGGTTAGTGATTTCCAGGAGGAAAGCTTTTGCATACAAAAAATACAAGGCATACTTCCTACATAGTTATATGTAATGTTGATAAATTATATATAAAAAATATCCCTGAAACCATGATTGGTTTCTCCTGAAACACCGCATCTGTCATAAACCTTGCCAAATGACATAGCGCTCATGTGACGTAACTAGAATCTGAACAGAATTTGTTTTTATGGACAAATACAGTTACACATTAATGTTTTTTTTTTTGTTTTTTTTTTATTTTGTTTTTTTTAATATCAATTACAACAATTGTAAGCCGGGATATTCAACACTTTATCCCCAGGCTTACCACAAAACAGAAGAAAAAGAAAGAAAAAAAAACAAAAAAAAAAAGGAATCAATCATACCACACACATACCTAATTATATGAGCTCCCATGTATTATTTATTTTTAATTTATGCTACCATGGTTATTTGGATATTTATCAGTCCAGGGCCTCCAAATTGTATTAAATTTATGTATTTTCTGATGTGCTTGAAAATATCCATGTTCCATTAAACATTGGTATTTTATTTGGTTAAGCACACTCTCTATGTTTATTATTGATGTTTGTAACCATTTTCTTGCTATACTAATTTTCATAGCCAATAAGCACTGAACTACTAAGATTCTTTGATTAAAGGAAATATTAGCTAAATCCAAATGTAAAAGTGCTTTTTCCGGAGATGGACAAATGGTTACTTTAACAAGGTCAGATATTAATTCAAAAATTTCTCGCCATGATTGTGTGATTTTATTACAATCCCACCATATGTGTCTAAATGTGCCTTGAGCTAAATTACATCTCCAACACATGGGAGATGATGACCGATTAATTTTGGCAGTTCTAACAGGAATTAAGTACCAACGGAGCATTACTTTATAATGGAGTTCTGACATATTTAAACAATGGGTAACTCTATTTATTTCCAACAGACTTTTTATCCATTGTGTTTCCTCTATTTGAATACATAAATCTTGTTGCCAAGAGGTCAGAGCTTTAATATGTAATGAGGGCTCAATTTCTTCCACAATCATATAACATTTCTTCAATCCATTCAAGATTATTTCTTGAGAAAACAAATCATTAAATTGTTTACTTAGATTTTCTATATATAAATGCTTAGACAAATAATGCTTAATCCTAAATAAATTATAAAATTCCGTATTAGTAAGATTAAGATCTTCATAGATTTGAGTGAAGTATTTCATATTATTTCCAATTAATATGTCTTTAATTCTGTACTTTCTAAAGTTACCCCACTTCCGAATGTTCAGCTGAGAAATATTCATTTGTAATATTTCTAACGGAGCAAAGGGAATAATTTTATTACGCAGACCTAATTGCGATTTAAGAGAGTACCAATATTCAATTGAGCTCTTAAGAGTAATTGGAAGATATTTAGATATTCTATGA
The DNA here is from genome assembly GCA_029215755.1 of Spea hammondii. Lineage (NCBI taxonomy): Eukaryota > Metazoa > Chordata > Amphibia > Anura > Pelobatidae > Spea > Spea hammondii. The sequence continues at coordinate 75,738,691 of JARDYJ010000001.1, forward strand.
AATTTATCTTGGTGCAGCCATAGTAAGCATTCTAGGCTAGGTAGTCCTGTAAGTTCTTGTTCTATACAGTACCAGGCTTCACTATTGCTATGAGTATATTGAATCTTTAAGGTGTGTAAGAGCGAACTAGCTTGTACATATCTATCCAAAGAAGGTACATTTAAACCTCCTTTTTTTTTATTTGCGTATAAAATTTTCCTAGAAATTCTAGGTTTTTTGTTCGCCCAGATAAAGTTTTCAATATTTTTTTGAAATAATTGTATCCAATATTTTGGAAGTTTAATCGGTATCATTCTAAGCATGTAAAGCCATTTGGGAATAATATAGGATCTAATAATATTTATTCTACCTAACCAGGACACAAATAGTCCCTTCCAGGCTGCAATTTGTTTTAGCAATTCGATTTTTAATTTATTATAATTAATTTCAATAATATTGGATATCTCTAAAGGTATAATAATTCCCAAATAATCTATCTTACTCTTTTCCCATGTAAAATCATAATCCGCTTCCAATTTCATTCTAATGCAGTCATTAATGCCAACCATCGCTGCTTGAGATTTTTTCATATTAAGCTTATAATTTGATAGTTTACTGAACTCTGAAATCTCTTCGAGCAGTGCTTTTAAAGACAGTTCAGGATCATATAGAGAGATCAAAACATCATCTGCATATAGGCCGATTTTATTTTCTATGTCCCCTATTTTAATTCCCTTAATATCCACATTGTTTCTGACTCTGGACGCAAAAGATTCTATAGTCAAAACATAAAGAAGAGGTGCCAAGGGGCAACCCTGCCTTGTACCATTATTAATATTAAACCAAACGGAATTAAATCCTTGACCTGATATTTTAGCAGTCGGAGTTGTATATAAAGACATTACAGAATCTATAAATCCTTCTCCTAAACCAAAGGATCGCAATGACTCTTCAAGGAAAATCCAGTTGACTCTGTCAAAAGCTTTTTCAGCGTCCAGGGCCAGAAACACAGTAGGGATCTTATATGAAGATACATATTCCACGAGATCAATTATTTTTCGCGTGTTGTCATTCGATTGTCTACCCTTAATAAACCCCATTTGATCTTTATGGATTAAATAAGGAGTAATCATTTTTAATCTTTCAGCCAAAATAGCCGAATATATCTTTGTATCTACATTAATTAAAGATATAGGCCTGTAGTTAGCCATATTTGAAGCTTCTTTCCCAGGTTTTAAAATAGGAAGGATCGATGCTTCCAGCATGCCGTTAGGAAAAATCTTATTATTTTTAATATAATTAAATAGAGTTGTTAAAAAGGGAGATAATAATTTAGAGAATTTTTTATAGAATAGAGCTGTAAAGCCGTCCGGTCCAGGGGCCTTATTCAGTTTCATAGATTTTATTGCGTGTCGGACTTCCTCTTCTATAAAGGGTTTATCTAATTCTTCAGCCTGTTCTTTTGATAATTTTGGTAGATTAGATTCTAATAAGTATTTCCTAACATATTCTCTGTCTTGATTCTGATTAGAAATATTATACAAAGCTGAATAAAATTGAGCAAACGCGTTCCCTATATTTTCTGGACTATACCACAAGTTGTTCCCTTCTGATATTTTAATTATTCTACTTTTCAAGTTTTGTTTTTTTAATTGGTGGGAAAGCAGTTTATCTGCCCTATTCCCTGTATAATAATATTTTTGTTTCATTCTAATTAGATTATAGTGTGCTTTGGAAATGAGAATCTTATCTATTTCTTTTCTAATTTGTATCATATTTATAGTGAGTAAATCACTCGGATGTTCAATACAATTCTTTTTTAATTTACTTAAAGAAATATATAAATCCGAAAGATTTTTCTTACTTTTAGATCTATTATAGGCAGCTTTTTTAATTAGGAGGCCTCGCATAACGCATTTGTAGGCACCCCAGACATTACCTAGGCTAATATCGCCTTTCAAATTCTCTTGAAAGTATTGTTCAGTTTCCTTACAAAAGTAATCATGAGAATCTTTTCCTGACAATAAAAAATCTTGCAGTCTCCAGGGTCGGGGAACATAACTATATTTCCTTAACATTTCAAGAATAACTGAGTCATGGTCAGACCAAGGTACACTGTTAATTATTATGTTTTTACAGTCTTTTACTGACTCCGTTTTAGCCAGCATTAAATCAATTCTTGAAAAGGACTTATGACGATGAGAAAAAAAAGTATAATCTTTATCGGCTGGCCTGATTGTTCTCCATATATCATATAAGCTATATTTTCCCAGAGTTTCCCTAAACGATTTCGCCAGGGAAAGCTGATTATTATTAATACTGGATTTGCCACAGTATTTCTTATCTAGCTCAGGATCTATCACACAATTAAAATCTCCCATGCATAGAAAAGATCCCTGAATATATTTTTGAACCTTCTGAAGGATGCCATTAAGGAAATTAATTTGTTTAGAATTAGGATCATAAATGTTAAGAATTGAATATAATCTATCATCCAATTTACAGACAATAAAGACATACCTAGCATTTTCATCTCTCCGTTTATAAATTATCTCATATTTAATATTATTAGAGATTAGAATTGCCACTCCGCGTTTCTTTTTATATGGTAAAGAGGAATGTTCTATAACTGTGTACTTTTTATTATTTAGTCTATTGATATCCCCAGACACCAGATGAGTTTCTTGAATAGAGCATACATCAATATGTTGTTTATTCATATAATCAAATAACAGATATCTTTTCTGGGGAGAATTCAGGCCCTGTACGTTTAGTGTAGAAATTCTAATCAAATCCTTCATTAACCGTATAATATGTATAGTATAGAAAATAAGAGCTCATATAAATAAATAATTTCCAGTCATTCTCATTCATACATACAACCTTAAATATGGAAATCATAGTACCATAGAAAAACCAGAGAACACATGTCCGATTCTCTGAAATCATAGTACTCCCATATATAAAATAAGGAACGGTCCAAAACGACAACTAGATAAACAAAAACAAAAAAAACAAACAAAAAAAAACACACAAATTAAACTCATCAGCAGATAACCGCATCAGTAGACGTTGCATTAAAGCTCAATGAATAAATATAAACGTCAATTATCCTTTGAGGTAATGATAACATTTTCAATATGTGTACATTGTATACCTAGCAAAGTTCTTTTACCTCACAGGAAAAAAAAATAAAAAAAAAATAAATAAATAAATAATAAAAATAAAAAAAATATATATATATAATACATCCTAGGCGTATATGCCCATACCATCTTTAGTCTATATTCAGCAAAAAACTGATAGCATCTTACGCGAAAAAAACAATTTGGACAAGGCGGATACAGTAGTTCGGATACATTAGTTCAGAGACTAATTATATATTTCTTAGGTTTGATGTGTGCAATCCAGAATTTGTGTAAAAAAATAAATAACTTTCAATAAACTTATGATTATATCATGTGTGGTGCATCCCATTATTGAAATTGGTAAAGTTATATTCCAATTAAGATTTATATGGAATAAGTAACTCTTATAAAATTATAAATATGACTTGTAGTGCCTCCCATTATTAGAGTTAATAAAGTTATATTCCAAAAGTTTGTGTAAAGTAAATGACTCTTCAAAAATTGTAAATAAAAAATGTGTATTGCTTCCCATTATTGAGAATAAAAATTTCTATTCCAATTAAAAAATCAGTGATAATTACTTAATTACTCTATTAATAATAAGATTCTAATATCCTATAACTAGTGTTACATACAGTGTATATTACTTAAATAACATCCAAAACGAAAAGGCAATAATGTACCTCGTGCAGCCTTCAATATCATACCATGCAGATGCAGATATCGCTAATTAGATAGAATGCCTGTAAACCACAGTTAATGCCTATTTTAAGCATGTAGTACATACGAACTACTGATTCGTATCAGAGTGTATTTAAATATTGTCACACAAAAAAAAAAAAAAAAAAAATACAACTTATGATGTCCGGCTACCACAACTTTCTCCTCAAACATTATCTTATTTTACTTTTCTTCTTCTTTTCCCATAATTCTTCTTTCTTGGTTCTTCTTTCCAATTAAGAGGGGTTATTAAGAAGGATGATCATTTAACCAGCATTTAGCTTCTTCCACTGATGACAAAGTAACTGATTGATTTCCAGACTTTATTATTAATTTTACTGGGAAACCCCAAATATAATTTATATTCCTCTCACGGAGGGATTTTGTGATGTCTTTAAAACCCCTTCTCTTCTGTCTGGTATCTATTGATAAGTCCTGGAAAAAGAATAGATGTTGAAATTTCGCCGCTTTAGGGGTGTAGGTGCTTGACGCTTTCATCACTTTTTGACGCATGTAAAAGGTAGAGAACCGAATAATTATATCTCTTGGTTGAGTGTCTGGAATTGATTTTGGTTTGATAGTCCTATGGACTCGTTCAATCACATCGTCTCTTTCTGCATCAGAGATATCCATGTCTACAAATAATTCTTTCAAAAATCCTCTTATAGCCTCTTGTTTAATCTCTTCAGATATACCTCTAATTCTTAGGTTTTTTCTTCTTGATCTATCCTCCAAATCTGTCAATTTTTGTTTTAGAGCACATATTGTATTTTCTTTATGTATTAAATCCTCTTTTACAGATCTTAAGTCAAATTCTAAGTGTTCATATTTTTGTTCATTTAATTTAAGTCTTTCATCCGTTTTTTTGAATTCCATTAACCAATCGTTATGTATTTTCAATAGTTCTTCTTTGAATTGGTTGAGCTGCTTTTCCATACACTGTTGAAGATATTCTTTAGTGATCTGATGTGTTAATTGAGAACTAGGGCTAAGAGATTGTCTTCCGGATTCATCTATAGTAACATCTGAGAGGCATAGGGATTCCTCTGTTTTTCTTAGGCCCTGAGGGGAGAATAGAGTAGTAATCTTTTTGTCCTTCTTTTGTTCGGTTTCACGTTTATCTCTTTTTTCATATTTCGAGTCATCCTTTCTTGAGGCCATTATTACCTAGTTCTTATTCTTAAGAACTTAGTAAAAGTGTTGATGGTGTAGCTTCACCTCTTTTACTAAATAGCCCTTAACCCCTTCGAGACAAAGGCTGATTTTACTTTTTGTACCCTTTGTGACAATGGCCTTTTTAACATTTCTGCGCTGCTTGTGTTTAGCTGTAATTTTCTTCTTTCCCGTTTACTGAACCACACACATTAGATATTGTTTTTTTCAGGACAAGAAGGGCTTTCTTTAGATGACATTGTTTTGATTGTATCATATTATTTACTATTAATAAAATTATAAAATATGGTGAAAAATTTAGAAAAAAATGACTGTTTCTAACTTTTAGTTGAAAAATCTTTTACTCATCTATAAAAGGTAATGAAAAAACCTGCTAAATAGATTCTACTATTTGTCCTGAGTTTAGAAATACCCAATGTTTTTATGTTTTTTTGCTTTTTTCTACCCATTATGGGGCAATAAGTACAGGTAGCGTTTTGCTATTTCAAAGCCATTTTTTCCAAATCTGGTAATTCTTCCCCCCATGTGCCATTTCGGGTATCTTTGAACCCGGCCAATGCAATTTACCCCATCAAGTCATATATTTTTGAAAACTAGACAGCCCAGGGTATTCCAAATGCTAGTATTTTAACTCTTTCCATGCACCATATCTACCACCAGTCTTTGTCAAACTTTATGGTAGTCATTTTTTTGCATTTGTTTTGTCATACACATTTTACTTCAGGTACGAATTAAAATGTTCTAGTTTATGTCACTATCACAAAACACCCCAATATGTGTTCAGCAACATCTCCTGAGCGCAGCGATACCCCACATGAATGATTTTGCCTGGCTGTTTGGGGGCAAAAGGGCCACATTTGGGGCATGCGCATTTTTCAATGTTGAACTTTGGCATTTGGGGATCCACTGCCCATGCCCTATTTGGTACATCTTTGAGCCGAGCCATTTCAGTGTGCCCAATAAACCCATATATTTTTGAAAACTAGACACCCCAGGGTATTTCAAATGCTAGTATTTTAACTCTTTCCATGCACCATATCTACCACCAGTCTTTGTCAAACTTTGTGGTAGTCATTTTTTTGCATTTGGTTTTCCACACACATTTTAATTCAGGTATGAATTAAAATGTTCTCGTATATGTCACTATCACAAAACACCCCAATATGTGTTCAGCAACATCTCCTGAGTACAGCGATACCTCACATGAATGATTTTGCCTGGCTGTTTTGGGGCAAAAGGGCCACATTTGGGGCATGCGCTTTTTTCAATGTTGAACTTTGGCATTTGGGATCCACTGCCCATGCCCTATTTGGTACATCTTTGAGCCAGGCCATTTCAGTGTGCCCAACAAAACCATATATTTTTCAAAACTAGACACCACAGGGTATTTTAAATGCTGGTATTTTAACTCTTTGCATGCACATATTTTACCACCAGCATTTTTTCAAAGTTTGCAGTAATATTTTTGTGTGTGTATTTTTCCCACACACACCTACTTTATGTATGAATTTACAGCTCCTGGTATATGCCGCTGTCACACGACACCCCATAATGTGTTCAGCAACATCTCCTGAGTGCAGTGATACCCCACATGCATGGGTGTGTCATTTTTTGGGGGAACTAAAAGGCCACATTTGGTACGTGTGCATTTTTCTAATTGGAAATTAGATGTGTGGCCATCCTTCCCCCCGTGTTAATTGGGACGTTGTTGAACCTGGCCCATTCAATTTACCCCATCAAATCATACATTTTTTAAAAGTAGACACCCCACGGGCATTTAATATGCCAGTATTTTAACTCTTTCCATGCGAGAATTGTTTTAAGCTAATATGTTAATTTTAGGACTTGCTCACAAAAATATATTTTTTATATATATTTTTTTTTATTTTATTTTTTTTTTTTTTTTAAATTTAACATTTTTTTTCAATTTGGAGGTTCCCCTGATAGTGACATCAGTGGGAAATGATTTTTACATTTTACTGTTTTTTACTATTTTTTTCTAATTATTATTAATTTTATTTTATTTTTTAATTTATTTTTACTAATCACACTGTGATTAGAAAGCTGGGCTCCATTGACTTGCATGGTGAATGCAGTACCTGTATTCAACCTGCAAGTGGAGCCAAAGTTCTCTAGATGGTCTGGACCATCTAGCGAACTTTTAAAATTTGTGGTTCCTGTTACAGGACGGCGGCCATCTTCCTTGATGGCGAAGATTGCCGGCAGCTGCGGCTGTGACCGCTCTCCGGAGCGGTCACAGCCCATCAAAAGGTTAGTGTTTGGTGTCGCTGGATGCCTCCTGATCGAGGCATTCCAGCGACACCATTTAAACGCTTTTAAAACGGGCGTCCGCCGCCATACAAAGTATGGCGGATGTTGACGCCCCGTGGAGGGGCCAGAGGTGGCCCCTTCGTGCCGATCGCGGCGTTGCTGAATGCCTCGAGGTCGAGGCATTCAGCAACGCTTTTTGGGTGCAGAAAGCGATAGTAGATCGCTTTCTGCACCCGTTTAAAGACGTGCCGGTCCTGGCACGTCAATTGTCGTAAAGCACATGCTTTTCCGTGCCGTGCCAGGACCGGCAATTGTCATTAAGGGGTTAAAGCCCTTTATAGTTCAATATTATAGGGATAATTTAGATCATTGAAGGCAGGTAGGAGGTAGGTTGTTCGTAGGTATTTAAATAAGTATATTGAGATTCTATAAGTTTGTAGATAATATTCTGCGGAGGTTTGGAGTTTTCAGTATCTTATATAGTGATCTAGGATCTAGGACAAATTTATATATATTATGCTTGTTTCCTTGAGGTTGAATTTAGAAGTTGAATTAGAAGTGTATCCTGCAATGTATCCTGCAGCACCAGGGCTCACTTAGTGATTTCTTATACTTGAAGACATAGATTTTATAATCAAATTCCAGCTTTGTTTAGATGTATAAGAAAAGAGATCAACCTTATAAAACGTTTGGTACTTGCACTTAACATATATCAATAAAAAAAAAAACACCAAAAAAACGCCAATGCAGCGTCTTGCTTAAACTCACTCAGGCCCTAAGGCGCCACTCTGCCTTTATCTCCTGGGCCGCACGTGGCAAACGCTGCCTTCAACCTCCGTCTTCCGCCCTCTATCCTCCATCCACCAACCTCTGTTTTCCAACCTCTGTTTTCCAACCTCCGTCTTCCAGCCTCCGTCTTCCAACCTCCGTCCCCCTCCTTCCTCCGTCCTTCTCCAATCTCTGATCTCCAACCTTCAGCCTCTAACTTTCAAATTTCCTACCTCCTACCTCTGTTCCTCACTCTCCCGCCTCCACTCTCCGTTCTCCAACCTCCACTTTGCATCCGGCTTCCCCCGCCCTCCAAGCACCGCAACCTCGCCAGCACCTCAGCCTGCAGCTCCAAGCGGTAACCGGACCGCTTCTCAGACGCGTCGTTCCGTCCGTTCCTCAGACGCAGCTAGTAAGCACGCGCTACGTCATCACGTTCGATGTTACACATTAATGTTACAATTACAGTGCTGTAAAAAAGTATTTGCTCCTTCCCCTATTTTTGCTTATTTGATAAATGTTAATGTTTCAGATCATCCAATTAATGTGATGTGAGATAAAGACAACGTGAGTAAATGCAAAATGCAGCTTTTTAATGATCATTCCCTTTATTGAAGGTAAAGAGTTAATAAAAACATATACAACTCAAGTGAAAAGGTAATTTAATTGCCCCACTAAACCTGTTAACTGTTTGTGCCACCAAGGTGGCAACAACTGCAATCAAACATCTGTAATAACTGGCAATGAGTCTTTTACATTACTGTGGAGGCAATTTGGTCCACTCTATTTTAATTCAGTCACATTGGATGGTTTTGGAGTATAAACTGCCTTTTTAAGGTCATGCCACATCACCTCAATCAGATTAAAGTCAGGACTTTATGCCACTCCAAAACCTTTATTTTGTTTTATTTTTTACTCATTCAGAGACTTGAGCTCACAACTTTCATGCTGTAAAAATTCTTTCATTTTTGTATTTGACATGTTTATGTCTAAAAACATTTTCTGTGCATGTAAACAAATGTGCCTCTTTTTGCATTCAAAATGCATTAGAATCAATTAATCTTGGAATCAATTAATCTTGGTCCACCACAATATTGATGTAACCTGTTCTTGGTAAAGGCATGATGACCTATCCACAGTGCCTTTTTTAAGCAGCTGTACTTTCTCTGGCTACACCCGACATTGATTGTCAACATCCAAAAATAAACTGGATGCCAAAGCTATTACAGTTTTTAGCTGGTTACATTTTACAGTTAATATGAAGTCACGTAGCATACAATATGTTAACCTCTTACCATAGATTAGACATGTGCATATGGGCCAAAAATGGTTTAGACAACGTCAGGCAAAATATAGGCGCTTTCTGTGATTAAAGGTTTGGGGGAGAGGATGTCACCAGAAGTGCAGCCATTTTGGCAGATTTTCAAGCCAGGTTACGTCCGCGGAGATGCGGATGAAGGTGAAAGAGAGAAGATAGAAAAGAGAATATGAAGAACAAAAAGATGAGGAAGCAGACGTGGTCGGCAGAGAAGGTAGGGAAACATTTAAAGAGCATGAGAGAGTAAATGAGAATGAATGCGAGAGAGTCAATAAGGGTATGAGAGTGTGAGTGAAAGAGGGCTGCAAAGATTTTTCTTTGTTTTTCTCTGCCTCATGGAGGATCTATGCTCGTTTTTGTGGATTTGTACCAATCACATAATTTGCCAAAATTCACTACATTTGCAATTTGTACAAATCCGAATGCACAAGTGTACCATGGATATACCCTTTGCTTCTTAATGAAGACTACCCATGGAAGGAATAACGTCCACATTTTAAGAATAGTCATGGCCCAACATTTTACTGCTACTTCCTAATGTTTTATGCTATGATGTGTTTTTTACCCTAAAATTGGTGTTTTTCATCTTTTTTTAACCAAGTTTGTTAAACCACAGTTTCCCTTTGCCTTGTTAAGTGTAAAAAGAAACAATATATTTTTTCCCTCACTAGTACCGCCTTTTAAAAACATATTCCATACCATATGTTTTGCACAGCTAGAACATGTTTAACTTTTCTTAGCTGCACTCTTAGGGTCCCTATAGATCTTTAGGGAGCTTTATGGAAAACTAGATGGTACCCCCTGATGAAGTCATGGTAACATCATTGGGGTCACCATAATAATTTTTTTATTTACATTTTTATATTATATGTTACTTTTTTCCAAATGGAAAGAAAAAGCTGATTACACAATGATCAGGAATCAGGAAGCTCTGCTAGTCTGGTCACAGTATAAGTGATCAGCTTACAATGAATGCAAGATTTTTTAAAAATGATTATGCTAATGTCCGGCATTTAAATGTACATAAACATTTGTTGTAATTCCTACAATTGTCTATTAACGAGATTTGCAAAAATGGTTACTGCTATAAAGTAAGCTAGATTTGTGGGTTTTAATACAATGGGCATGAGTGAACGGACATGTACCTTGAAAAACATGCTACAATTTGGATGTGGCAGAAGCAGTTTTTGTTTTCACAAATTGATGCAAATATTTTGAGATATTTGGATGATATATTCTTACCTGAACAATGCATTATACTAGTTGTCAGAATTTTTGAGGTTGATATGTCATACTTAGGTTGTGACACATGTTTAAACAAATATGGATAACTACTACAAAAGAAAAATACTAGAGATACTAGTTGTTACTGTCTGGGCTAATGAAATCAGTTTTTCATAGGATGGTTTTCATTAGGCTTTAAACCTACTGTAGGAACATTTCACATAAAGTATCAGGTTCTTGCTATTCTTTTACAGATAATTACCTGGAATTTTATTCATTTCCCTAGAAACCAGAACACCTGTGGCCCATCAGGGCTATTAGTTAGGTATTTAAACCTCCTGAGCAATCATGTGAGTTGTCACTTCTTTTGGAGGACTTTCTGGACACCTGGCCTAATCATTCAAAATCCCTGATATTTTTTCTT